>OY720186.1:8844856-9397356 GCA_963082885.1 Parascotia fuliginaria | reverse complement strand
GTCAGTGGAATCCAGAAGTGGCGGCCACCATACCAAAAGCCATCGTCTTAAACTGCTGGTATGATGGCCTCCACTATGGCGGCTGGGAATGAGGTTAGGGGAAGGGAATGAGGGAGATGAGGAAAGAGGAAAGGAGGGAAATTGGGCCTCCGGCGCTCTCACTCACCAAACGAAACGCAGTAGTACGGATACTACTACTCTTAAGTCGATCTTCTATGAGAGGGTAGTACTTCCCCGGACGATCCGGCCCATTCATGCTGAAATCAGCGTGGATCTACTACCGTAAGCTTAAAAGACATGTAGGTTATTCAGGATTTTTTATCATCCTACTAAGTATTTTTACTCCGAAAAAGAATAAAACTGGGACATTACATTACATTGATGCATTATTACACGTTATTAAAATCTTAGTTTCATTTCTATAGTTCTACCAGATAAAATTTATCGCAAATGTGACAAAATATTTGGTTTATGTGTGGTAAAAATTAGCGCCACTAGTGTTTATCCTGTGAAAAAAAACTTATGGTAGGCGGAGTGGGAGGTGTTAGGTTTTATTTTCGTTACGGAATTTCTTGAGTCGGTCGCCGCGCTCAAAGCCCGCGATAAAAGCTATGCAATAGCTTAAAAAAATTAGCGAAATCGGTTCAGCTGCTCTCGAGATTTTCGCTTAGCAACACATTCAGCGATTCATCTTTATAATAATAATAATATTAATATTCTACCACATTCACACAGCGCCATCTAGCCCCAAATTAAGCAATTATATTTGCTTGTGTTATGGGTACTAAACAACTGATAAACTACTTATATACATTTTTTTTTTGTAAATACATACATATTATAGATAAATTACACCCAGACACAGAACAAACAATCATGCTCATCACACAAAGGTTTGTCCTGGGTGGGAATCGAACCCACGACCTCCGGCTTAGCAGTCAGGGTCACTAACCACTAGACCAACAGGCCAGTCAATTTATATTATAGATGATGATGTTTATGGTGGAGTAGTCGTGACTATTTGTGTGAGTGTGCTTTAAGTTTGTGCATATATGCTTAAGAAACCCTTTGCACTACAGAGCTGGTTCCATAGTGCAACAGTCGTTGACTAAAGCAAACAAAAACAGGATGACATCTACCGCTTCTGGACCCCTACAGAGTCACTTTGGTCACAAATTTTCAAACTACGTTTTTCTTACTAGTATTTTACGGTTACCGATGTCGTCCTAATATTTGCTATATGCAGCAACTTTACTACAAATTATATAATTTAATTCTCCTCGTACTTTTGCTCTTTTTTATTTCAATACATTCCAATTAAACGATCGACTGTTATATTATTTACATAAGTTAGATGAGATGGTCGTGTGGTCTCTGGTGTAGAATACTGAACCACCCCATCTCTTCCTACGGCTAGTGGCTTTTTACAACAAGCTCAGATCTCCCATTAGACCAATGGAATACGCTGTTCAACAGACTATAATAATTTTTTTTGTTTAATTTTTCATGCATAATTTAAAAAAATATTAACATTCTGCTTCTCTATAAACTATAGGTGTGCGAAATTTCATACTTCTACGTCCGCGCAATTTTTGCAAAAGAGGTACGAAGTTTTTGCTTCACGTACTATTAATATATATGGATAATCAAAATTAATATCTCTAAATCATTCAAATTAAAAAGTCTGCAAAGTTAATCCAAATATTATTTAGGTATCTAAATAATTAGTGTTATAATATCGAATTATCTAACAAAGACAGAAGTCAGGTTGACGCAGCATGTCTGAATCGATATAGTAGGTGCGACAGCACTATATCTACGAATAAGATAAACATGCTCAATCAGAATGATCAATCATATTTTGCGAATCATGAAATGGATTTTGATATTAATGATGATAGCATCTATTTATATTTGAATAAAATACATCTCACGTGCCATATTGTTAGTAGTCTCATTCAGTTATCCAACATGAAGGTTGATAAAATTTATTGGTGGCTGTTTGGAGTTCTTCTTAACATAAATATTGTGCTCTCACTTAACATACTAGCTGTGTTTTCGTACCAAGGAAAAAGTCACTTCTTTGTGTTCGAACCATATCTTAAGGAGTTAGCGAGAAGAGGTCACAATTTGACTGTCGTATCGTTCTTCCCTCAACCAAAACCGATAGAAAATTACCATGACATAACTTTAAAAAGTGAAACAAAAATATTGGAAAATGTTTTACCTATAGACAAATCGATTTGGAATCAAATGGAATTAATGTCCGTTCAAATCAAAATGATTTCAGACAATTGTAGAATTTTGTTGGAGAATGATCAGATTCAAAACCTATGGAATTCATCATTTAAGTTTGATGTAGTAGTGACAGAACAGTTTACTAGTGACTGTGCCTTGGGACTTGCTTATAAGTTAGAAGCTCCGGTAGTGGGTATGACATCTCACGTACTAATGCCATGGCATTACAATCGATTTGGAGTTGTATTCAATCCTTCATACGTTCCGGAACAATCCTCAGATGGAGGTACACGTCCTAATTTAAGTCAAAGAATAAATGGATTTTTTATGCATTATTTTGCTAGATTTTTATACAAACACGTTAGTCTAAGGCCAAATCAAAAGCAATTGCAAGAATATTTCGACGTGCCTCCTCTAGACGAACTGGGTCGAGATATAAAAATAATGTTACTATACACGAATTTAGTCCTTACTGGTTCTTATCTTCTTCCTCCAAATGTTGTGGAAGTTGGGGGTTATCACGTGCCTAAACCAAAGGAACTACCAGCTGTAAGTACCTACTTTATTTTTTTATATTCTTCCATACTGTCTTCATTTTATTTTTCTTTCATGCTTATTTTTACTTATTGCCAATGATATGATTTTCTATAATGGCACGTGCGTGGCAGAACAAACGTAGGTACAGCCAACCTGCTATGATGTCAATATAATCTTTGACGTTGACGTATCATCATAATTATAACTTATTATAAATGCAAAAGTTTGTGTGTGTGTCTGTGTGTTTGTTACCACAGCGCCTAAGCGGCTGAACGGATCTCGAAAATCAGTCTAGTCCCCGAGGGATAAAACAAAACATATTTTACACGTGGGCGAAGTCGTTTGGCGCAGCTAGTATGAAATTCTTTTAACTTTTTATCAAGTACTCGTACAGTCATTTGGTAATTTACCTGGAATTTTTTTCCGGGAGTTTGCTACCACTGTTGCTTGCGCCGCCATATTGACATATGTTTCAAATCTATCTCAAGGTTCAGCAGAGGCATGGAAACAAACAAAATGCAGAGCAATGGGGATAAAAAAACAAGAATGAGCTAATTCCCAAATAACACACCCAAACTCCCTGCTCCGTGAACATGTAGAATATACTGAGGATATCATGATAAAAAAGCGTGCCAAAACTGTTGTTTTTACGAAAACAACTTCAATACATAAATTGTAGGAAATAGGGGATCGGACAGTAATTAGATTAAAATCTAAAATGTACTTAGATATAATAAATATACTATCTTATGACTATTTATCGAATTATAATTTAATATAATTCATTTAAATATTTTTAAATGAAGAAATAAAATGTTGTTATTTACAATATTTTTAATCTGTACTGAAACACCAATCACATTCTGTGACGTCATTTGTGGGCAATCATTGACTGCACGGGTACTATCTAGTTAGTTCACTCAGATATTTTTTTGAAATTCTTAAAGTTGCTAAAAGATTACTGTTAAACTAGGATACAGTAATCGATTTAAAAACTGTCATGTGGTGTTTCGCCAGTTTTTCATAATGGAAACAGGATTTACGAAAGCCATCATTATGATATGATTTGCAAGTAATTCATACTTTTGTGACGCTGAACTTCGAAATGTGATAACTTGTGTAGGTTTTGTAACTACCTTCATAATAATATATTATTCGCATGTAATTTTTCATATCATTAGAAAGCTGAAACAAGTGAAAATTATGTATGTCCTCGTAAATATAACCTCTAACATTACCTACACAATGTATAAATTCACTACGATTTAATTTAACCATATTTCATTGTATTTATTTGTAGTAGGTAGGTAAGTAATTACCGTCAAAATGATCTTCACAAAAGTAAATTGGTGAAGTTGCAGACATCTCGCCCGACGGAATTTTTTCTCGCTAAGTCTAACCATTTTTTCTACCAGTAACTATCTGCTTTTCTTGGAACATCAATGAATATTTTATTTGGAGTACTTTTTGGTGTGTTTTTACATTGAGGTACTGCACACTGACGATATTTTTTCGTTCCCAACAAATCAAGAATCTACTCCACAAAACAAAACTTCTCGCGAACATATGTTCGTTCAGCTGTTTTGTTAAGACCACAAATGACGTCACGCGCTGTCAGACGACATATCGTGGCGTTTTGGCGGGATTTTTAAACAAACAATACTAAAACATGATTTTGAGTACCTTAAACTTTTTTTTATGGAAATAAGTATCCATAAAGATTAATTTAATACACTTTCTAAAAATTTGTCCGATCCCCTATTTTCTGTCGTTTTGTTTTGTAAGACAAAACGTTACGAGATGCATCCATCCATAATTTAAGAGTTAGACTCTTGTCGGTGGAACTGATGCAATTCCTGCCACTTCTCCCTGTCCAGAGCCATCTCTTTAACCTCCTTATACGACATGGCACCAGCACTTTTCTTTATTTGACTCATATAGTTTATCCGTGGTCTTCCCCTACCTCGCTTTCCTTCTATTTTCCCTTCTATGATGTTTCTTATAAAGCTGTCATGTCGTATAATGTGGCAAATCATCTTTCCTCTTCTACTTTCTATTGTCCTGAGAAAGGTCCGCTTTTCTTTCACTCTTCTCAACACATCTTCGTTTGTGATCCTCTCTGTCCAACTTATTTTCTCCATCCTCCTCCAGCACCACATCTCAAATGCCTCCAACATATCCCTTTCTCTTTGTGTCATTGTCCACGTTTCACACCCATATGCTATGCTCCAAACATAAGTTTTTATAAATTTCTTTTTCACTTGTTTTGATATTTTAGATGTAAATATATTTCTGTTTTTATGAAATGTTTGTTTTGCTATTGCTATTCTGGTTTTTATGTCTTGTATACATCTAGCATCTTGTACAATAAGGCTTCCGAGATATTTAAATTGGATTAAATTTTCTAATGGGTTATTTTCTATTTTTATTGTTCTGGGTGAGTTCAAACTAGCTTTGGATATGTTTAGTAGATGACAAAGTCAAAATTCAAAAAGAGCACATCAAAATATATAAAATCACCAATTTTCAAAACTGCTTGAAAATTTTTCAGGTAAATTATTTTTCGTACCAAATAACTATTGTACAGGACTATGTATTTTGTTTTTAGGAAAATCATTTCCATTTAACTTCACACAATTTTTTTTACATATAACGTACAATTCATACGACACTAAATGCATTAACGAAAATTCGTTCTTGATTCAGTTGGCATTATAAAATAGAAGAAGTCGATTATACAGGTTCTGTCGTAAATAATGGATAACCCGGGGAGTCTGAGGTAGACCTAGTGTCAGGCTAAAAGAAAATTAGTCTTTTGTGTCAGGGTTGCCCACGGTGTAAAAATATGAAATCTTTTGTGTTTTTTAGGGTTTCGTACCTCAAAAGGAAAAAACCGAACCCTTATAGGATCACTTAGTTGTCTGTCGTTATGTCTGTCAAGACCCTTTATATCGGGAACGCGTAGAGGTATCGCGTTAAAATTACGATATACTCAGGTCTCTTGAAGCTGTGAAAAAATCAAACACCTTAGCTATCGTAAAAAAAGATACGTCCGTTTATGCCGCAAAAAACGTATATTTCGACACTCTCAAGGGAATAATATATAGGGAGGGGTTTTCCGTTGACCTAGAACTATGAAATTTGGCAAGTAATACCTTCATAAACTACAAGTATAGTTAAAAACCTGAAAACTATACAATTGTAATTAAATTATTAAAAATAGGGATCATTTTGTTGTCTGTCAGGCAAGACCCTTTATTTCGGGAAAGTGAGGAGGTATCGAGTTGAAATTCAAACGATATACTCAGGTGTAGACCTGAGTATATCGTTTTCTCATATAACGCAATAAAAGATACGGCCGTTTATGCCGCACCTATGTATATCCTGTCACACTGTGACTGGTTGAGAAAATATTCGAGTAACACTACTTCGTGAATAGTGTTACTCGTTCGGAAAAACAAATCTCATCGAGTAGAAGTGTGACTCGATGCGATTTCCTATTCTCATCTAGTACTCTAGACTCTACGAAGCTGCTTCCTGTTGTGAAGGGAGTAGGTAGGTGACGAAAATGGAAAGGAGGAAATTGGGCCGCTGCGGCGCTGGCGCTCTCACTTACCGAACAAAATATATTGCATTTTGTCTGCAGTAGAGGACATTTTGAGCGTTTAGTGTAAGCATTTTTTTTTATTGACAGGAGTATAAAACAAAAGAGAATACCTAAAAATATCATAATGGCAAATGTATGTGCAAAGTAGCAGAATATAAAAAAAACACAAAGGTACTTTTATTTTTTACACCGTTGGCAACCTTGACACAAAAAACTGATGTTATCTATTATTTACGACAGACCCTGTATGTCTGTTTGAGCAGGTACACTATCGGTATGCAGTTGCTTACACTATCAGATTCTTGCAGTTAAATGTCTAGCACCAATAATATACAATACAAATGTTTCACAGGACTTAAAGAAATTCATCGAAGAATCGGAACATGGAGTAATTTACATCAGTTTCGGATCAATGTTGCAAGCTGCATCAACACCAAGAGATAAAGTGGAAGCCATTGTCGCAGCTATATCAGAGTTACCTCAAAGAGTTATATGGAAATGGGACGGCGAGTCTCTTCCCGGAAATCCCAAAAATGTTTACTTGTCCAAATGGCTTTCTCAAAATGACTTATTAGGTAATTAACGAATAGACTATAATTGTCATTTCACTAATTCTATTTTTAAGTCTTAGGAAGTCATGTTCATTGAAGATAACACCTAAAGAAACATTTTCTTTTACTACTTATGTTCCGTTGGTACAAAGTGGTCTATCATGATTATATCTTTCTTTCTATATTATCTCTTAATACCAGGACCTAGATCTGGTTTTGCGACTCTTTGTTCTAAATCGGTATTTATTATCAGAACTAATTCGATTTTCTTATACATTCGAAGATAATCGAACCGTTACAAAATTTGTACAAACTAATACAAATTTATATTAGGTCCTATAATAGATAACAATAATCACACAGACAGACAGATAGTGAGTACCTACAAGAATCGATTTGTTTATTTTTAATACCATTAGTAGTGAGAGATAGGCTACCGATCTACCTGACAATAATTGGTGCTTATGTAAGCGGTGTAAGTAAGCCTGTAAGAAACAGAGTTGATTGTGCTTGGCGCATTCCAAAAAAATATAATATTATAATATATATATATAAAGCGGAAGGGTTTGTTTGTTTGAACGCGCTGATCTCTGAAACTACTAGTCGGATTTGAATAATTCTTATTGCGTTTGATAGCCCAGTTCTTAAAGAAATATTATAGAATATAATACCACGCTATTGGTGACGGGAGCAGAGCAGTGAGCATAGACGCAGGTGAAACCGCGCCGCGGGAAGCTAGTAAAGAAATAATTATAAGTTTTACATTCATATAATTTAAATTGCAGCTCATCCAAAAGTACTAGCATTCTACTCCCACGCTGGAATGTTGAGTACAACCGAAGCAATATACCATGGAGTGCCAATGATCGGTATGCCAGTCTTCGGAGACCAGCCAGGGAATGCAGCTGCAATAGAAGAAAGCGGCTTAGGATTAAAAATACAAATTGAAGATCTCACCAAAGATACTCTATTAGAAAAACTGAAGATCGTCCTGAAACCTGAGTAAATATTCAAAACAACTATTTTCTACATTTTACTTACTTTACTTTTTTTTCGTATAATTAAAATGGTAGACACACAGAGCTAAATTGTTATATACCTACTTATAGAATACTAAGTTACATAGCTAGTAAGATTTTTTAAATCCTTATGTCCTAAGAAGTTATTACACAGTGGTTCTTCAAGAATAGGGCTGAATACTATGTGAATACCAGTCTCCGTATGGAGCGCTTTCATAAGCTGTGCAATTTGAGCCCACCCTTCCTGTATGCCAATCGTAACAAGAGTCAGATAATATGACCATCTGACTTTAGACAATATCTTTATTCCAAAATAACTATTTATTAAAGTTTACATTATTAATTTCAGGTTTAGAAAACAAGTGAAAGAGTTGTCAAGAGTATGGCATGATCGTCCGATGTCTGCTATGGACACCGCCATATACTGGACTGAATTTGTAGCCCGCAATAAGAATTTCACATTTAGATCACCTGCAGCCACTGTGCCGTTGTACCAATACTTTTATTTAGATTTAATAGCTGTAGCCGTAGGTGTTTTATTAGCATTCATTTTCTCGATTAAAATCTTTTTAATATTGTTTAAATCAAGATCACAGAAGGTCGTAAATAAAGTTAAAGTAAAAAAGTCATAAACTAATAGAAAATTTATCAATTTTTTTGTCAACTAATAAAATTCCATAATGCTAATGTTCTGAAAAAAGGGTAAATTGAATGACTGAATGGAATAAACACTAATAGTTGTATGATGATTTTGTAATTGATAAAAAAACACCTTTATTTCAGCTAGAATACTCAACTTTAATAATAACTAACAACTCATAGTTAGTAACTTCATGTATAAAAATCACTGCTACTCAGTTTTCCTCAACCATACATAGATAATTAAGTGTTATTAATGCAAAATATTGAACAAGGTTTATCTTTTGTTTACCTACTGAATGCTCAAATTTGTAACGATAGATGTAGTCTTCTAAGAATTATTAAAAACGATTCCTTACGTTGATAGAAATAAAGCTATAAACTGCTAAATTATTGAAATATAATAGATAGGTACTAATTTTTGTAAATATTTATATCCGGTTTCCGAAAAGGTTTTAGTACCATAGACCACATACATACGCTGCGGCAGGTTATACATAAGTCCACAGAGTATAACCGGCCCCTATGCTTAGCGTTTGTGGACTATGATAAAGCCTTTGATTCGATCGAGACCTGGGCCGTGCTGCAGTCTCTCCAACGGTGCCATATTGACTATCGATATATCGAAGTGCTGAAGTGTTTGTATGAAAACGCCACCATGTCAGTACGAATTAATGGTCAGAGCTCAAGGCCTATCCAGTTGTAGCGAGGAGTACGACAGGGAGATGTCATATCTTCGAAACTGTTCACCGCTGCACTGGAGGACGTGTTCAAGCTTCTGACCTGGAATGGACTTGGCATCAACATAAACGGCGAGTACATCACTCATCTTCGATTCGCGGACGATATCGTGGTCATGGCTAAGACCGTGGAGGACCTCAGTGCAATGCTCGAGGACCTCAGTAGAGTCTCTCGACAAGTGGGCCTAAAAATGAACATGGACAAGACTAAAGTCATGACCAATGTTTATGTTACACCCACTCCTATTACGGTCGGAGGCTCGATGCTCGAATTCGTTGACGAGTACATATACCTGGGACAAACAGTCCGATTAGGTAAGTCCGATTTCGAGAACGAGGTCACTCGTCGAATCCAGCTCGGCTGGGCAGCGTTCGGGAAGCTACAACATATCTTCTCGTCCGCACTACCGCAGTGTCTTAAGACCAAGGTCTTTGACCAGTGTGTGTTGCCAGTGATGACAGAGACGTGGTCGCTAACTATGGGTCTTATCCGAAGTCTCAAAGTCGCTCAGAGGGCGATGGAGCGGGCTATGTTAGGCGTCTCCCTGCGCGATCGTTTTGAGAAACGAAGAAATCCGCAGGCGAACCAAAGTGACTGACGTGGCTCGCAGAGTTGCTTCTCTGAAGTGGCAATGGGCAGGACACATAGCTCGCAGAACTGACGGCCGCTGGGGCAGAAAGGTTCTAGAGTGGCGACCACGAACCGGAAGACGCAGCGTGGGCAGACCCCTCACAAGGTGGACCGACGACCTTATAAGGGTGGCGGGCAACCGATGGATGAGGGCGGCGAACGACCGGCTATGATGGCGAAAATTGAGGGAAGCCTATGTCCAGCATTGGACGTCTTTTGGCTGATATGATGATATGATGATGATGATTTATATCTTAAGTCCAGCATATAATGACTGCCCTTTGTCCTAAAATAAATATTTTTTTTGTGTTAAGTCAAAATTATGCCTCAAGCGAATTTTTGGAACTCATACAATGAAATTGTGCGTGAGTTCTAATGGAATAGATTGTTTTTAGGTCTTAATGTATTGTTTTTGAGATGTAAAATCATTATAATAAAATGATTACTGAAACTTTGTTCTTTTATTTACTTACTTAAATTACCTGTTTACTATTTACTATAAAAATAAATTGAATTGTATAACGTCCTAATTAGTTTATGACAGTCAAAGAATTGTTGCTAGTATATTACAGCACTTATCTTTAAGTACCTATACTATACTTATCGAAAAGCAGATTTTTGTTGAAAAAGACGTGGCAAAATCAAAATTATACAGTTTAGGCTTTGTAGTTGTGGTTTTTATTTTTGCCAAAACAATAAAAGCATATATTATTTTTTAACCTGCTGCTTGAATGAGTTAATGATAGACTCGTAGGATGCTTATATATTATATCGTAACATTAGTGTAATTACCTATTTGTGGCACAGAGTTAGTTGAGTTTGCTGGCCTTTTTAAGCCTTGACCTAACGATGTCACACTCAGCCAAGCACTTCGGCTTCATTACTTCACCTCGTTTGTCACCGATGCGTTTACATTGACAAGAGAAATCTAAGTCAAAGCACATGCTTTTCTTACGCAATAGAGCCAGCAAAGGTACCGAACGATTTGGTGACGTAGGGTTCATTATCACTTCTTTAATTTATCATATTGCTTACTGCCGTTCTCCCGTCGCCAGTAAACTGATGTTACATAGCCTATAACCTTTCTTGAGAACTGGACTATCATACGCTAAAGAATTATTCATTTTCGACTGGTAGTTCCAGAAATTAGCGCCTTCAAACAAACAAACTCTTCCGCTTTATATAATAATATAGATATAGATTCTTACCTTATTTGAATGAGTATGTACTTCGTTTTTTTTACAATTTAAACTAGTTTCAGTTAATGTTTATCTTGCGATTATTTTTAAAAAATCTGGTCATTGCTCATAAGTTCAAATGTTCATTTACCTAAAATTTAAATTCCTTAAAAAAAATGGTAGGCTATAAAATGCACACGGTTTAAAACACACACACTTTTAAAGTCATCTATGTACAAATATTCCATATTACTCGATTCCCCGCGTGGTGGCCGGGGAAGAATGGTCCCAACACTCTATGTCCGTGGATGTCGTACAAGGCGACTAAGGACAAAATGATGACAGTACATCAGTCTACCGAATAACGGCGGTTAAACCGTTACAAAATCAGCACAACACAGGACGGGCAGCAGCGTCCTGTGATAAAGCTACCACCACTGCGATCGCCAACCCGCCTGCCAAGCGTGGCGATAATGGCAATATTGCCCCAAATGCAGCTACAACAAAAGAAATGGCCCCCAGTCCCCGGTCATCCCGCTATTCCTGGCTACGGTAGCGGCCATGGTAACGGCGGGGTAGGGGATGCGAAGAATCCCCGAGCGCGGCCAGGCTACCCAAACCGACAACCTTTGGCTCTGGCAACATACAACGTGCGCACACTGCGGAATGACGAGAAGATAGTTGAACTGGAGGAAAATTGAGCAGGCTATGATGGGACATAGTGGGATTGTCAGAAGTCCGAGGACAGAGGGAGGATACGATAACCCTTAAGTCCGGTAACCTGCTCTATTTCCGAGAGGGCGACCAACTGTCCCAAGGTGGAGTCGGGTTTATCGTCCACAAGTCCCTCGTGAACAACGTGGTGAAAATTGAGTGTGTCGACGAGGGTAGCATACTTTATACTCAGAATCACCAAACGGTATTCGCTGAAGGTCATACAGGTTTATGCTCCCACTTCAACATACCCCGACGATGAGGTCGAGGCTATGTATGAGGACATATCCAGAGTTATACACGCCTCTAGGACCCAACACACTGTTGTCATGGGGGACTTCAACGCGAAGCTAGGTAAACTCGTTACCGCCTGGTAACGAGTTGAGAGTGGGGCAGTTTGGATTTGGATCCAGGAATCCCCAGGGCCAAATGCTGGCTGACGTGTAGTACGGACTTGTACTGAGGAGTACGACAGGGTATGCATACTGCCACAGATTACTAAATAGTTACATAGGTACTGCATAAATAAATATATATAGCACATTATGTAAACAGGAAATTAAACACAACAAGCTCTGCAGAAGAAAAATTGAGCGAATCGTTTATTAATGTTGCAATATTAGGTCCCAATAATAATAAGATTTGCAGATTACTTTTGCCCGTAATATTAAAAGCCAAATAAACCTTAAATGCTTTTAATATCTTTCTAATTAGTTCAGTTTTGTTTCGGTTCTTCAAGCGTGTATGAATACAATAGCTTTTTTTCTAAATTTATACACAATAAAAATTATCCGTCAGCGTGCAGGATCCTGTGGAACACCTCCACTTAACTTGCACAAGTGTTGGCACAAATAGGGTATTGCGTTTAAATGTATGATGACAAACTATTTGTATTCCACAAGGTAGAGAAACCAGTAGCACGTGCTACAATTAGACCTCTGCCAAATCTAAGGGAGCTTCTGCACATGCGAAATTATTGGTCCGGTGCTGATTTATGACGTCCTTTCACCATATTAGCCCGTTATTATCTCACTGTAGGGAAATGTTTCTTCTCATTCATACAGATGCATGACATTGATTGCCACGCTTGCACCGTTGCACCGGAGGACGTGTTTAAGCTTCTGACCTGGAATGGACTTAGCATCAACATAAACGGCGAGTATATCACTCACCTTCGATTCGCGGACGATATCGTGGTCATGGCTAAGACCGTGGAGGACCTCAGTGCAATGCTCGATGACCTCAGTAGAGTCTCTCGACAAGTGGGCCTTGTCGAGAGACTCTACTGAGGTCATCGAGCCATGTTACACCCACTCCTATTACGGTCGGAGACTCGATGCTCGAATTCGTTGACGAGTACATATACCTGGGACAAACAGTCCGATTAGGTAAGTCCGATTTCGAGAAAGAGGTCACTCGTCGAATCCAGCTCGGCTGGGCAGCGTTCGGGAAGCTACAACATATCTTCTCGTCCGCACTACCGCAGTGTCTCAAGACCAAGGTCTTTGACCAGTGTGTGTTGCCAGTGATGACATACGGAGCAGAGACGTGGTAGCTAACTATGGGTCTTATCCGAAGGCTCAAAGTCGCTCAGAGGGCGATGGAGCGGGCTATGTTAGGCGTCTCCCTGCGCGATCGTATGAGAAACGAAGAAATCCGCAGGCGAACTAAAGTGACTGACGTGGCTCGCAGAGTTGCTTCTCTGAAGTGGCAATGGGCATGACACATAGCTCGCAGAACTGACGGCCGCTGGGGCAGAAAGGTTCTAGAGTGGCGACCACGAACCGGAAGACGCAGCGTGGGCAGACCCCTCACAAGGTGGACCGACGACCTTATAAGGGTGGCGGGCAACCGATGGATGAGGGTGGCGAACGACCGGCCACGGTGGCGAAAATTGGGGAATGCCTATGTCCAGCAGTGGACGTCTTTTGGCTGATATGATGATGATGATGATGACTCGATGCCATCTGACATATTTATACCCCCGAATACCTCAGTACTTACCGCAGGTTCTGAGGTATTCGACTGAATACTAGTAATCCAATAATTGCCGAGTACATTAACAAAATTAACATTAACAAAATTCCTACGTTATTTTAATAAAACGAACTTTAGAAAACTAGTATAGTTCTTGTACACTACTATTTAATTCTTCATTGTGCGAAGATAGTTGTAATTCTGAATCAGATGTCCGTCATATCTCAAAATTATTTTTATAGGTATTATAATACATACTTACAGTTTTATTTCTAGAAAATAAAATAATTAATGGAATAAACAATAGTATGAATATTATGATTGTCATTTGCTACACTCAACTGACGTTTGACGATAATAAAACTCTGAATGGAATCACTAAGGTGCATTAACTATAAAAATGGATAGTTAAAAAACTCAAAATGTCCATCTTACTAAAGACTGTACGTACCTACTTGAATTTACCTGTACCTAATTAAATTATTTGAGTTTAAAATACCTCTTTTTTGGAATTTTAGGACTAAAAATTTAGCAAACTATGCACATTTTCATTGTAGCTGTATCAAATTGTCTTGCGAGTTTTAATTTCAGACTGGCTATACCTAGTAGTAGCGACTAGTTGACTCTAGTATCCGAAATTAATGGGCGGCGGTTCATTCTATTAGGTAATATTATAAATGCGATAGTTTGTGTGTGTTTGTGTTTGTTACCACTTAGCGCCTAAACGGCTAAATCGATTTCGATGAAAATTGGTATGTAGATAGACTCTATTCCGGAGACGGAGGACATAGGCACATTTTTATCCCGAATATAGGTCTGGTTCCCGAGGGATACAACAAAACATATTTTAGGCGCGGGTAGCTGATACTTAACTAAATACTAATAACAGTCACATGTATAAGCAAAACATCTGAATTGAAAAAGCCCGCCTTTTAAAAGCCGATTAAAATTATTAATTATAAATAAAAATGCTATTTCGAAGTTAATTTTATTGTTATCAATTTGTAATTATTGGTAGTTATATAATATATTATGTAACTATCAGTTACAAGATAATATTCCAAATTGTTTATAAAAGCTTACCGGATCAGTCAGTCACTCTGTGATTTAAAATTACTTCTTCTACATTCAAACAACCTCTACTAAAAACGTCACTAACATAATTAAAGAAGTATACTTACTTACTTGTTAGATGCATTTTCGGATTATCATTACGACTATTATTATTTTATAGCACACAAAACTTAGAAAACTAACTAGTTTTCTACACTGAATATATATAACTATATATTCAGTGTTTTTTAGCCACCATCGCAACTAGTTTGCAAAATTTTGGAGGTAATATTTACACCATTTACACCATACTAAGCGACTTGCCCTGCTTTGCACGTGGATACTTTTTACGGTATGATTACAAATCGTTGAAATTTTTTTACTTAAAATTCACTTTTCTTTACTATAAAATGCGTGTATGAAACCTTCTCAAAAAAATGCTCTGAAGAATAATTAAGTCCGTATCCAACACCAGTTTTGTGATTTACAAGAAGTTAGCGGAAAAATAAACAGAAAGAAACAACATATACTATTTAAAGACTAGAGATGACATGTATATTGTGGTATAATTTTGGTGGATATTAAATATAATATTTAAATGATAGCCCAAAAATAAAATTAGAATTAGTAGGTACCTGATCAGTATTACTGTTGATCAAAAATGTTTACAAGGATGTCCTTGTAGGTATATTTTGCCATAATAGCGGTGATCTACTATCTGGATTATAGAACTACACTACTCATACCGCGAGAGTCGTAAGAGACGATAAATACAATACCAGGTCACCGGTCAGCAGCATTAACTGAGTTCCCAAGACCTATTGCTGTAAAGCTATAATTCTGTAAATCTAATAACTTTAACCCTATTAACCTTACTGCTATCACCAATATTCTGCATTATTAACTGAGTTCCCAAGACCTATTGCTGTAAAGCTATAATTCTGTAAATCTAATAACTTTTAACCCTATTTACCGTACTGCTATCACCAATATTCTGCAAAGCATAGTGATTAAGATAAGCTCTCAGCAGCGCATGTGTTCAGACTGATAGATATAATATTTCCACGGGCCCGCAGACGGAAGTAACTCAGTACCTACAGTGTAAACTTGTCAATTTGATAACGATAATAAGATTAACTAGTTCTAATGATATGGAGACAGTATCTGTATTTATACATTCAACGCCCGAATGTATCTCATTCGCCACAACGTAGGAGCATAGTTAACACACGCTCGCGAAATATAAGTACAGTAAAATGCAGTTAAATAAAATATTTTTGTTGTTAGTTAGTGTTTGCCTAGGCTACTACGAAGTTTCTTCACTTAATATATTGGGTGTTTTTCCGTATGAAGGGAAAAGCCACTTCTTTGTGTTTGAACCATATCTCCAGGAGTTAGCAAAAAGAGGCCACAATTTAACCGTAATATCGTACTTCCCTCAACAAAAGCCGATAGAGAACTATCATGACATTAGTTTAGCTGGAGAAACCAAAATCCTGGAAGGTGTTTTTCCAATACACAATTCATATTGGGCTATAATGCAGTTAATTTTCTTTTTATACGAAAAGGGCAAACAAAATTGTGAAATCATGCTGGCGGATGTTAAAGTGCAAAGTCTATGGCAGTCAGAAGCAAAATTTGATTTAGTGTTGATAGAACAATTTAACAGTGAGTGTTCTTTAGGCCTGGCGTACAAATTGGGAGCTCCAGTAATCGGCTTAACGTCGCATATGTTAATGCCGTGGCATTTTAATCAGCTTGGTATTCAATACAATCCATCACTTGAACCACTTGTTTGCTTAGATGGTGTTAAAGAATCTACTTTATATCAGAGGGTTGAAAGAACCATATTTTATTCGTTTATTACAAACATGTATAAATATATGGTTATAAGACCAAACCAACAAACACTGCAACAATATTTTGATGTGCCACCATTGGAAGAATTGGCTCGCGATATGAAACTATCGTTGGTGTATACAAATTACGTGGTCACTGGTTACAAGCTGATGCCTCCTATAGTCAAAGAAGTGGGTGGATATCATGTGGCTAAACCAAAGCAACTACCTGAGGTACGTAATATTATTTAATTTAACTGTATATTTGTAGCTGCACGCATTTTTTGACAAAGGTTTAAACCAAAGACATTTGTCTTAACATTATGATTTCTTTTTCTTTAATCGCCAGGTTATTACGTTTTTTTATATGTTACAAATACAAGTAGCATGCCAAGTGACGCAGGCAATAAACTTAACTCTATAGTTAATTACAAGTTTCTATGTTGTGAAGAAAAATACTTAAATAATTTGCATATTGATACAAATAAAGTTAAATGCAACATGTGAACTGTGGTAAATGTTTCTAATATATAAACTGTTAATATTTTCTATAAGTATAAAGTAATATTGAACATTAATTTACCACAGAAGTTCATAATGTATCTATTTTTGCAAATCACAATTTATAATTTTAACAATACATTACAATTTTAACAAAACAATACAAAATGTTTAACTGTTCACGATAAGGCTCGAACTTGGGTCAAAGAATTATCTCTATAATAATTTTAACGTCTTTTTTATCATATTTCAACTATAAAATATATTCTTAATCTTGTCTTTTTGCACTTCTGTGTAAACATTGCAAAAAAGTATTGTTTAAAAAAGTGTAAATAGTTTTTCTTCACTTTTAACCTCATTTACGTAACAAGCACATTATCTTTTGGTAACTACGTACCTAAATATTATTGTTACTGTCAGTCTAAATCATCCCACTGTTAAGCAAAGGCCTCTCCCCATGACTTCTATTCTCCTGGAGCAAGTGTGGACCACAGTCTATTTATTTTGTCCAACACATCTCGCCATCTTTTTCTTGGTCTGCCGAGACACCTATTGATTGTCTCAGGGCATATTGGGTTATATAATCATAATTATTGTTCTATTGAGTGCAAGTCCAAGTACCCTACCGACAGGTAAAGTCATGATGACTTTATAAACAATAAACTATATGCTCAGATGTTGTTCTGAGATAATAGGCTATTTATGAGTAATAACGCTTACAAGATATTAATAAGTACCGATTTTAGATGATTTAAATTACCTACGTGTATGTTATTTATTTATTAAAAATCATAACTAGGTACATTATTTATATATGTCATAACTTATACTATAGCAATAGCAAAGTATAAGTTATGACATTTGGGCAGGCCTATGTCTAGCAGTAGATGTCTTTCTGCTGGTATGATGATGATGATAATAATTCATTTTAACTTTCAAGAGTATTCCGATTATTGCGTCTATCTGTCTATCTATCTATTACTATTATTAGGGCAAGTTTAATTTGCAATTATTTCGCATCTAACTCTCAAAAAATATTATCTTACAAGTATCATAAGACATCCACAACATAACCTTAACATAACTTGTACCCTAGTACGAGAGTGCCGTTAAAATATCATAACCTTTTTAGCGATCGAACTGAAAACAAAATAACAAACATAAATTTCTGTCTAAGCCTAAGTTCCTATGATCTGCAGTCTCAGACTAGACTACTATTTGGTAACCTAAATTATATTTAACTTAACGAAGAATAATAGCAGAATCAATAAGTTATTACGAAAAAGAATAAGTAAATATGTATTAAAAAATAAACTGAGTTCTTTCTTACAGGAATTAAAGAAGTTTATCGACGAGTCAAAACACGGAGTTATTTTGATAAGCTTCGGTTCAATGTTGAGGCCTGATTTGACACCTCGAGACAAGGTCGAAGCTATTGTAGATGCTATATCAGAATTACCCCAAAGAATCGTTTGGAAGTGGGATGCAGAACTGCCAAGAAAGACAAAAAACATATATACATCCAAATGGCTACCACAAAACGATATATTAGGTAGGCTATAACAATTTTTATGAATTGAAATCGTTTCTGTATCTCTATTGGTTCACCAATGCTAATACATAAACCGGTACCGGCAAAGACACATTGCGAATGGTTCTTGCGAGCAACTTATTTAATTTTAATACCAATATTGCTAAACGAAAGAGATACCCATTTAATGTTGCAGTCGGTACTATACAATATCATAAACCCACGGACAAAGTCACATTTTAGTGCAAGCTAGCATAATTTAACTGCAAGCTATCTAATAGCGAAGTCAACACGACCAAACCGATTAAAATCTTATATAAAAACCTTAAATCTTCCAATAACTATTTCAGCTCATCCAAATGTATTAGCCTTTTACTCTCACTGCGGCATGTTGAGCACAACTGAGGCAATATACCATGGTGTGCCAGTGGTCGGCATGCCTGTCTTCGGAGACCAGCCAATTAATGCATTTGCGGTAGAAAACAGCGGCTTAGGTGTGCAGATTCAAATCAGAGACCTAACAAAACAGAATTTATTACAACGGTTCCGAACTGTTCTGGATCCAGAGTAAGTAATTACCTGTTATACTTATCAAGCCTAGCTAAGCTAGTTTTCTTTGTTACTTAAATCATAGGTATGTAAGAGGTACTTAGCGCAGGCGCGCGAAATCATCTTTAATTTATAAATTCTTTAGGAAATTCTTAGAGTTAGGAATTATCTCAAACCTGCCAATGATATATAAATGTCAGCGGAAATTATAGTTTTGGCCAATACTAACAATAACTATTCACCATCGAGCTAATTGGTATTTATCTTCACAGTTGAAACTACAGTTACATACTCATAGTTTAGGTTAAAGTTTTTCTTTTCCATCTTCTAAGCACTATATCGATGGTCCCTATTAACAAAATCGTTTCTGCAATAAGACTACTTTTCAGTTCATAGTTTGTTTTGACAATAAATAGATTATTAAAAGACTGTGGATGTTCAAATTTTCACTGATTGTTTAATGTATTGATAACTACGTATTGACATAGACAAATTATAATATATTATAATATTAATTATTTGAATTTGAAGTAATGGCAAGTCAATATGTACATCCGATAAAAAAATCTGCACCTATTGCAATTAATTGTGTAGAAAGTGACACATCTGACACAATGTCTGCTTTAAGAACGTCGGAAGTGGTACATCCAACGAAATGATCTACTAAACGTACATGTAATAACGTCGAAAGTGGTATATCCAACAAAATTTTCTGCTTGAAGTACATTGAAAATAGATGTATCTACCGGAACCGACTTTATTAAAGGGAATATAATTATAGTATGCAAAGTACAAATGGTTTATTAAAAAATAGTAATTATATAAATGGTGCTTCTCTTCTTCACTTGTTTGTGGCTACCAATACAAATCATTAAAGAAGAATCATTCATTACGCTCCACGAACTACGTCAGTTCTGTTACCAACACTATTGCGCGGACAAAATTATTACAACCGACAATATTAACCTAGAAACTGACTGAATATCATGATTTTCAATAAAATAAAATATTGTGTACCATGGATCTTCTTATTGTAATTCTATTTATATAAAAAGTGAATATTACCAAAAATGTATATTCGACATTGTTAATAGGGACCATCGATATCTCGATGTGAAATCGTAACCATATCTATCTCGCAAAACAAAATAGGAGTGTAAGTGAATAAAAATATTTAAGTTTTTTTCTAAATACTTCTTCTTATTATTTCCATAGTCAAACAATGCCGCCAGTGTTCTATGGAAATATTTTTTTAGTAATTTATTCAATGCGGCATCTACAAAATTTCGCTGCCGCGCCGATTAATTAAGAATTATTTAATTATGATTTTATTCAGATCTTTTAAATGTTTTGATGGCCCTGACTTATTATGACCAGTTTTGACGATAATAACTTGGACAGACAAACTGTTGCAGTGTACTAGTTCATGGGAACCATCTATAAATAGCAACAATATTGTTATTAGTTCCGTATTGCTATTGAATAAATTATTTCCAGTTTTGCCGATTATTGCAAAGGCAAGTGTAACTTTTTCTTGTAACTCGTTTATCATTGTCCTGAATAATTCAATTGATTGTGGGGTCTACCACAGTAGGAGAGCTAGCCAAGGGACGCTCAGTATCATAGCTCAAGGGTTTTAGAGCGTTTACACCTCATGTGTCGCAACGTCGTAATTGAGTGTCAAATTTCGTGGTTTAAATTTACTCATCATTGTTTCATTTATTATTTACACATTCAGTGCAAGGGTCTTCTCGCACGAAGAAGACGCAGACCCAGGGTGTTATTAGACGCAAGGTTGTATTTACTATAATCGCCACTCTTGACAGTGTTTTAGTGATCGTAGTCAGTGGTGGCAGTTTTAGGACGCTGCTGTACATCCGATGTTAAATAATATTTCTGCCGCGTTTGCATAATAATATACTTATGTTGGCTTGGATTTGTCTCTTTGAATAATATAGTTATACGGTTGGCCGATTGCGGTAATGAAGTACATACTTCGTTACTGGGCAATATAAGTAATAAGTATTATATTTTTCAATACCTATCTTATAATTCCGCATACATAATACTTTTATCAAATGACAGTAAATATAATTATAATCCTTTTTCGTAAAGTCGTGTGAAACTATTCGAGGACGTTAGCTTGTTCACACGATACATATTTTTAAACATGTATCATTAGATTAGATTTTATTTAATGATAAGTAGTCCAATCGAAAATGACTTATTCAAGGTAAAGAGATAGTAAGGTAACGTGTCATTGTGCACCAAGTATCTAATTTCAAAATTCAATCAGCCTTGATCGAATCGATTGAATCGAACCCCTATTGGTTATCTTGCTCATTTTAAACTACGTAGTAAATAGCAAGAGTCTCGTCGTTAATCAAACGATGAATCATTAATTGATAATTTGATAGATTTGTAATTATCACGATTCATCCGCAAATTGGTGACTATTTTTTTAAATACTCAGAGACACACATGTCGAAAATTACATGAACTCCTTCATCTTAAGTTGACATAGGCATAACTTTTTGTTACTCAGAAACTTAACAAATCTAAACATCATTGTCCTGTAATCGGGTTGTGGAGGTCGGGGATAGAGTATTCTTTAAAATACACGTATTTGAAACAATCAGACTATAAGTCAACCTCACAAAAAATAATTAGGCAACCAATTAAATAAACGACGAGATATTTGAAAAAGATATAAGGTCAGCAATGATCGTCTTTCAGCTGATGATGATGAACAACACGATAATACAAATAATTATTACTTGGCAGACTTAGTATTTTAGACTATTTGCCATCATTGCAGGTTTAGAAGAAACGTGAAGGAATTGTCAAGAATTTGGCATGATACGCCAATGAGTCCAATGGACAGTGCTATTTACTGGACCGAGTACGCGGCAAGGACCAAGAACTTCACACTCAGAGCACCAGCAACAACCGTACCAATTTACCAATATTATTATTTAGATGTAATAGCTACTGTAGCAGCATTCATATTTACTATAATATACCTGCTTAAGAAAATAATCTCATTACTAGTAAGTAAATCGACGAATACTAAAAAAGTAAAAACAAAATAAAAAAGTTTTAATTTATTGTAAAAATTAATAATTAAAGATGTTTGTGATGTTTAATAATACTGTGACAATAAGACAAGCGTGGTTTCGATGCTCATAATATATCTAAACTAAATATTCTAAAGAGAAAAGATTTGATTTTTTGTATGTTTGTTTGTATATTGCGATTTTACTCAAGATCTACGATACCGATTTAAAAAAAAAATCTTTAGAAAGTTACAAATAAGACGGATAACTTTGTAAATCTGAATGAGGCAGACACTCTTGCAATGATATTTTCCGTAGGCGTTTGTTTTGAGACTGAATGAAACTTTTGAGACCGATTCGAAGCAAGGGCGGACGTCTTGTGTATGTTTCTGATAGTTATACGCTCTTGGAAACAAAAACCAAGATTATAACAAAATAGAAAATTAGTACTTCTGCTATTGTTGCATGTTATTGATTGTTATTCAGGTATCTATCTATATCAATCGTATTGTCACTTCCTTTTGGATATAGGTATAAGTGTGCCTCTACTTACTACAATAATTGATTTACAATTAAATGTAAATATCTACACTTCTTATTGCGTTTTATTGCCACAATTCCTAAAAACAAAAAGTATAGGTACCTCAGAACAAGGAAGGTACCAAGCAAGAATCTCTATCTAATCTAATCTAGCAAGAATAAATGTTATTACATAATATAATAATAATAGTTTAATATATAGAGCACTAAAACTTATTAAGTTAGCAAATATTTCAGATAAAGTTTTAGTCTTAATTAAAGTACCTAGGTATTAGATAATATTGATGTACACTATAAACTTAGATATTTTTCTATTTCAAACAAAATCTATTGTAAAGGTAAAATTTGTGTAATGATCTAAAAATAATACACCTACCTAGTCTAACAATAGAGCCATACCTACTCAACGCACTCGAATCGAAAAGCCTAACTCTTTTATCATGTATAAAACAGTACAGTAGCAGTCCTCAACAGTTCCTTTACTGGTTTCAGCGTGAATGGGTCGGATCGACTAGGAAGTACTACCCTCCCATAAAATATCGATATAAAATATTTTCTAGTGTCTATGTAAACATACAATTAATGAAAAAATCTTGTAATTAAATTCATATTTTAATATTTTCTACATAATATGTTTATCTTTTTTAATGTTATTTTCTTGTTCTCATATTTTATCCCGTTTGTTCTAAATTGATGACATAGGTTAAGCAAATAATTTGGAGAAGACGCTGGTTTCCCAGACACAGTTTTTACTAGTTTGGAAACCAGAGGCTTCATAGGTATTTGTGTAACATTACTTTGTGTCAAAATAAATGATTTATTATTATTATTATTAAACGTGTTTTGCTCGGTGGGTGACTGGTTTTTTTTTTTTTTTTTTTTTTTTTATATATATTAGCCTACCAAAGTGACTCCACCCCGCCTGATGGTAAGCAGTCAGTGGAATCCAGAAGTGGTGGCCACCATACCAAAAGCTATCGTCTTAAACTGCTGGTATGGTGGCCTCCACTATGGCGGCTGGGAATGGGGTTAGGGGAAGGGAATGAGGGAGGTGAGGAAAGAGGAAAGGGGGGAAATTGGGCCTCCGGCACTCTCTGGTTGGTTCTCTACCTACTGCTTTTTTCATCCTCATCCTCTTGTCCCTACATGTTTGCCAACGTCTTGTGTATTTCCGGAGCATTATTTCCACAATGCTTAGAAAACGTAGCCATGTCTATATCTATAGGTTACCTACTGTTACCACTTACCATCAGATGCGCCGTATGCTTTTCACAAATAGAATAAAAAGTTTTTAATGATCAATGTTTTTAGGGTTCCGTACCTCAAAAGAAATAACGCAATCCTTATAGGATAACTTTTTTGTCAGTCCGTTTGTCTGGCTAGACCCTTTAGAACGCGTGAAGGTATCGAGTTGAAATTAAAACGATATACTCAGGTCTACCATGTCTCTTGAAACTGCGAAGAAGTCAAACGCCTAAGTTAACATAAAAAAGATACGGCCGTTCATGCCGCAAAAAACGTATATTTCGACACTCGTAAGGAAATCAAAATTTATAGGGTACTAGCGGACCCGACAGACGTTATCCTGTCTTAATTATTATCTAATTTTTCGCAGAACCTTCTCCTGACAATAACAAACACAACAAAAAAAGAATTAACGGAATCGGTCCAGTCGTTCACGCGTGATGCAGTGACCAAGGGAAATAGGGATTTATTTTTATATAAATAGATATTTCTTATCTCCCATTCTACAAACCCTCTTTCACCTACCTACAGATATCCACCGTAAACTTTTCACTACTTTCCCCTATTCCCCTCTCCCTTCTTTCCCACTCCTCCCATTCCGCTTCTTCTCTCCCTCCTCCCTCCCCCTACCTCCCCTCTCCTTTCCTTGGCTTTTTTCCATTTCAATCTCCCTTTCCCTGGCTTCTCCCTCATTTCCACCTTGCGTCCCTTTCACTTACATCTCCCTTCCCCTACCTTGCCCCATACTTCCCACTCACTTCCTTCTCATCTTTCTCTCATTTTCCCCTCACTACCCTCTCACTTCCCCCTCACTTCCTCCACACTTCCCCTCACTTCTTCTTCCCTATCCCTCACTTCTCTTTAACCCCCCCTCCCTTCCTATTCTTTTCAATTTTCAAGTCGCTAACTTCAAAAGCAAATATCTTGCCATATAATATTTCATCCCTAATTCCGTACCTCTAAATCCACCCCAATAAAAAAAAAATTAGAAGTATTCCAAAACAAAATTTCAAAATTATGAAGAAGTTTCATACAATCGTTTTCATCCCTTTTCAGACCACCCATAGCATTTAGGGGGATGAAAAATAGATGTTGTCCGATTCTCAACCCTAGCCTATGCATACAAAATTTCACGAAAATCGGTCGAGCCGTTTCGGAGGAGTTCAATAACGTACACCGTGACACGAGAATTTTATATAATAGATTTTCTAGAACTATAAAATTAGACAAATACTACAAGTATAGGAACAAAATTAGAAACTAAAACATTTGTAATTAAATCATTAAAAAACAGGATCTGTATGCCAGGAACGATATAAAGACTAAAATTCTGTACATACAGTAGAGAGCTATGTGTACAAAACTTTGTTGGTTCAGGGCATACCGCATACTTAATTGCTTTTTAAATATAATAACGACATCTATATCAGTTGGCGTGTATTTTGTATGATTCAGAAGCAATGATAAAACTCAAACCAGTGTAAGAGCGCTACCAGCTCTATGTAGACGAAATAAGCAACTAAAAACTAGCTACGAAAACCCACAAACTACGAAGTTTCAACAACGTCCGCATGGTGGCGTCTCTAACAACTAAAAATGTTTCGTGGTATCTGGCGTTATTCTATTCGAAACGGAAAATTTCATTCTTGTGGTCATGAATTAAGAAACCGTCCAGATACACAGACAGTAGCCTCTTCAGAATCAACACTTAGACTCAATATAGAAGTGCTGAAAGTTGTTAACAACTCTCCAAAACTTAGTGGTGGACTGTTGGTAAGTAATCTGTTAACTTACTTATAACTTTGTCTCCGTATGGGTTTTCTACAGCATACGTGGTAGGTATCCTAAGTTCTGATTTGTTGTAATCTTGTTCCAAGCAATTGGTTTGATACTACGATCTACATCTGACATTATTAGGATACAATACTTAATGTGAATTTGACCTAGCAGTCGTTAAGAATAATAGTAACTCTATGACCCAAGTATAGAAAAGTTGAAAGGTTTTATTATTTTTATTCTTTCCTTTCCTCGTCACAGTATTTTTTAATGCACTGCTGAACATGGATCTCTTTGAGGTCATCACAAATATTGCTTGATTTTCAGCTACTCGCTTGATCCAGCGGCTCTTTGTAAAATAATGCACTAATCCTGCGGGTTTCCTAAATTACTATAAAAATCGAGTTTTAATGAAAGCGAGTCCTTTTGAAAGGTCGCGGATGAATGCGCGAGCTTCTCCCGTGACCCCGACACTCTGGCCGTCTGGACAGACAACACCGTGGGTTTTAGTCGATATGGCCGGCCGCGCTTTAAGTGTAGTTGGAGAATCCGACATAACCCGCCTTGCACGGGTGCGTATGCGTAATGCATTTCCCACGAAAAAAAAGCGAGGACTTATTTTGTGAGGTATTCGTGCATAGATATCAACTCTACAATTAATTGATTAGATATAGATAATGGCCGCTTAAAAATAAATAATATAAAACAACAGTGTTATGACATTTTGAGTATCTCATATTTGTGTTTAATATCGCAAATTACACATAAACGCAATACGCCGGAAATAAAACTTAAATTTAGTACCAACGTTGCTCGCGCATTCACGACAGTTTGCCGCCGGAGGTCAGAGTGGACTGGCGACTCGCGACCGATTTATTACCTCTCGAAGCTCTCGAGGCACGAGGAATATTTGTGTATTAAATAATTTCAAACCTTGACTTATCCGCAATGAAGTTCAGTGTGCTTGCTATTTCATTATCATTACTTGTTTTAACCGACTACGCGTTTTCTCTTAATATATTAGGAATTTATCCGTATCAAGGCAAAAGTCACTTTTTAGTTTTTCGTATATACTTGCGTGAACTAGCAAAACGAGGTCATAATGTTACTGTGATTTCTCACTTTCCTGAAGCAGACCCACCGCCCAATTATCATGACATTAGTCTCGCTGGAAGCGTAAAGGCTATAGAAGGAGACGTACCATTCTACAATTCATACTTGGTGGTGTTATTCACAAGCTATTTCTTAGCTAGCATTGGAACGGAAAATTGTGAAGCTTTGTTAGAAAATAAACAAGTACAGGAACTCATCAAAGAAAAACCTAAGTTTGACGTTATTGTCGTGGAACAATTTAATAGTGACTGTGCCCTTGGAGTTGCTTACAAGCTGCAGGCTCCAGTTGTTGGCACAATGTCTCACATTTTAATGCCGTATCACTATAAACGTTTAGGTATTCCAAATAACCCTGCCTATGTACCATTTCATTTTCTCGAAGGAGGAACAAAACCAACGCTATTTCAAAGAGTTGAAAGAGTTTTCTTTGATGTTTACTTCAGATCACTTTATTACCTTTTATGTCAAAGAGTAGATCAAAACACACTAGCTAAATACTTCGATGATATCCCACCTTTAGAAGATTTAGCGGCAGATATAAAATTCCTTCTTGTATATCAGAACTTCATCTTAACTGGATCAAGATTATTTCCATCAAACGTTATCGAAGTCGGAGGTTATCATGTGGCAAAATCTAAACCTTTAACTGGCGTGAGTATTTCGTTCTATGATTCCCTTACATTCATCATCAAATTGGTTTCGTTAATATTTTTGTTTTTATAGGACCTTAAAAAGTTTGTCGATGAAGCAGAACACGGAGTTATTTTTATTAGTTTCGGGTCAGTAGTAAAAACCTCTACAATGCCAGCTGACAAAGTACAAATTATACTTAATGTAATGCAACAACTAAAGCAGAGATTCATATGGAAATGGGAAGACGCAACATTGGTTTACGATAAGAACAAACTGTATACTGCAAGTTGGCTGCCTCAAATTGACATATTAGGTAAATATCTGTTTTCATCTAGTTTTGACTTTAGGTGCAATGACAGAACAAACTAGAAGCTGGGGAGTTCTAAGTTCGATCCGGATACCGAGTCAACTGATTTTGAATTAACCAACTCGCTATCTGTAACTGTGCACAATATATACTACAAGATCGCTTGACAGACTTCTGACATAAACGGATAGATTTGTGTTTATTTATTTCTGGTTATACAAGTTCTCTGCCATAGGAGACAACGTCGTCCAGACCTGCTGAGGTAAGTTGTTTCAACAGCACTAAAAACTTTAGTAATTCTTAGACCTAAACGGCAAGAAGAAAGAACATAAATTAAAATAGGTACTGAAAGATAAATAGATTTTAATGTTTTGGAACTTGCAAATATAAACCCAGGTTTTGACGATTTTGATTATAGTTATCTATCTAATCCATGCTTACTCTATACTTGCGTTATCTAGATTAAATTTGCTACGCCTTTAATAACCGATTTAACACCCAAGATTTACAAATTTATTATTATTATTGTTATAACTAACTGCACCCGTAATGCATTACAATACCACAATAAGTAAAAAGGAAGATTTTTTGAACCACCACAGACGTTCCCAGAACATCCTAATCAAAATTTTGTCACAATCCCATCAACGGTTGGTTTTGGAATGTATAGAGGATAATCATGCAACCATTATATTTATAAACGAAGAAGTTATTAGATAGGTTAACCTGTACATAGATTGCCCCTTACTCAATAAAGACAATAAAATACTACAATATTGCATCATCATCATCATCACTATACCAGCTGAAAGACGTCCACTACTGGACATAGGCGTCCTACAATTTCATAACTATTATATATTTAGTCCATAATATTAACGATCGGTCACTAATTGATTAGATCGACATGCAGGAAATCATAGATTGGCGTGAAGGACGTCTGTAACACTAAATCGTTATCTCTACCTTTATTAATTTTCAATGTGTACGTGATACACTGATTCATTTAAACACCTGCACATGAATCGTAAAAGTTATGCTCAGTCATTGTCTATTTATTAACAGAAATCAGCACCGCTAAGCCGCCATAGACTTGATAGTCGCTATAGTCGCGGTACTTATGCGTCTAATTGAGAGCACGTGCTTGTTGTATGAAACCGGTATTTAGCAACCATTTACTTTGGCCGCATTATATTATATACTATTCATTTCAATCATTCATATTATTCGAAAAATACTAAATGAGTAGGTATGCCTATGTAGTCAGCCTGTTTTTAGAGACCTTAACCGAAGCCATAAGCTTTGAAACCTTGAACTAACTCATTTTTATTTATATGTATTTCTGTTTCAGCCCACCCTAAAACACTTGCATTTCTCTCTCATGCCGGTATGGGGGGTACAACAGAAGCCATTCACTATGGTGTGCCTATGGTTGCCATGCCAGTGATGGGTGACCAGCCTGCCAATGCTGATTCCATCGAAGAGAGCGGTCTTGGAATCCAGCTACACATTAGAAACTTAAACACGGAAAACTTGTTAAACGCTTTGAACAAAGTATTAGATCCTAAGTAAGTTTTAAAGATCTCAATATTATTCCGGCAACCAAACATAAAATTTTCGCCTTGAGTAATTTTTCCATGATCTTGCCGTACCTTCGAGAACACACACACATATAAATTGTATGTGCCATACAAAGAGGATTGTATGAATGTGGCAATAGAAATAGTATAGAAAAAATCGTTTTTAACTTATCGTATGAAATACAAACACATACACAAACACACATAAATGCATATACCCATCACAAACAGACTCTGCATATTGTTTCTCGCATGGACGATTTTATGTTGCTTACTCTTGAATAAGTTCACCATTTTCACGAATTATTTTAGCTGGCTGGAATCAAAAAAATATCGTTTACAATGAAGTGCTTTGATTTACCCTGCCCATATCGTCTCTTAAACATGTAAATAACATAAAATGTTTGTGGGTAAAACGATATCCACGCGAACGAAGCCTCGGGCAAAAACTAGTTATTGTTATAATACTGTTATAATATTTTTGTGATCTGCTGAACTACCCTATATTAGTATGATTGTCAACTAGTGTTCAAAACTTTTCTAAAATATTAACTGAATACGTTTTACTATTACTACGTTCAGTTTTACGTTTGCGCTTTTACCACGAGTCATGAAGCCTGACCAGAAAAATAAAAACCTTCGCCATATTGCGGAAAACTATTAGAACTAATTTCTTTAACTAGCAACAGTCGATATTATTCTAAGTCTTTATTGTCGTCTCTGTCAGTGTGTTGTCGAATATGTGCGATTGTTTGCATGGTGTACACACGTTGTACACTGACCAATTCGCATGACTATACGTAATGGTGCCATAATCATAGTTAATTTAGCGCCTTCAGAGCAGGGTTGTTTTTTTCTGGTCAGGCTATAAATAAATAGTAGTATAACCATTTTTTACATAAGTACTTGTATTATCTTTTCCAGATTCAGACAGAGAGTAAAGGAGGTATCAGCAGCTTGGCATGACCGACCCATGCCACCTCTAGACACTGCCATATATTGGACCGAATTCGCTGCAAAACATTCCAACTTCACATTCAGAACTGTCGCTGCTGATGTACCATTGTATCAACATCTTAACTTGGATATAGCAATTGTATATATAGCTGTATTAAGTTTAATATTTATTTTTTCTTTTAAAATTATGCGCAATAAATATTCCAAAAGTACTAATAATAAAACGAAACTTAATGATAAAAAAAGAAAACGAGAGTAAGATTGTGGTTGTTAATTAACATTAAATAATATTAGAAATATGAAACGTATTATAAATACGTCTTATAAATAGAAATGATTCAGTGAACCGACTCAGTGGTAACGCAGTAACAATTGTGTGTTAGGTAACCCGTCTTTTTTATACAACACAAGCAATATAATTATATTATTAAAAACAAAATGAAACCCATTTTTTTTCTCGTACTGATGCTTCATTTAAATATTAAGTACCCTATGTCACTCCCACAATAAAAATCTAATGACACCACATAGGTTATAATCAATAAGACATTTAGGCTGTAGAGCGTGCTAAATAAATAGACATACATACTCACATACATATATATACATACATACATAAATACGCTTGAAAACATTACCCTCCTTGACTGCGGCAGTCGGGAAAAAGAAAAGGTACACGCCATTTTGGTAATTATCAAATTACTCAAAAATATTAGATACTAGCTGACCCGGGGAACTTCGTTCTGCTTAACAGTCGATCAACATTACTTAATTTTTCTAAAATTAAAAGATTTTTCTAAAATAAACGTAACATAAGTTACTCCTTATTAAATCAGCTACCTGCCAATAAGAGTCCCGTCAAAATCGGTCCTGCCATTTCAGAGATTAACCAGAACAAACAGACAGACAGACAGTCAGACAAAAATTTAAAAAAATGTTATTTTGGTGTATGTACCGTATATATATTCATATACATGTAGTAAAAAACGGTTATTTCAATATTACAAACAGACACTCCAATTTTATTATATGTATAGATACCAATTAAACAAAGAGTTTCATAATTTTATTATACTTAATCTAGATGGTAACAAGGTCAATATTACCTCATAATACACCACTTAGATTGATTGCGTACGCGACTAGGTACTGTCTCTTTTAACATTAGTTAAGTAGGTATACAGATAGGTCAATCTGGGCTAGTAGTGAGTCTTCGGGAATCAGATTAAAAAAGGAAACTGAACAAGGTTGATTATATTTTTTTTTATTCTAACATACAGGAATTTCTATAAATAACGGGAGTTCTGACTACCAAACACGAATTTGCCGAAATTTTGTAATACCACACTAGCGGCGATCAAACTTAAGTACAAGACGTGTCTTATTTAAAATTAGTTTTTTATTTATTTATATTATGTTAGATAGCTATTACAATGGTAACTGCTGTACTTTTCTTAGGCTCTGGTGCATTAAAGTGTGATTAAATATATAAAATTAAGCCTTTCGTAGCTGTAACTACAACAACCTGTACCTACAATATTTAGGTTTTTTAACTCTTGCTTTAAAAACCGTTAAACGACACGGAGGTTATATTTCTTAGATAAAACCTTAATATCAGTGAACACATCAAGATCCTCGAAGTTGAGATTTCACTGAGTCTAAAGAAGAGCTTTGTGCCTTGTTAACGATTCCAAGTTTAGAGTGATTGATGTTCAATATTAAGTATTACATCAATATTGAACTTTGGCTCCTTGCGTGTTTTTTACGCCATAGAGGTACTACATTTTGTATTATAGCATACAATAGTAGGCAAGTATATGTATGCTTTAGATTGTAGGCTGTGTTCGAAACAATTGGTTGACATGATTTAAACACATTCTACAAATTCCGAAGTTAAGTATTAGAACATAATAATGTGGATTTGTTCGTTTTCGTTGACATTGCCCTTCTGAATGAAATTAACTTTTACGTTGATGCTGTTTTAGAAAGGCAGAGTTCAGTTTTACAGAGTGAACATCTTTATGGCACTTCATATTTACGAAAACCTTTAGTTTATCCCTTCTTGTAAGTACCCTTAAGTAGATACCCAATGGTCTGCCGTACCGTAAGGCACGCGTTACTTATATTCTAAATATCACCTTGCCTGCATTAAGGCACTATGGCCAACTGCTTTCTATGGGAGAGGCTTATGTTCGACAATGGAAGTCTTCAAGTTAACAGATAAATATATAAATATATATATAAATTGTTAATTATAAATACCTAGTGTAGGGAATAATTATCAAGTAAAGTAATTGTGCATACTCATTCAACATTGTATATATCTATCGATTACTTCAAAATAAATCTATACTATTATATTAAGCGGAAGAGTTTGTTTGAACGCGCTAATCTCTATAACTAACAGTCGGATTTGAATAATTCTTTTTGCCTATGATATGCCCAGTTCTCGAGGAAGGTTAAAAGCTATGTAACATCACGCTACTGGCGATGGGAGCACAGCAGCAAGCAAAGAAGCGGGTGAAATCGCGCTAATCATATATGTACAAATACCTAATGAGTAGAAAGGACATTTTGTTTATCGCGTGTATGTGTTAAAAATTGCAAATCATGACAACAGTAGAACTAAAATTCAGTACTTATACGTTGTTCGCCCATTCACGTTAGTTTGCCGCCGAAGGCCAGGGTGGACTAGTTACTCGCGATTGACTATTACCTCTCGGCATACAAGGAATTTGTGTATTATCAAATCTTGACCCGCCACAATGAAGTTCAGTGTGCTTGCTATTTTATTATCATTGTTAGTTTTAACTGACTACGCGTACTCTCTTAATATATTAGGCATTTATCCTTATCAAGGCAAAAGTCACTTTTTTGTTTTTCGTATATACTTACGCGAACTAGCAAAACGAGGTCATAATGTTACTGTGATTTCTCACTTTCCTGAAGCAAACCCACCACCCAATTATCATGACATTAGTCTCGCTGGAAGCGTAAAGACTGTAGAAGGAGACGCACCATTCTACAATTCATACTTGGTGGTGTTATACATAAGCTATTTCTTAGCTAGCAGTGGAACAGAAAATTGTAAAGCTTTGTTAGAAAATAAACAAGTACAGGCTCTCATCAAAGAAAAACCGAAGTTTGACGTTATTGTCGTGGAACAATTTAATAGTGACTGTGCCCTTGGAGTTGCTTACAAGCTGCGGGCTCCAGTTGTCGGAATGATGTCTCACATTTTAACACCGTATCAGTATAAGCGTTTAGGTATTCCAAATAACCCTGCCTATGTACCATTTCATTTTCTCGAAGGAGGAACAAAACCAACACTATTTCAACGAGTTGAAAGAGTTTTCTTTGATGTTTACTTCAGATCACTTTATTACCTTTTATGTCAAAGAGTGGATCAAAATACACTAGCTAAATACTTCGATGATATCCCACCTTTAGAAGATTTAGCGGCAGATATAAAATTCCTTCTTGTATATCAGAACTTCATCTTAACTGGATCAAGATTGTTTCCATCAAACGTTATTGAAGTCGGAGGTTATCATGTGGCAGAATCTAAACCATTAACTGGCGTGAGTATTTCGTTCTATGACTCTTATATTCATAATCAAACAGGTTTCGTTAATAGTTTTGTTTTTATAGGACCTTAAAAAGTTTGTCGAAGAAGCAGAACACGGAGTTATTTTTATTAGTTTCGGGTCAGTAGTAAAAACCTCTACAATGCCAGCTGACAAAGTACAAATTATACTTAATGTAATGCAACAACTAAAGCAGAGATTCATATGGAAATGGGAAGACGCAACATTGGTTTACGATAAGAACAAACTGTATACTGCAAGTTGGCTGCCTCAAGTTGACATATTAGGTATGACCTGATTCATCAATTTTAAGTGTATTATGTTTCCTTAATTTGATATTATGATTTGTATCCATCAGTTATGACTTGACAGGTTTTAAAGGCCAGAGATGAAATTTAATCTGAAATAGGAGATAATTTGTTCAGACCCGCTGAGACGATGATAAACTCTCGTACATCTCAAAAAAATAATCCATTTATCTAACTGAACGGTGATCGGTTCAATAAGTCAAATCAGATATTATTATAACAACATGTAAAGGAATCAGGGTTTATGTAAGCAGTTGCAGTGGCGTATTAGATACTCTCAAGAGTAATTTCTTTCTACTTCTACAGATATTCCGTGATATTATGTCGTATATTCATGTCTTTATCAAACTATATTGTTCGTATATCGTATACATTCAAGATCATATCATATCACATATTATATAGCCTGACATGAGATCCACTTCAGACTCCCGGGTTATTCATTATTTAAGACAGACCCTGTATATGAACTTAAATGTATACTAATATATTACTTAAATATATATAAAAATATAGTTTCTTATAGACACTAGATCGTTATCTCGACATTTATTAATTTTGTCAATGTGTACGTGATATAGGTGCTGATTCATTTAACAGCTGTTTAAATGAATCAGTATGTGAATTTTAAAAGTAATGTGCAGTCACTGTCTTTAACAGACAATCAGCATCGAGTCACTTAGCATTTGTTTCAACAGTTTTGACTTAATTTATAGTTGCGACAAACACACACATCCACGTGACAGTACCTATGTTAGTGTTCATTGTATAAAACCAGTCTTCAGTACCTGACTATTTATATTGGTCACATAGTATACAAAAAATTAAGGATCATCATTATGAATCTGTTTGATCTTCTTTTAACTAACTAAAGAAAAATCGCATACGCGTTGCGACTTAGGTATCTGAGGCTATATACATTAAATCGTTATCATTAAATGAATCGCTGAATTTAAAATAAGACAGGTTAATTTGACCTATTTTTCTTTTTTAAGAATTTTATTCTAAACCAAAAAAATGGAATGCTTGAACTTACTAACTCAAACTTTATTTGTGATTCTATTTTAGCGCATCGAAAAATACTTGCATTTCTCTCTCATGCCGGTATGGGAGGTACAACAGAAGCCATTCACTATGGCGTGCCTATGGTGGCAATGCCAGTGCTGGGTGACCAGCCTGCCAATGCTGCTTCCATTGAAGAGAGCGGTCTTGGAATCCAGCTACACATTAGAAACTTAAACACGGAAAACTTATTAAACGCTTTCAAGAAAGTGTTAGATCCTAAGTTAGTATTGAAGGACCCAAAATCATCCCGGCAACTGACAATCACAATCTCGTATTGAGCAATTTCTCACAAAACAAAAACTTCGTTACCGAATCACTTTGGTCACAAAATGGTCTACGTAAACAGTGAGAGAACCTCTGAAAGACCTACCACGTTGTGAGTTGTGAGTTTTAGGGTCAGATACATGATAAATCAATCATGTATATAGAACGCATGGTATCACTGCGTGAACACCTAAATGAGGCAAAGCTGATGCGATCAGACATGTGATTGATATGCAAGTGAAGACCTTTGGACAAGTAATTAATGTAGTAATTTCATTATCTATAATCTTCAATAATGGGGCAAGGTTTCCACAAACTACAGTAAAATATCAATATTCTACTTCAAGGTTAAAATTGAGACAGAAGTAGATAAAATAGTTAAAATCTATATACCGATACTTCGATGATTCCCACAGCCTGTTTGCCTGCAAGATTGCTTATATAATTCTATTTAAAAACTTTATTATTATGTATATTGACAGAGTTTTTAATCAAAAATTTACTGTATCTGAGAAAAGTTTTATACTAACTACTACTTTGATTGCTAATCGCTATTAACAATACTAAAAATATTTTATATATGCTTGTATTGTTTCTTTCAGATTCAGGCAGAGAGTAAAGGAGGTATCAGCAGCTTGGCATGACAGACCCATGCCACCTCTAGACACCGCCATATATTGGACCGAATTTGCTGCAAAACATTCTAATTTTACATTCCGAACTGCCGCTGCTGATGTACCATTGTATCAACAGCTTAACTTGGACACAGCAATTGTATATATAACTTTATTAAGTTTAATGTTTATTTTTTCTTTTAAAATTATCCGCAAGAAATGTTGTGAGAATAAAGTAAAGGTTAATAATATAAAAAAGAAACCCGAATAAAATTGTGATTACTTGAAAGATTTTGCTATTGTATTAGCGAAGAAATTAAATAATATTAGAAATGTTAAACAAATTGTTTTGCTATGTTGAACAGTATAAATTAGACAACCCTTAAAAAATACTTATTTCGTCACGCACCGGTAAGTATACTCCACCGTGTTAGTAAGTATCTAATGATAATAACCATAACAAACTGTGTAATATTTATATCTAATTTAGGGGTTAACAAGGTCAATAATATTATCTGCTATTTGACTACCTACTTACATTGATTGCGTACCACTGTTCCCTGTAACTTTATGATTGGATGATGATTCTACTTAGTGAGTTGCAGTGAGTCATTTGGACTCTACGGAAATCGAAAACAAAGGAATAATTATAAATTTTAATGCATTCACAAAATTTAATACACCACGCTGGTTGAAGGTAGTTAGACCATTTCAGACTTATATTTGTTACTAGCTTTTGCCCGCGACTTCGTCCGCGTAGAAATAGAAAATGATTCTAAAAGGTTTTTTAATTGTTTTACTACGATATTATTTTTTGTTAAAAACATATAAATTATTATGTTTGAAAGTTTGAATACATATTACATAATAATCTGTACTATAGTGATGAGATTTAAAGGTTAATTATCGCTATATTAATCCGCCCTTAGCACAGTAGGACCACGGGTACGTAGGTAGTGGTATACCCTAGTGCCACCAAACAAATTACCTGTAGAACAAATTGGTGGGACCACGGGCCCTTACCCAATTTGGGTATTTTGGTTTTCCGTCGGGTGCTACAATTACCAGACTACTCTGTGCGCTTACTCTGAGCATGCCATATTAAACGGGCCGTGAGAGAAGCAGCTTGCTCTCAAGTCTTCGCCTTTGTTCGAGCTTTGTTTATGGTCATTGCGAAGCAGACGTTGATAGGAAACTGCACTCTCTTAAATTCGAAGGGGTATTTGATGGTGTTAGGGAAATCCTATGAATATCTACAGACTCTCCTGGAGAACAACCGGTCAGTACAGTTGCCTCGATTATCTACATTTGTTTTCACTTGCAATCTGGTTCCATTGCATAATTTTGGTGGATTTATATTGCGCAGCAACATACCTAATAAGCGCGCCGTAGGTACCTGCCTAACAAACACTGTAGATAAGTATTTAAGTATGTATATCCGCATTTCTAGAACCCATAACACAAACTATAATATATGGTTACTTTGGGTCTAGATGACGTTGTGTGTAGTTACTATGTATATTATATTACTGTTACTTATCATATAGCGTCCCCCCCCCTCTCTCCCATAGGCAGGACCACCTAAAATAGGCAGGTAAAAAATAGACAGCACCACCTTTTGACCCAGGTGATCAGCATCAACGTCCTGTGTCCCTATCGCACCTGGCAAGTCTATTTATTAAAACTGTTCGCTCTAAGCTGCGCCTGATTGTTCCTAATATAACAAACTCGACCTGACTCCGTCTCGATTTATTTTCGCAAACACGTTGACTATAAACTGGCTAAACAACAAATGAAAATATAACAGATGATATTATAGGGGACGGTTTTTTTTTTTTTTTTTTTTTACCACATTCACACAGCGCCATCTAGTCCCAAATTAAGCAATTATATTTGCTTGTGTTATGGGTACTAAACAACTGATATACTACTTATATACATTTTTTTTTGTAAATACATACATATTATAGATAAATTACACCCAGACACAGAACAAATAATCATGCTCATCACACAAAGGTTTGTCCTGGGTGGGAATCGAACCCACGACCTCCGGCTTAGCAGTCAGGGTCACTAACCACTAGACCAACAGGCCAGTCGGTAAAAATAAAACTTGCGGCAGATACCATTTTTGAAGTTGTTTGGTCTTATGATCGCAAGGCGGAAGAACGGTAGTAGATCCACGCTGATTTCGGCATGAATGGGCCGGATCGCTCGGGGAAGTACTATCCTCTCATATAAGATCGACTTAAGAGTAGTAGTATCCGTACTACTGCGTTTCGTTCGGTGAGTGAGAGCGCCGGAGGCCCAATTTCCCCCTTTCCTCTTTCCTCAGCTCCCTCATTCCCTTCCCCTAACCCCATTCCCAGCCGCCATAGTGGAGACCACCGTACCAGCAGTTTAAGACGATGGCTTTTAGTATAGTGGCCCCTACGTCTGGATTCCACTGACTGCTTACCATCAGGCGGGGCGGAGTCACTTTGGTAACCTATAATATAAAAAAAAACGGATATTCAGGACAAAGCATTTTTTAAATATAGATGAATGGTCTCTCGAGACACCACTAAGTAAAATTTCGACCAATTACACTGAATCATAATTTATTTCCATCGTCTAATCTCGGTATATCTGCATATTACTTGAATAAATCGTTCTGTATATTGTATAGCCAGCAACATTTCACGGTAGTAGATCTTTTAGCATATACGGGACGGATTGACTGGAGATGTAAAATGTGTAAATGATGACGTAAAGTGTTACTTTTGTCCGAAAATCAGTGCTTGGAAGGCATAATTACCTCCTCGGTCCTCTTTATTTTCTTTTTTCTCCCACAGTATTTTTACCCAATATGGTCAGTATAATAATTTATACCACCACTGAACTGAATTTGAAATAGTACCACATATTAATAAATATTTTTGTGACGTTTTTAAGGATATCCGGGATACCCGGTTTTTTTTCGGGACAAAAAGTAGCCTATAACCTTGCCAGGAGTATGATCTATAAATGTAGTGAGTTTGATAAAAATCCGTTCAGTGGTTTTTGATTCATGCCTGCACATACAGACAGACAGACAGACAGACAGACAGACAGACAGACAAAAAATTTCTAAATTACATTTTTGGCATCAGTATCGAATAAATATTACCCCCTGATAGTATTTTTTTAAATATATTCAATGTACAGATTTTATCTCGCTAGAGATTTATTATAAGTATAGATATAGATGTCCAGGTTTGCTCAGGATTCTTTCACCGTAATTATGTTCAAAGTAAAAGAAATTATTTATTTATTATAAATAAATAAACTTAATGCACTAATATACAATGGCGGACTTAATGCCATGGGCATTCTCTACCAGTCAACCAAGGCAATGCAGAGATAAGCGAAGTAGGTGCAATGAAGTTGTAAATTATGATATAGAAAAAGGGAGGCTTAAATCATATTACAAAAATAGGTATTCAATACAATATATACTTAAATTACTTGAACAAAAATAATATATATACAAAATAGATAATATTGATATACTAGATTATATACATTTCAGTGGGTATACAAACATACATATAAGTATACTTACATAGGTATATATATAATATATGTATATATATATATATATATATATGTTAAAGTTAACGTGATATTGCCGTTAATCCATCAAACAGGAGAGTACGAATCTTTTGCTTAAATGTATCATTTTAGTGTTAGAAGGGAGGAAGTTTTTAGACGATATAGGGCACGAAGAGATCCTGTAACTCTCTGACTAACAGACCTGGGCCTACCAACTGAGTGTTGAATCAATAAAAAAGCCCAGAATCTTAACGTTTGGACTGAAAGGTATGACTGAGTTATCGTAGATTAGGGGTGGTAGTGTTCCAGAGTCCAGTCTGCTCGTCATACGGTGACTACCTACAATGATGGCCTGACATTTATTTGGATTCACCCATAAGCCAAACCTTTCAGACCAACTTTTCATTGCCTAAATTACCTAAATATAAAAAGTCATGTTATTACTCCTTCAGTTTCTCAAACTAAAGAATTGGAACAAGCATGGTTTCTAGTGAAACCCATAGATCAAAATATATAAAATGCAAAGTTATATATTACGTTAGCGCTGTTTACTGGCTTTGATATAATTTTTTTTCATTGTATACTGAGATTCTTACCAAACTAGCGCTATACATATAAATCAGTTTTAACTCACAGTTGAATAAGACCCTAATGTTACGTGCTAATGTTAAGTGGTAACCGTCAGAAAGGCAATAATTAATTTGTACGACAAGCTGAATCTATAATTATTTCTGCTGCCAACACGATGCTCTTTTTAGGAACACTGGTAACTACTACATTTCAGCATGAACACAACAGGGTACACGGTCTTCTTTATGCTGGCTACTCCAATTAGAACACAGCACGGTACTATTTATTTATTTTTTGGCTCACAAAACAAGATACGATCGTAAAGAAACAAAGTAAATCTAACAATTGAAAACTAGGTTGTAGCTCTGGGTATGTGTGCACAGATGCTCCAGATATAAGCTTAGTTGTGATAATACAAAATTATGATATTTGTCGGATTTGGAACTGCTGATACATGGAATCCGTCTAATTTTACTTTTAAATTTACCGAGACTACTATGAAATATATCTAAGGTAAAATGTCCACCATGTTTTGTTACCATAATTGTTTACGAATCATTATCATCATTATTATTATCATTATTATCTAGATGGCGCTGTGTGAATGTGGTAGAATATTATTATTATTATTCTCTTTATTTATATTTTTTTCTTATTAATTACATTTTTAAACAGGTATATATTTATATAAAACAAAAAATACACATTTAAAAATATAAAAAATAGATTACCACCGGCAACGAGACTAGAGTCCAAGCTACCGGCGGTTAGGGTTCCAGAGAGAGGAACCTCCTAACAATACGTGCCGTGTCGAGAAGCACTGCCTTCTGGATCTGGCCCTTGACCCATCCACCTAATGCGAGCCTCTTTAGGTGTTGGTCGAGGCTCTTTGCTATTAAGCCATTGACGCTAACAACTATCGGTACAATGACAGCTGAATCCACATCCCACATGTCAACAATCTCATGGGCTAAATCAAGATATTTTATTTGCTTGTCTTTCTCAGCCTTCATGAGATTCTCGTCATGAGGGACGGTAATATCAACTATCATTGCAAGGCGTTCGGATCGATCCACTACCACAATATCAGGCTTGTTAGCTATAATAGTCCTGTCTGTGATAATGGAGCGATCCCAGTACAATGTCGCGCGACCATTTTCGAGAACCGGCTCAGGGTTGTATCTGTAGTACGGTACTTCAATATCCAGAAGATTGTATCGCAGAGCAATTTGCTGGTGGATGATCCTGGCTACTTGGTTATGTCTGTGCAAGTACTCTCCGTTAGCAAGACGCGAACAGCCGGAAACAATATGCCTGAGGGATTCACCAGGGCGATGACATGCCCGACATATGTCAGTAGTGCCGTCCCTCAAGATATATTTCCGGTAGTTGTTCGTCATGATAACTTCGTCAGCAATTGCACAAACAAACCCTTCGGTTTCTCCAAAGAGATCGCCGAAGCGTAGCCAGGCAACGGAGGCAACATAGTCTATATCGGGCCCATGTAAGGTCCGATAGAACCTTCCGTGAAGCTCCTTGCTCTGCCATACCATTCTACGGTCATCCACACTGAGTACTACAGGCCTGCGCCAGTTCTCTTTAGCCAGGGCAAGCGGAGTAAGTCCACTATCCACTGCAACCATATCACGATGCACACCCTCGCCCATCTTGTGAAAATAGTCTCTAAGGTTGCATATCTCGCGATTGTGGAGGGTTTTGGCATTTAGAAATCCCCGGCCCCCACATTTTCGCGGGATATACAACCTCATGACAGATGAACGCGGATGGTGCATACGGAATGCTGTTAACAATGTGCGGACTCGCCTATCCAGGGCATCTAATTCAGTCTGTGTCCACTTGAGTATGCCGAAGGAGCATGTAAGAAGAGGCATGACCCAACCATTACAGGCGCGCACCTTGTTGCCGCCTGATAAGTGACTTTTTAATACTTTTTTTAGGCGGCTGAAAAAGCGCTCCTGTAATGATTGTTTCATATCTGTCTCCTTGATGCCCAACGACTGCGACATACCCAAGTATTTATAGGTGTCAGCGATTAGAAGTGAACTAAGATGAGTAGAATCAGATAGTTGAATTCCATCAGATTCCACTACCCTGCCTCGCTCACTTGTCCACTCCGAAAGCCATGTTGATAGAATTACTGAAGTTTTGAGTTAACTTCAGTAACTCTTTCAGCTGGGGTTCAGTTGGTGCAAATAATTTAAGATCATCCATGTATAGCAGGTGGGATATTATCTGACCACCTCTACGCAGCCTATAACCTAAACCTGAACTCTCCAGCATTGAGCTAAGAGGGTTCAGGGCCAGGCAAAACCATAAGGGACTCAGACTGTCACCCTGGAAGATACCCCGCCTAATCCATAGTGGTTCGCTAATGCCTGGGGTTTGTCGACACTCTGGATAGGTAAGGACCGTTCTCCATTGCCGCATGCATGTCTCCAAGAAGGTGCGTACTGTAGGGTCTACTTTATATAACTCCAGCACCCTCAAGAGCCATGAGTGCGGCACGGAATCGAATGCCTTCTTATAATCTATCCAGCATGTCGCCAAATCCTTTCGGTTATGGCGAACCTGCTGGCTAATGGTCGCATCGATAAGGAGGAGCTCCTTAGTACCACGGGACCCTTTCCTACATCCATTCTGCGAGATAGAGATAACCGAATTAAATTCAATATGTTTCGTAATTTTGGTTTGCAGAATGGATGTAAGAAGTTTATAGACCGATGGTAAACACGTAATCGGTCTATAATTACCAGGTTCCGTAGTACAACCTGTCTTATAGAGCAGGTGAGTATAACCTGTCGTAAGGAAGTCTGGTAGCAATCCACTCTCCAGGGCAGACTGAAATTGAGATGCCAATCGAACATGTGAGCTGCGTAGCCACCTCAGCCAAAAGTTTTGCAGTCCGTCCATTCCCGGTGACTTCCAATTAGCCATAGGACGGACTATTATTATTATTATTATTATTCCGCAATATTTAGAAAACATAGCCATATTCATAGGTTACGGTAGAAAAAAAAAAAATACTTACCATCAGATGGGTTGCATGACTCGAGTGCTTGTTTCTCACTAAAGTTGTATAAAAATAAAGAACAAATGTAGGAAATTGCAGACGAAATCTGTAAAACTCATCATAATATCTTTTAGAAAATTTCTTAAAAAAATTATAATCTGTCACCTCTCTTTAGGCTAATTATACTGTGTAAAAAATAATACTTTAGTTCTATAGACACAAAACAACAGTTTTTATTAGTAACAAAAAAATATAAACTTAGTAAAAATCAGTTTGCATCGTTATTATAAAGCTATAATTTATTACGTATATGAAGATCAAACAACCAGGTATTCTTACCAGTTACAGGGTATTGAAGAAATTCGTTAAATTTTTTTAACCCTTTTCTACCAAAAATCTGTCTTTTTCCTTCTGTCTTTCTACAGAACTCAATATCACCAATGTTTCACGATAGGGCCCAGCGCGCGAGCAGATTCGAAGTCTTTACCAGGAATTTGTCGTTCTAATTTTAAGCCTGAGCCTTCACAAAATAGTAGCTACTGTGATATCCACCAATGAGTTGGTATGGTCTGATATCACGTAATATTTGGTACTTTTACCGCATTACAGTTTGCCATAGTTAATCCTATATAACAAGGCTTCAATCGAACAGCTAAAGCATTATCTACGCTACGAACACGAATCGAATCGAAACAAAACACTGTTCTGTCTAGAGCCTAAATGTATATAAAACATTATACTAAATGTATGGTCTCGAGACACCAGTTAGCAAAATAAGTAAGTTACACGAACAGTTTACAAAAGAAGACGCAAGTACAAACATTTTGAGTGATTTGGATGTACCATGTAAATTATTTCATTAGCGTGTTTAAAAATAACTGGTTCCTCACCATTCACTGCTGTTTCACGTGTTTGACGATCAAAATGGTCCTGTTGTTTAATATATTTTAGATATAATGCGATGAATAAAAGTATTTAATTTAAATTATATATTTCTGATTAATAAAATCAAAATACGAATCACTTTTTTAAGTAAATTTATTTATACTTTTAGTTCCTGTTTGAAGGTGGTTTTTATTATTCAGAAATTTTTTTATTATAAAATATGTACCTACAACCCTATTAGCTATTATTAAATCCCATAAAAATCATAAGCAAAATCTCTAAATACCAGATTAATTAAATATTGCCTAAATTTAAAGTTGGAAAAGTAAAATTATGAAGAAGATATAGCAAGACTTTTTTTATCTTAGGTCAAATTAAACTAAGAGGAACTTGATCAGTTGTTGCGACGTAATCATACAAGAAGTTCTGTAAATACCAGTTGTAAAAAAGATCGTGTCCTAGACTGCAAGTACAGAGATTTGATCAAAAGTGGGTAAATTTACCCTAAATCAAAATTTATGTAGAGCCAAATTTTATTCGTTTTCAGTATACATATTGTCATCATGGCAGGCAGATATGCCTGTAGAGTTATAGCTTTGTCGATAAGTGTTTTTGTTCTTTTAATATTTAGTGCTTCTTTAATATATAGTATCCCGTATAATAGTAATATACAACAAAACTGGCAAACTGACATCATTTTTTTAAAGAAACAATACAATGAAAATAACTTCATCAAAGAAACATCGCAAAACTCTCACAACTACAGCGCACAAATTGATACAATAATAGAAAAACGCGAAAAAAAATTAAATTTGAACTATCGGAATACAATTTTACCAACTCTGGTGTTCGTAATTTAGAGAATTTACTTGAGGAATCAGGAGGACGACCAATACAAAGTTTAATTATATCCACTTGGAGATCCGGTAGCACATTCTTCGGGGATCTATTGCAGTCCATCCCAGGAACCTATTACCACTACGAGCCTCTACTAAAATATGGTATTGTACAAATAAGAACACCACCAAATTCTAACAAAGCAGTAAGCACTCTTAAAAATATGCTAAAATGTAATTTTGATGGGATAGAGGACTACTTCGAATTTGGAAAGACAGACCCTTTATCATTTCGTCAAAACAAATGGCTATGGAATCATTGTCAACAAAACAAAGACCTCTGTTATGATGTTAAATTTACGTCACGGTTCTGTAAACTTTTTCCATTTCAAATCATGAAAGTTTGTCGATTAAGATTACGCTTTGTAAAAGATATTCTGGATGATGACCAGCTTAACGTAAAGGTCATTCTATTGGTTCGTGACCCACGTGGTGTGATGAATTCCAGACGACATCGATACTTTTGCCAGACAGGATTGGATTGCTGGCAACCTGAACTACTTTGTGCTGATATGATCCGTGACTATACGGCAGCAAGTAACTTACTACCGTTCTATCCAAATAGACTTATGGTGCTACGGTATGAAGACTTGGCACTGAATCCATATACCACAGCACGTCATGTTTTAAAATTTCTAAATTTAAGCTACACACAGTCTACGGATGAGTTTTTGAAGACACACACGAATGACGAGGTGGCGGGCTTCGACTCTACGTACCGAATCTCACGTAATATACCTTTCAAATGGCAAAAAGATATGAATTACCAAGATGTTAATGAAATACAAATTATGTGCAAAGTAGCTATGAATTTGTGGGGTTACTTACCAGCTCACAATGAAAGGCATATGACGAGTAAAGCATTTAAGGCCTTAGGTAACTATTCAATTTCACGCGGATTAAGCTGATGTCTTTTGGTGTCTTCTTGTTCTATAATATTAAATTGATGTAACTCAATAACTGTACTCTTGTGTAAAATAAAAATACAGTAAAAGATTTTATATAACTTTAATTTCAGGCGATCTTTTTGTTTTTACTCACATTTCGGATACTATTTCTTATATAATTATTAATTAAAGAAATTACTTTATAAGTGCAGTACACAACTAAGAATATAGCTAATCCGAAAATGACACCTAAGTCAAGCATAAAATATTTATAGAAGGGTAAATTTACAGTTGGTGGTTTCATATTAACGTCTTCTTTGTATTTTGCTACGTACTCTATCCAGTGTATCGCTGTATCCATCGGAGAAAGAGGTCTGTCTTCCCACAACTGTGATAACTTCTTTGCTCTTTTTTGATATCTGAAAACAAAACATTGTATTACACATGTATTTTGTTTATCTATCTATACTGTTATATAAAGTGGAAGAGTTTGTTTGTTTGTTTGAACGTGCTAATCGCCGGAACTATTAGTTGTATTTGAATAATTCTTTTTGCATTTGATAGCCCAGTTCTTGAGGAAGATTATATGCTATATAACATTACGCTATGGACGACGGGAGCTGAGCAATAACCAAAGATGTAACTTAACGCGGGTGAAATCACGCCGGGGTAGGCTAGTTTCTTATATAAATTGTCTTTATGGAAAGTTAAGATATCTATCTATCTAGCGATTTAAAGGAGTTTTTTAAAGATTTATTCTGAGATAGTCATTTTGTATTAAACTGATTAACTAAAGTCTGGTAACATATTATTACGTCTATTTGAATGCATTTACGCCGTAAATTAGCATTGAGTACGCAACGTTGTTTAATAATAAAATTAATGATTATAGTTACACAGTTGATTTACGGTAGTAGATCCACGCTGATTTCAGCATGAATGGGCCGGACCGTCCGGGGAAGTACTACCCTCTCATAGAAGATCGACTTAAGAGTAGTAGTATCCGTACTACTGCGTTTCGTTCGGTGAGTGAGAGCGCCGGAGGCCCAATTTCCCCCCTTTCCTCTTTCCTCACGTCCCTCATTTCCTTCCCCTAACCCCATTCCCAGCCGCCATAGTGGAGGCCACCATACCAGCAGTTTAAAACGATAGCTTATGGTATAGTGGCCGCCACTTCTGGATTCCACTGACTGCTTACCATCAGGCGGGGTGGAGTCACTTTGGTAGGCTATACTATAAAAAAAAAAAAAAAAAAAAAAAACACAAAGTAAAAAAGATAATCACTTATCATGAAGAACAGTCTTTATAGACTCATTTAAAGTAGTTTGATCAAGTGTTGCTACATCTAATGTTACTCCTAAGCCACATTCAACTGCAGACATAGCATTCGTGTACTGATCGCCGAATAATGGTACTCCAACTACTGGCACTCCACAATGTATAGCCTCCGAAGAGCTCAACATCCCAGAATGAGTCACAAAAGCTACCACTTTTGGATGACCTAAAAAAAAAATTTCTGTTGAAAACCATAGATTTAACTGCACATCGCATATTTGATGTGGTAGGCTAAATACTCTTTTTTTTTTTAAGATATTTACCAAATCTTTTAGTTAAAATATTACAAAAATCTTTTTTACAGCCTTTTATAAAAAAATCACAGAAATAAACTTCAACTACATAATGGGTGCTATTTCAGCACGCGACTAAATATTAATAAACCACTTATATTAATTACTTAATCACATAAATATTAAAAACCGTATACCGAAGGTAGGTAAATGACAAATTTTACTTACACAAAACGGTGACCTGAGGTATCCATTTTCCTAAATATACGTTAGAAGGTACAGTCCAATTAGTTATATCGGTTTTCCAGACGAAATTAACATAATTACTGTTTTCAATCAGTTTTTTTATTTCATCAATGACCTTGCGAGGAAAATTAGCTGCAGTTGTGCCAAAACTAATATACACTACTTCTTTGATAGACGCGTCCAAAAAGTTTTGTAAATTCTGAAAAATACGATATTAATCTTCTGTTTGGTATGGGCATGCTATGGCGTATTATGTCCAGAAAGTTCAATTAGATTTACCTATAATATACATAGTTAAATTCTAAGACTTTCAATATACTAAAACTAAAATCTTATAGAAAATTTGTAGTAGGTTCTTACAAACCTCGTCTACTTCCCGGGCGTGATGATTTATATGCATGCCTCCAATTTCTATAACATTTGGACCGTATAGCCGTGGCCCCGTCAAAGGAAAATACTGGTTCAACATTATCAATGATAATTTTTTGCCAAGTTCTTCTAATGACGGTACGTCTGGATACACTTCGTTTACAATTTCTTGATCGTTTTTCTGTATCACATGTGTATAGTACATATTCATGCCAAAGTTAATTACAGCACTTTTGATTCTGTTTAATAAATTTGGTGTCGTCCCAGATCCAAATTGGCGGTTAGCTACAAAAGCCGGATTATTTGTAGCACCTAACCTTGAATAAGTCCATGGCTTCAAAATGTGAGCGGTCATTCCCACTGTGGGTGCATTCAACTTGTAGGCGATAGCCAGCCCACAGTCTGTTACAAATTGCTCAACTATTACAACATCATAAGTCGACGCAGACGTTATTAAGTCGCGTATTTGAGGGTTCATCATTAACATTTTACAATTAGTATTTGCCATGTGTTTGAACGCCATAGCGGATCCTAAAAACGCCTTAAGTAGATCGCTAGACGCAAGTTGCATCCTATCTCTCATATTGACATTATGAGTTATATTTTGAATATCTTTTAGAAATATTTGCTGTAATTTTGGTGATTTCTTCATGGGATGATAATTAATTACAGTTACTTCATGCTCTCTGTTAGTTAATTCTTCTATTAAAGAAGAAAAATATATGTGATGACTTTGGCCGCTGTGGGGAAAAATTGCTAGAATTTTGTAACTTTCACAATAAACCACGAAATACAACAACAAAATACCGACAAATTTCATTTCGAATAATAAGGTTCTTGTTATATTAAAAAAATAAGATTGACTCACTACGTTATTACAGTTAAAATAAACACACACGACTTATTCACAAAATTGAACAGACGTACTGTGAATGTCATCACTAACTATAATAGATATGAATTTATCTAATTTTAAATTACTCGAATGAACCTTCGTATCGTCTAACAGATGATTACACCCAAGTATAAGTTTTAACCCGGAACTACATTACAAAATAAAGTGAAACATTTTTTATCAGTACAGTAAAAGTAAACTGCTCAATCCTCGATTGATTTATAATATGCCCTAATAATGTATCGACAATAGGCATCGGCCTGTATTGTATAATAGTAGTTACATAAGCTTAACAATTAGGTTTAAAAATCTTTATTTCTCGCTAGTAATGTTTTCGTTTCCATAGCATTTCGTCTTGGTAATATATTTTTATTGTATGGTTCTTTGGTTGCGTTGAATGTTGAAATTGTAACTCAGACCAAAATTTTAATTTATAATTATCTGGCGATTGACTAAGTTTCTTGACAGTTCTTCTCACGTCTATTTCGTCAGCGAACTGGCTGTAGGTTAATTGGCTGACATAATATATTTTTTTTATAATTTTGACGTTTGTATGTAGGTAACAGGTAACATGTATCCAAATGATCCACATGAAATAAATGCTTTGACTATTGACAAATTCTAGCATATACATTTTGTAATGCAGAAACGAGATATTTGATTACATGATGACTTCATTTTATATTTTTGGTAGGACATTTCGGTGCGCTAACTGGTTTTAAAACCAGAACCAGAAATAATGCAATAATCTGACTACTGAAACGAGTGCCTTTAAATTACCACATGTGAATAATAGGTACCAAATCAGCTAGTAAAGGTACTGCTACAGCAACTACTGAGAACATTCCACTACTTAATTAGTTTACTTAAATCTATACTATGATATAAAGCGAAACAGTTAATCTGTTTGTTTATTTGTTTAAACACGCTAATCTCTGGAACTACTAGTTGAATTTAAATTTTTTTTTTCCGATTGATAGCCCAGTTTTAGAGGAAGGTTATAAGCTATGTAACATCATCTATTGGCGACGGGAGCAGAGAAGTAACTAAATATGTAAATTAACGCGGGTGAACCAAAATAGACTAGTTTTGCAATATTTACATCAATAGTTTAATTTATTTCCTGTCTACAAAACCGTGAAACTTAGTTTTCTTAAGAGACACTTTAAGTTGATATTTATTATCTAATGTAAACTAAATTAAGTGTAAATACTAATAGTAAAAATACAAAAATAATTTAATCACAGATATGAGGATATACTTATTTATTCAAAATCCGAAGCAAGCGTACTTATTAGAGGGTATGGAGCGCCGCCACTTGATGTGGTTGCTGCTTGCATCTTATCTATATAAAAAAGGCTAAAAGTAGATAATACGCCTTTGCCTACCCTTTCCGGAAACATGGCATGATGGAACAATATGTAGAAATATCTAATCTGTACATAAACTAGGGCAAACTTATCTCTTGTCACATACTTGATTACATTTATAGATTGTATGTCACGTATTATGATAGGATAATCACAGATCATTAATCATACCTATCGTATTTATAATAATTGTCTCATTACAAAAGTTTCTTGTCATGATCATCATCAATGAGTCGACTGAGCATACAGATACGTTATTTAAATACATCGTATGACTTTTGTAATCAAAAACGATAGCGCATTTACAAAATAGAAGTTACTTTATTACTTTTATTACTAGCCTTGTTGACGTCAGGGTTTAAATATATGTAATGAATAAGAACTTCATTTCTCTTTAAACATGCATAACTTCACGCCGATTTATTTTGGAAAAGGGTAGGCAGTGGTGTATATAAGTCTCATGTAACAAGGAGTGAGTTGCCATTTACCGGGTACAATTTCAGAATTCCATATTATATTACTTGATTCAAGAATCGATCCCTCGATCGAGCTTCATCAATTAACAGTACGAATTTAAAAAATATTCATTGTTACAAAACAAATCCGTTTATGTAACAGTCTGTGTAACACTGTTGACCAATGCTGCCCAATAAGAAATAAATTCCCGACAAGTAACACTGTAACTTATTGCAACGTTTTTCCTTCTGAGTAACCCTGTAACATTTTTATTTTAACTCTATGGTGTGAACTAAACATTTAGAACATAATCAACCAAAAATTTTATGATTACAATAAAATTCCAAAAAACGTTTTAATTAAATTTCATTTTAAGCGTATTTCTTTCATTCTTTTTTTTATCACTCTTTTTTTTATTTAGCAAGGAAATAACTACATAAATGCTATAAACAAATAATAATACAGCTAAGCTTAAAATTAAAAGTAGGTCTAACATGAAGTATTTATATAAAGACAGATCTATAGTTGATGGCTTCAGGTTAGAGGCTTCTTTGTGTCTTGCTACGTACTCTATCCAGTATGTCGCTGTATCCATCGGTGAAAGAGGCCTATCTTTCCACAACTCTGACAATTTCTTTGCTCTCTTTTGATATCTGAAAAAAGAACATTATTTTTTTATATCCAGTCAATCGTCTTTCGTCGTTGTTGATGCTTAAGTTGCTGTATTGTTTTATTTTTATGGCTTTTTCCTTTTTAGACCAACACAATAAATCAACATTTATTGTGATAAGACTATTTGTCATGAATTTTGATGTGATATTCCAACGTGTCTAAATATTCACTACTTAATTGTTGCCCATACCTAAATTTAATAACTTAGAACTAGTTTCAAAATGTTAAGAAGTGCATGCAACTAATATACGGCAGTGCTCAACTGCCGTTTATTAGTTACATGCACTTCAGTGTATTACAATGATTAAGCTGATTACTAACTAGTAGCCAGTGCGTTACTGCTACCGAAGCCTTTTTTTTTAATTAACTACACTATAAATATAACATTCGCTCAAGTTTAAACAATATGTTTTCAGAATTATACTTATATATGCAATGAGTCACACTGCATCCTGTCTCACTGTGACTGATTGAGAAAAAAATATTAAGTTACGTAAATAAAATCAGCCAAGTGCGTGTCGGGCCATAAGCAGCACCTATTAAATAGGCTGCTATTTAAGAATCCGGCACTGGTCACTACATAAATCATATTTAAAAAGTAATTATTGCATTTGAAAATGGAACTCTTTGGCTATAGAATGCAGTTTGTTTCATCCGACTAGGGTATTTTACTTTATAAGAGTAAAAATCTAAAAATATATTATTGAGATAGCTTAGGCAAATTCTAAAATTCAATTCAATGTTTTCAGCTTTTTTGAGCTGTTTCTTAAACCAATAGATAGTAGTCGCCATATTATTACGTCATACTGCTTTGTAGGTAGGACTTTGTAGTAGGGGCTTAGTAACTCCCGTAAAAGATTGGATATGTAGTATATCCTTCCCAGTTAGGATATGTACGATTAACATATTCATATCCGCAAAACCTAAACATAAAAATATAACATTTAAATATCCCAAATTAGGTAAACACTTTGCTGGTAACATATCCGGCGTTATGTAATATGCCGAGGCAGATTGTAAACGGCCGATTAATACAACTTGCCTGCGACATATCCATTCTGGGATATATATCCGAGGATATAGATGTGTCCCTTCCGAGTTACTCATGCCCAACTGACGTCATGACCACAGGGCAATATGGCGTCCACTGCATCCAGCAGTTTCATCAAATTACGCGCAAATTTAAAAATGCAAAATTTTATTGCATTTTTATGGCACATAACAACTGAATAAAAATTTTGAATTTTTTTTAGTTTTTTATTAGCACTATAGAATCAAATTGAGGCACTTTTCAAAAATGGGTGTAATAATAGCGCGATTTTGAAAATTGCGCTTGATTATCACAACGGATTTAACTCGATAAAATTTTCATGCTATGATTTATTATGATTTTCGACGTGGTCTTACTCAAAAGCAGTGCATCGATCAACTCAGTTCGACTTTTGGGCATCAAGCACCATCGAAGACCACTGTGTATCACTGGTTTAGTGAGTTTAATCGTGGACGTCGTATGTTCACGGGACGAAAATAACGATGGTCGGCGTAAATCAGTTGTTGTGCCACGAAACAATGACGCAGTGCGTGAACTAATAATGCAAGATCGTTATGTTACATTTTGAAAAACAAAGGCATCTTTGGGCATTAGTATGACGAATATACATAAGTTATTACACGAACAGTTGGCTGCAAAAAAAGTTTGTTTGCGTTGGATACCGCACAACTTGATAATAGATCAAAAACAGGCTCGTGTCGATTGGTGCATAAAAATTATAAAAGAATATTATCATGGTTTATCAAAAGCTGTTTATAATATCTACACAGGTGATGAATCTTGGATTCATGCATATGATCCCGAAACAAAGCAACAATCAACAGTTTGGGTTTGTGCGAAAAGCACTTTGAAGCAAATGGTCGCCTGTTTTTTTTTGGTTTATATGGACACGTTGCTGCTGTACCACTAGAAAATAGTAAATCTGTTAATTTGGAGTGTTACACGATCATTTGTTTGCCAGAAATTAAGAAGAACAATCCACAACGCAGAAACATTCTTCATCACGACAATGTAAGCTGTCACACTTCCGAGTGAAACGACCCGATATTTACAGTGTAAAACGGTGGAATTAACGGGTCATCAACCGTATAGCCTTGATTTAGCTCCCAATGACTTTTTTATTCCCAACCGTGAAGAATAAATTATATTGTGGTCAACGATTTTCAACCCGATAAGAATCATGTTTTGGAGATACCGCCTTCCGATTGGAAAAAGTGCTATGAAAACTGGTTTCACCGAATGCAAAAGTGCATTGTTCATCACGGCGAATATTATAAAAATCAATTTAACCATAATTATCAATGATAGTTATTTTATTCCGGATATATAAATAGGAGCCCTCGTATATGTATTATTATACGCTGACAATATTGCTTATAGAACAAGAGCAGCTGTTCAAGCACGAAAATAACGTCATACTTGCCGTATTGCTATTATATAAAATAAACAATCTTGCAACGCTCGACGTACCTACATACTTCCTATTGTAATAAATTTGCGAATAACAAAAAATTGATATCGCAACATATTTATTCAAGGTTATGCCATGATTTAGACCGATCATACAAAGTGGATCACATTACACTCCCTAACACTAAAAATATACAAACATCATTATTATAAATCCGAAAGTTTGAATGTTTGTTTGTTACCACTCAGCGCCTAAACGGCTGAACCGATTTCGATGAAAATCGGTATGTAGATAGATTCGGTGCCGGAGACGGTACTTTTTATTCCGAAGATCGGTCTAGTTCCCGAAGGGTACAACAAACCATATTTTACGCGCGGGTGAAATCGAGCCGCGGAAAGCTAGTATATTATAAAAGAAATCCATTATGAGAAGTTTTATACATTTCCGTTCTATTACTGCCTTTTTGCGACGCTTTTTATTGTTTTAACCACAGTTTCAGCAGCTCCATTTGATACTGGATAATAAGGTGCTGTAAATTTATACATGTTCAAAAAAATATTTAAACTCCTGACTCGTGAACGGACCCACCTACACCACAATTCATTCAAATGTTCGATAATTACTGCTGCTGTACTAAAAAGCGAAAATACTCTTTAATCTATTTAGACATAGCATCTACCACTACTAAATAGGTTATACTAAAAATTGGCTGCATAAAATTTAAATGTATCCTAGTCCACCGCACCGATTCGGCCATGACCTAGGCGCCTGACGTAGCGAAGCATCCGCGTTAGCCGCACACAGCTCGCACAAGCGGCACACGACTTCCACCGCCTTGTTCTCTCTCACCCACTATAGATACATACTTAGCTGCGAGCTAACGCTTTAGATTTTACTATCCGCATGTGAGGCTCGTGCAAAATATTCAAAACCTTTTGATGACAAACTTCGGATATCACAACCCAATGATGATACCATCGCTATATAAGCCAACTCCAGATGTAGCTCGGTTTTTCTGTTAAAATATGGATTTGACCCAATAATTTTACAATGTCCGGCCATCCATCTCGAATAAAACTTAATATTCTACCCAATTTAGGATCACGTAACTTTGTCTCTTTATTTCGTTATAATCTAAAAATAAATCATCCTGGGCAAATGAAAATAAGTCTGTTCTGGTATAGTATCCTTAGAAAAACCAGTAACTGTAACTGGTAACCTTGACAAGCTATATGCGTAATTATCACTAATATTAACGTAGGTACTCAATATCATAACCATACGCAGATACAATAATAGCCCAGCGCTGTATTCTACTTGTCGTTATACTAGGTATACCTGTATTGTTACCGAATAATAGAGACCAACGGTTTATGATCTGTGGGCATTTTCACTTTAAATGACACGTTGCCGCTTTGGACCTACCCATATGTATACATGCGAAACAGGCTACCTGTGTTTGATATTTCTTTTTTATATGACTAAGGTGACAAACAAGCATACGACCCGTCTGATGGTAAGCAGTTACCGTAGCCTATGGACGCTTGCAACACCAGGAGCATCACTAGCGCGTTGCCGACACTCTTAAAAACCTTTTAACTCCTTTTTTGAAGAACTCCATGTCCATGTCTCTCGGGCAAACCTCGACGGGGAGCTCATGCCACAATCTTATCGTACGTGGGAGAAAGTTTCTCTGATTAGAATTTCTAGTAATAAGTGGTATTTTCATCCCATTCTCCGTGGTCAGCAACGATTGGGATGTGTTTTCTAACCATTATTACTTTCATAATGCTTGGAAAACACAGCCAACTCTATAGGTTACGGTTGCCACTTACCATCAGGTGGGCCGTATGCTTGTTTGCTACCATAGTCGTCTAAAATATAAAAAAAACTGATCTCTAAACGGCAGCAATTTTTTAAAGTCTGTTTTGTAGCGTTACAATAAGCGGCTTAAAAATGCTACAAAACATACATGTAACTGCATTAAAGCCTTAAAAGAGGGTATTGTTTTAGTAAACTTTTCTTTTAAATGTAAAACGTATTATGCTACAGTTTTCTCTCCTCCGCACAGACCGCACCGCTCGTGTGACTTCGCCGCCCGTTAGTGCTATTAGAGACAGATATGAGTGAAATATAGTGTTTTGTTAATTTTGTCTTCGGTGTAAAATTTTAACTACATTGTTTTTCGTTATTATTTAATTTGTTGTAAAAAGCACGGAATGAATCCTAAAATTTCATTTTTAATGTTATCCAAAGATCCATATTAAAATGTTTTATATGAAAAAAAGTGTTTAATTAACCGACTTCAAAAAGGAGGAGGATATCAATTCGGGTAGTATGTTTTTTTTTTGAATGTCTGTTACCTCATGTCTCGGTCATTTATGAACCGATTTAAATTTTTTTTTTTTGTGTAAGAGGGTATACTCTGAAATTGGTCCCATATTAAAAAATGGTTCAGTAGTTGTATGTTTGTTACAACAGAACTCGGTCATTTATGAACCAATTTAGAAAATTCTTTTTTTATATGAAAGAGTATACTCTGAAAACGGGTCCCATTTTTTTTTTAATGGGTCCGTAGTTTGGCTTTAATTTTGTATTTTTATTTTTGTATCCAATAAGTGAAGACGTGTAAAGCAACGCGTCGATGTCTTTCACGACGAATTTTCTGATAGTGACATGTCCATGCTAAAATTGTGAACCGACTGCATTTTTTTTTTTTTGCTAGAAACAACGTGATCATGGATGTGTGACAATTTGTGTCATTTCATTTTGAGCGTCTTCCTGCTTTAGAAGCAGTGGGCTCTGGTTATCACTATAATTTGTACTCGTTAAGCCAAGTTGGAGCCTTATGGTCGTGGAAAATTCTAACAGCAGCGGGCGGCTATGAACCTGCCTTTACAACACCACTGTTTATTTTTTATATATCTGTTACGCGATTGCTCCGTCAGTTAAATTATGATTTTTGATGATTCATTATTGTTGGTAGGTCATCACTTTTGGTTTCGGTTTGTGGTTTCTGGGATTCAGGGTTCAGCGATCAGCAAAAGTTTTGATTAGAACTTTATATCTCTATATTTACAATCTTCCCTCTCGTCACTACTTTCTTCCATACGGCGCTGTCTCATTTGCGCAGCGCGTTAAGTAGGCCTATCTATATCTAATACATTAACACTACACAATTACTTCTCACTAAAAGTATATAAATAAAATTATTTTTAGAAAAATAAACAAAAACCGACTTCAAAACAGTACCTACGTGTTCGATCCTTAACTAAAAAGTAGAAAATAATATTTTAATTACTTAATAGCTAAGAACATTAAAGGGGCATCAACGCAATCATTGATACCTATAATACTTTACTATTTACAATTTATAATGAGTTATTTTGGAGTCGGTGCCAGTCAAGAAGGATCATAATGACCTTAATAAATAACCTAGCTACTAGCAAAAATAACCTATTTGATTAATCTATTAATATATGAATGTAAAATATAGATTTAATACAAGAAATCGAACGGAATCTGATAAGTGCGCGTTAAATTTTGTATGTATCTAAACAACTATCAATGACGTCTGCCTTTACGCGTATGACCACGTTCGAGTAGTCCACTCAGGCATATCCCCGCGCGTGTCATTACTGCCCCGTGCATTTCGAAAGTTTGTTGCAAAGGCAGAATTAAAGATCCTTCTTGGCTGGCACCGACTAATTAAACTTCCATGTAGGTACTACTTATTTGTTACAGAATCTTCGGTGTGCTAGTCAGTATATATATGGCCTTTGCATGATACCTACCTACTCTATTTAGAGTTAAGCTAATTGCGCTAATAAATCACCTACCTAACCCGCAATTTTAATGTTAAAAACCAAAAAAAGTTAAAATTATATATTTATTTAAATTTTGAATTCAAAAATTGCCATTATTTATTATATTCTTTGTCAAATAAATAAGAAATATGTCTGCGTATCGATACGAATGCGTGTTGCATAAATTTGCCATTTTATAATTATAAAAAGAAATTCAAATCTTTTTGTAACAGTATAAATTAATAAGGCAACTTAAAAACTAAAAAAGTGACGTCAAAATAAAATTTTGTTTGCCACAAAATGTTACAAAACAGAATGAAATGTTGTGATATTCATTGCAAATTGAATAACTGACATCATATTTATGGTTATTTTGCATTTGTGTACTAGATTTAAGTAATGTGAAATTATTCAATCGAGTGAATGGTTAATTACATTTTATATCGATTTGATTTTCATTACAAAACAGACAATTTATTGATTCTCATTCTCACGAAAATATCAATTATTGCAAAAAATATAAAGCTATTACGAGAACTTTTAAAACATAAAATTAGATAATTTTTAAATCTATTCAAATACACTGACGGACTCATAAACTGAATCAAAGTAATAGACGACTTTGAAATAAATATTTTAACCAAGTATGTAAACTTTCTATACAGATTAAAATTGAAACCTCTAGATTGGTTCGTGAACTTTAAAACAGCGTAGGGTCATATCCTTAAGTTTAAGTTTGTGTACTGGAAAGGACCTTAAGACTTTTTTGAAGAAAAACAGAAATTTAAGAAAAATTGGTTTAATAAAAAATATGGTTGTAACAATAGACACAAACTTTATGCAAGGGTTTATTTATGTTTTAATAAGGTGTATTACCTCCACGTGCCCTTATTACGGATTCTAATCGGTTCCGCATAGATTTTATTAGGGTTATTAAAAGATCTTGCGGAATATTGTCCCATTCTTCTGAAAGTGCTGTTCTTAGTGCTGCCACTGTCGTGGGCACAGGATTTCTCGCATATACAGCTCTTTTTAAATTGTCCCAAACATGCTCAATGGGGTTGAGATCCGGGCTGCGTGCTGGCCAATTCATTGTACGTATCCCAACCTCTTCGCAATATTGTCGAACTTGTGCAGCAGCGTGCGGCCGGGCAATATCCTGCATTAAAGTAAAATTTTCGCCTATGGATTCCATGTAAGGCACCACGTGATCTTCTAAGAATTCTGTTATGTAGCGATGTGCAGTCAAACCCCCTCTATTACCGTTTTGACGGACCATGTCTATGAACACAAGTTCTGTTTGCCCGTTCATCGATATGCCACCCCAGACCATACACGAACCGCCTCCAAAAGGAACACGCTCCTCAATGCAACTTTGAGCATATCGCTCCCCACGTCGACGATAGACTCTTCTGCGACCATCTGCACCATATAAACATGTCCTACACTCGTCCGTGAACAATAAGGAGGCCCATTGCTCTTCTGTCCAATTTAGGTGATCACGCGCAAATCTTAAGCGAGCTTGTCTGTAAGCTACAGACAACTTTGGACCATTTGCTGGTCTAAAAGGGGTGATATCCGCTTCCTTTAACCTTCTTCTTATTGTTCGTGCACTCACATTTACTCCACGCACTTCATTAAGCTCTGTTTTGATGTTAACTGACGTGAGGAAACGATTTCGCAGGGAAGTTGTAACAATAAATTGGTCATCACGACCGGTGGTTACTCGAGTCCTGCCTGTACCACGTCTCCTTCTGTAAGAACCTGTCTCCACAAACCTTCTGTATATTCTAGAAACCGTAGACTGGTTTAAATTTAAATTTCTACCAATCGTTCGTTGATCCAAGCCCTCCCGCACCAGTGCTACAATTTGAGCCGCTTGTTCGGACGAAGTATCCATATTATGGTTCAAAAACTCTCGATGAGTTAAAAAACTAACCCAACAATTCTGCTGGTAACAATAATTCAATTGACAAAAGAATAAAAAATCAATGCGAATCAATTTAAAACTTTGCTTTAAATAACACGCAAATCTGATACTACGAGTAAATTTTCTTTTCCCGGCTATATTTATTTGTTTTACTGCAGTTCTATTTTTAAATTTTGCTTTTTTTTTAAATTAAGAGCCAGTCTCTCCATTTTTATATAATTTAATCTGAAAAGTTTGCATACTTATTAAAAAAAATAATTTCAAAGTAATCCTGAACTTTGATGCAGTTTATGAGTCCGTCAGTGTAGTTTTGGCAGTTGTAGTTAACAAAATTTGAAATCAAAGCGAATTCCAGATAGGTGTTATTTGAAATGAAATGCCCCGTACGTAACGTAAAATGCGTACCGTAAAGGCATTAATGAAACTTTTTACGCAAAAAATGATGGCGAGTGCCTACCGATGTATCTGCGAATAATTACCCTCCTAGCAGATAAGCGTCTGCGATGCAGTTCGCTCCTCCCTACGCGGCTCGTGCAGTTACGGGCTCATCCCGCGCGCGCTCGCGTCGCAGGTCACTATCAGCGGCTTATCTGGCTCATCGCAAAAAAATTAATTTCATAAACGTATTTTAACATTTTTAACGGGCTCAGCACATATACCACCCACCTCCTGTTGAAATGATTTTACTGTAATAAAGCTTAACCGGATTTATTAAAAAAAAATATGCAAAAAATCTTAACACCGAGATTAAAAAAATCTATAAAATCGATCAACGCCATTTATTAATGCGATCGGAACCTCGCTTAAATCCTTATTGAACTGATCTAGAACTACTTTTTATAAGTTGGTTGAGTATAACTCGATGACCTGTAAAGCCTAGTTAGCCGTGTTATTTTCCTTTAAATTTATAATAATTATTATATAAAGCGGAAGACTTTATTTGGGGTAAACGAGAAAAATATAACGTATGGGAGAAACAAACGTTTATATGGGTTACGTGAGGAAAGTAAGTACCTACACTGCAAAATGTTTTAAAAGTTTTTATTGTACTATTTTGTCGGCGTGATTTATACAATGTATATCCATGCCAATTTTTAGCTTACTAGCACTAACAACAGTCTCTGCGTTAGGGCGGACGGACGGACAGAGCAAAGCTATAAAGGTTCCTTGTTGAATACGAAACCCTAAAAAGTTTAATATTTACTCACTTATCTTGTAGAACAGTCATCAAAGCCTTATTTAATGCTATGTGATCAAGTGTCGAGACATCTATAGTGATTCCCAACCCAGCTTCGACTGCAGATATAGCATTAGCAAACTGATCGCCGAATAGTGGTACGCTGACTATAGGCACTCCACAATACATGGCCTCTGAAGAACTCAACATACCAGAATGAGTTACAAATGCTACAACTTTTGGATGACCTGGAAAATATGACATCAGCTATTAGAGTTTAACAAAACCTGATTCGTCTGTACCTATCCATAATATAAGTATATGAAACTGAACTATATCTTCTACTCCTATTCCTAAAATACAATAAAATAAATAGTATGATGTAGTTTATAATTAATTATTATAATATTAAGTATTAAACATGAGACTGCTATGCAAATAATGAGACTGCGGCGATTTTGTGTTTTCTATAATAAAATGTAACCGTTTTATTTCTCATAAAACGTGTACAATGATAGTTAGTTTCGACAGTAATTTTCACTTACATAAGACAGAAACTTGAGACATCCATTTTTTTAAAAACAAATTAGGGGGTGGTGTCCAATTATTGATGTCCATTTTCCAAACAAAGTTTATATTTTTATTATTTTCTATTAGTTTTTTTATTTCTTCGATGATCTTGCGAGGGAAATTCGTTGCAACCGTCCCAAAACTAATATACACTACACCAGTGTTGGATTTATCCAGAAACTTTTGTAAATTCTGAAAAAGCAATGACAAAATCTCAATTTTAATTATGGGTTAAAATAAATAAATGAACTGTTCTTGTAGGAAGTTTACAATATCTTGTTACTGAGCTCGACAGTGAGCTCTTATTTGGCGATGCAATTGTGATTGTGAACCAGACCGACTTCAAATGCACGAAATATAGCAGGCGCATTTTTTATCAATATATTTTTGTTTCTACTGTGTTAATAAAACTGTCTCCTGCAAATTCGGAGTCCTGAAAAAAGTGAGGTGATTCATCATGTGTAAGTACTTGACTGTATTTTTATATAAGACTCAAGTTTGGTAGGTACACATTATATAATTATGTTGGCTAATTAAAACGTGAAACTCGTCACGTTTTTTTTTGAGCGAAACGCCATTATTGTTAAATCAAAGAAGGGGCAACGTGCAAAAATAAAACAATATACAAACCTGGTCTACTTCTTGAGTATGCTGCTTTATATGCATGCCACCAACCTCTATTACGTTAGGACCGTATAGACGCGGTCCTGTCAAAGGAAAATACTGGTTCAACATCATCAACGATAAATTCTTGCCGAGTTCTTCTAGTAAAGGAACATCTGGATATACTTCATTTACAATTTCTTGATCCGTTTTCTGTATCAGATGCGTATAGTACGTATTCATACCAAAATTAATAATAGCATTTTTTATTCTGTTTAATAAATTCGGATTTGTTCCAGACGCAAAATGGTGGTTAGGTACAAAAGATGGATTTATAGGAGCACCTAACCTTGAATAAGTCCAAGGCATTAATACGTGAGCGGTCATTCCCACTGTGGGTGCATTCAACTTGTAGGCAATTGCCAGCCCACAGTCTGTTACAAATTGTTCAGCTATTACAACTTCGTAAATCTGCTTCGACTGTATTAATTCGCGTATTTGAGAGTTCATCATCAACTTTCTACAATTAGAATTCGCCATAGACCGAAATGCCTTAGCGCTATCATAAGCTATTTGAAAATCACTAGACAGGTATTGTAAGTGATCTTCTATATTAACATTATCGCTGGTATTGTAGCCTTCTTGAATAAATATTTGTCGCAGTCTTGGTAATTTCTTCATGGAGTGGTAATTAATTACAGTTACATTGTGCTCTCTGTTAACTAATTCTTCGATTAAAGATGAATAATAAATGTGATGGCTTTTGCCGTCATATGGGAAAATTGCTAGTATATTGTAACTATCACAATAAACTACAAAACACAACAACGAAATACTGAATAGCTTCATTTTTGAGAATGTATTTGCTTGCCTATTATTTTCATAAATAGACCTGAAACAGAAAACAATATTTATTTAAAATTAAGGTTTTATCAAAACCACCTACTAATTACAGAGCAGCTAAGAACTAATTAGTACATGGCGCAATGCCACTCATAGTACTACAAGGAGTATTGTTTCATGTATCTACTCACTAGATATTAAACATTATTAATCCTTATTGCCTGACCAAGGTCAAACTGGTTAGTTATCATAATTATACATAAAGACCAAATTTCGACAAGTTTTTGTACACCTACGCACCTTACGAGTAGTAATAAAAACATTTTACAGTTATCATCATACAATCAACTAGAGATGCTAAAATCAATCTCCATGTATGTACCCTTGTCATTGAATGTTCCCTAGACATTATAAAGGTCAAATTATTTTCATAGTCCGAATGAATAAATGAGTTCAACCTTGACTTTAAACTATGAAGAGTTGAGGATGCGGAAATTGACAAACGGTATAGTTTCTTTCTTTATCTTTTTTTTTATAAATATCCTACCATCAATTGAAAATATTCTCATGTGAGAAAATAATATTACACAATTACGAATACAACTTGAAGATTATTTGAATTATACAAAAGTTTATCGTATTTGGGTTTACGAATTTTTTGCACTGCTGTTAATATTTAATAATGTGCACACACATCTTTTGACATTTACCTACTACATAAATTAATACATTTTCATACAAATGTAGACGTATTCAGGTAAGCAATATATATTTTTAATCTTTAGATACGCAAATAGTAAAGTAAGTACTGACAAATGATGAAGCACTGAAAAATATATTTAGCGAGAAATTTAATAGGAAAGTAATAAATAATATATTATATTTAACCTACAGGACAAAAATAAACATTTTGCACTCGACTGTACTAAATTTTACACAGTTGTTTAATGACAGTTTATGGTAATTATAATTTACATTACCTTGACATTCTTAACTACCTGTTATTGTTATCTCATATTTATAATAAGCTTTAACGAAATGATTACCGTATCTGCCATCATACATAGGTAATAAATTATTACGCAAATAATAAGCTAATACGTATTCGTTTTAAAGATAACAAGATTCCTCTCAAATAAATTATTTTTCTAAAATGAGGTAGAATAGTCTTTTAAGATTTTCTCTTAATAATTACTGAAAGTTTAAAGATTTATGCTGATATTATTCTATTACAAGTCGCAAGCCTGCAAGTTACAATACGAGTAAGTCTCTGATTTATCGTTTCGAGGCACCTGGCTGTCTAACTGCTCCTTTAAACTAGTTGGACATCAGCCTTTGGACAGTGCAAATAAATGCTAAAAATTAGGTATATCTATATTCAATTCATAAGAGAAGAGTTTGTTAATATTTCATTTGTAGAAAAAGTTTCTTGATAGAGACACAGGTAATTGAGCCTCTTGCCCTACCACATACCATCAAGTGACTGACTGGCGCATTAATTAACAACACAAAAAAATATAAAACTTATATGCACTTCACTCACTATATTCATTCGTGATTCTCTCGTCAACGTGTACTAGGTACTTATGTAGATATACAAACTAATTACAGTTTGTCGATCACTTGTTCCTACTCCCGTGGCGACATGCTGAAGCGTCGGGCACTGAATGACTGTCTCAATAGAATATATCACACTGATCTGCAGGTTCGAGGTCACCACTATTACAACGCGACGTTTACTTTTGAGTTGTACCGACGACGGAATATTTGGTTGCGCTAGGTAAGAATAGTATGTTATTTATACTAGGTACGTTGCGACGTGTATATATTTTTCAAAAACAGCCATGAAATGAATAATAAAAAAGAAAACATTACAAAAAAATTTACTTAATTTATAAAGTAGGTACTTACATAAACCTGATGCATAAACTAAAGAACTATTAAAATTTCAAAGTCATTGTAAGTTATCTGAACTTATTAATCTTGGTGCTACCTGATGCTTTTACTCTAAATATCAATCCCAAATTTCAAGTGTCTTTGAGTTATTTTCATGGTGATAAAATAATTATTATGGTTATGTGGTCTGTAGTTTGCTCTACATAGTATTTATTATCAGTATTTCTAAGCCGATTCATTTTAAATTAGAAAAAAATTATGTAGATTCTGTAATATTATACCAATGGTTACAGTTTATAACCTCAGGTGGATGCCTACTTACCTAATATTACGCAATGTGTCTAAAAGGATTAAAAATTAAATAAATACAAAGCGTCACATTTCAAGACAAATAATCTCCTTGACGCCGAGCTGATACTCTTAATTACTACTTAAGTTATTACTGGTTACTTGTTGATGGGCTCGTTGTTCGCACCGCTTAGTGTTACTACAAGTATAATATTAACAGTACTAGTCTAGTCACGCGAGATGCGATAGGCTTACCTACGTGCACGTCCTTGCACATCCAAAGAGTCGCGGTATCCACACGTGCGTTACCGAAACCATGACATAAAACTACAGAACTAAGTACTTATTTACTAACAGTAAAGTCATATAATAATAAAGTATTAAAAACTAATGTAAGTAATAGATATATAAGCCTTTTTTTTCAGAAGAAGATCGAACTTACATAGGTGCCTTACGTGTATTAACATCTTGAACATCCATGCCAAAAGTACAGCAGACATTAAAATAACACCTTCACACCTGTAATATACAAGTCTTGTACTATAGAGGCCAGTGCCTTCACAGGACAATCTTTTTCTATTATTAACCCTAATAGAAGTAAAACAAGAAAAGTAAAAAATAAGTAAAAAATAAACGAGTAAAACAAATAGGTCGGAGATCCGCTATCTTGTAAACTCTATAATCCTCCATAATGCCTTACTGAAAGAATTAATATTTAAAATGCAGTCTGGATGCAATAAGGTATTTACTAAAATACAATTCAAAACTTATCATAAACTAAATATTGTAAGTTTTGAATTGTATTTTGGTTTTCTGTTTTTGTGTAATAAATAAATTTATTATTATTATAATTGTTGCAAGTAGTATAGTAGCGTAATAGCAATAGTAGCTAATCGCCGCTTTGATATTGTTCCCTACGCGTCTACCTCAGACACACTTGCTTACCAACTTCGATATTCATTATTATATCCAAGACCAAAGTAATGATGAATAGAGCGCATCATAGATTATCACTATTTAGGTTATATATTCTCAGATGAAACAAAACAAAGAAAATACCTTAAGAAAGCCTGAAAGAATTATTAGGCTATACGTAATAGATCTTTCTCTATTCCATTAGATGAAAGCCGCAGATAGGCTCCGGTAATTTTGTAGGTACCATCTTATAGGCGGATACATGCTGGACTAGAATAAAAAAGTTAAAGAAATCTAAGTATTTAGACAAGTATATTATTAGACAGATTTTCTATTGCTCTGTGTATGCCTATTAAGAGCGATTCTTTTGAGCACTATTCAAGGTGCTTGTAAAGAGGTCAGCTTAGAAGACTTGTAAAAAATACTGACCTGTAATAAAACTAGAATAAATAAAGGTCAGTGGTTGTAAGACATTTGAACAGCGAAAATAAATATTGACTGTTTTCATTGCCGTTCTTTAAAACCATCCGACCACAAATGTCAAAATAAAAAAATCACCATGCAGTCACCATCATTAAAAATCTGTAAAGGATGGCACCCTAATCCACAAAACATAATAAAATTTGAAACGTAACTATTTAAAACCATTTTCAAAATTAATTACAGTCCATAGTTCCGATTATGAATTATTTATAATTTAAACCAAGTTAAAACTAACCAAGATTAAACTGCATCGAACTAAGAACAGTAAAACCAACATGTTGCACTTGCCATAGCATTTAACTAACACATAAACAAAGGTAAATAATATTAAGCTGTTATTAATTTTTGATTTCGTCACCCTAAGCAGAATAAAACGGTAAGACATTCCCATAACTTAATAATTATTCATCATCATCACGAGTCTGAAAACGTCCAACGTTGAAAATACCCTTCCTTGAATGTGGCAAGGTGGACGAAAAGAAAAACCGTTGCAATAGTCACATGTTTGAGGTAATCTCTTCCCGTATGTTGGTGAATACCATACCTACCTTCGTCGTTTTAGTCCTGTACCCATAGGAACAGATGGAATACATCTATATTGTTAACCGTGTGGTCACGGATCTCTAAATAAGTCATCGTAAATATGTAATACTTTCAGACATCCTACATTGCCATAATGGCTTGTTGCTGTAAAGGTGACAAACGTAAGTTTAAAATTTTTTAATAGTTACACCTAAGCCTACTATTGAATGTTTAGATAGTAACCACTGCCTTAATTTTCTAATCCAGCGTCTAAATTGGCATCAAGTTGCTTAGGACGTTGCGATCTACCCAAACACAGATGTCTTATCAAAGATGAAATTAAGCCAGGTCCTGTTCCCAAATATATGGGATGGCTATGGAACGCCAGAACTGCACCCGAACATCAGGTAGTATTATGTTCACATTCGTGCAGTAGGGATATTTATTTGGTCATGCTTTCGATTCGACATGCTCTATATAATTCTCTGTCTCTCGACGGTGGTACTCTCTCTGTTTCTGGCCATGTAAACTAAGAAGCTTTTAAGATGTAAAAATTCTGATGTTAGTTTAGACTACGGAAACTGCCTCAGTCGATGATCTGATACCTATGCATTTGGTCATTTTAAGTAAATTATAATTTTGCCTCTTATAATAATCCTTAGACAGCAAAAATCTAAAATTGTTTGGGTTTGTTCTTACGGGGCCACCACACGATGTAGGTAGGTTCCTTCATTATCTTTATTTACATTACGTAATAATATTTCAAAGGATTAAAGTCACCATGCACTAATAAACTTTGAACACAGATTTTTTATAGTTTTTTAAAGCAAAGCAGTAATTTTTTAACTACCATCGAACACTTATTTATTACACTTATTTTTCATTACAGACTGCACCAATAAAAGCCATTTGACGCTGTAGTTTAACCTTTCATTTTTAAGTGCAGATATTCATATGTATATTCACATTATAATTGTAGCTAAGATGTGGCTGGCGTCCAGGGCATATATCGTGCCCAGTACTAAGAACGATAGAAATGCATCACAGCTGCGGACGAGGATGTTGTATGCCGAGATCGTGCCGGAACTCCTGTGGCTCGTGTAGCGGTCCCTCGCCGAAACCCAAACCGTGTTGGAAACCCAAACCGTGTTGGAAACCCGAATGCTTTCCTCCTCCAACTTGCGCCACACCATGCCTACCGGGACCAATAGCAGTACCAGCACCATCTTGTACCAAACCTTCCATGACTTGTTTTCCTCCCCAATCTGTCATTAGAATCATTAGACACGATGGAATGTACTCCATCAGTACCAAACCATCTCGTATTAGCAACTCACCATCAGGACCACATCCTCTAAAATATGTCCTAAATGTCGATCCTCGAGATGATGCCGGCGGTAAAGCCAAGTACAGTGTCGAAGCTAAATTCAATGACTACCATTTTGATTACACAACTTCCCAAACATCGTTCGTCTTAGATTTTTCACCGCCTGAACAAAAATGTTTCAAACCTAGTCCAAAAAATATTATAACCTGCTTAGACTCATGTTCACAACCATGTTAAAAAATATTATATAGGTAACATAAACAACTAATGAAGATACATTCATCTATTAAGGAAATAATTTTTGTGAAGAATAAACTACAATTTAGTTAAAATACGTTAAATATGACATCAAGCAGAATATGCACTATTTTATATGAAGAGCAAGAATATTCTTTTTCCTCTTAAAAAATAATATTGATTGAACTGTTCTCAAGTCTTAGAAACATAATTTTATACACTATTAGGTAAATATTGCTTAACAAACAAGTATTAGAATCTTAAGGTGCATATAATACATTTGACAATGTCTAGGTATTCACATATTAATTTTTTTTAGATAAAATATAAGTAACCGATCCCTGAAAGATACACTTATCCAAAAACTGGAGACGATTAAAATGCCTAACCGCTGCAGACGAAAATATTGTTCGCCAAGACCGCGCCGGCAGCAGGCATGTGGTTCGTGTGGCGTTTTTCAACCATGCTGGAAACCGAAGCCCTGTTGGAAACCCGATGAGAAACCCTGTTGGAAACTCGATTGCGCCGCGCCATGTCTACCAGAGCCTTCTTGCACTAAACCGATCCTAACATGTAATCCACCACAGGCCAACCTTAGAGTCGTTAGGCACGGTGGAAACTACAGTGTTAGCACGAAACCCAGTATCACCAGCAACTCCCCTATTGGACCATATCCTTTAAAATATATTCTCAACGTGGACCCTATTGATTCGCCCGGGAAAGCGGTATACAGTGTTGAAGCGTCATATAATGATTACCGTTTCGATTATACAACTTCTCAAACTTCTTTTGTGTTAAACTTCTCACCACCTGAACAAAAATGTTTCAAACGTTATCATAAGAAGTGCTGCAATAACCCGTGTTTAAGATTTTGTTAATAATATTAATAAATAAAGCAGGAACAGTTTCTTGGAAATAAAGAAACTTAGAAAAGTGCTTCGTCTGAGAAATTAAAAGTTACGATTTGGATGAAATAATGTAAAATTTAGAGTGAAGCACATTGTCCACTAAATAAATTTCTTCTTAGAAATTTAATACTGAGTAACTAACTTTCAAAAAAACTCAATTAAATATGTATTTATAGCCTACTGTCAATTAGTAGGTCTAACATACGGATATCGCTTAAAGTAGAATAAATAAACATTTTTTGTATAAATATATCTAGCTTTTTCATTGCCAATCGTAGTTAACTAATGATATAAAATTATTTTTAGAAAAAAAATGAAAACCGACTTCAAACAACACCTACATGTTCAATCCTTAACTAAAAAGTTGAAAATAATATTTTAATTATTTCATAGCAAAGAACATTAAAGGGGAATCAACGCAATCCTTGATACCTATAATACTTTACTATTTATAATTTTTAATAAGTTATTTTGGAGTCGGTGCCAGCCTAGAAGGATCTTTAATTCTGCCTTTGCAACAAACTTTTGTAATGCACGGGGCGATTATGGCACGCGTGGGGGATATGCCTGAGTGCACTACCCGAACGCGGTCATACTCGTGAAGGCAGACGTCATTGATAGTTGTGTTCAGATAAACATAAAAAATTTGACGCGCACTTATCAGATTCCGTTCGATTTCTTGTATTAAATCTATATTTTTCATTCATATATTATTAGATTAATCAAGAAGGTTTTTTTTGCTAGTAGGTAGGTTATTTTTATGAAGATCATTATGACCCTTCTTGGCTGGCACCGACTCCAAAATAACTTATTAAAAATTATAAATAGTAAAGTAAAGTAGTAATAAAATGACACAAATGGTCACTTATCCAGGGCCACTTCGTTTCTAACAAAAAAATGAATTTTGAAAATCACTTCGCACTTGTAACATGGACATGTCAATGTCAGAAAATTCGTCGCAAAAGACATCGACGTGTTGCTTTACACGTCTTCACTTCTTGCATACGTTTTGTTACAAAATGTAAAATTGAAGCCAAACCACTAAACCATTCTTTATAAAAAAAACATGAGACCCAATTTCAGAGTATACCCTTTCAAATAAAAGAAGAATTTTCCAAATTGGTTTATAAATGACCGAGTTCTGTTGTAACAAACATACAACCACTGACCCATTTCTTATAATAAAAAAATGGGACCAATTTCAGAGTAAACCCTCTCAAATAAAAAAAAATCAAATCGGTTCATAAATGACCGAGATATGAGGTAATTGATAACCTCCTCCTTTTTGAAGTCGGTTAAAAATAAACCGCCACTCATGGATCCTATTGTCATACTGATTTTACGGCTTCGGTCTCGTATCTCCTCTAATGGCCCCCTAGGGGGGAGCCCCATTGAGGGACCACATCTGAATTTTAAGCTTTTAAATGCGTCAACCTTTAGTAACAGTTTTCAAACGATTGTAAATTCAATCTTTCATTTGTAAAAGTAGGCACTCAAAAGTTACAAGCGGTCAAAGGTGGTCCCTCAATCGTGACTGACAGGCATCCATATCTCAAAACCTTTTTAAAATTTACAACTATTAATAATGACTACTCTTAGTAAAAGATTTGTTGCACTAATTTAATAAATATCAGCCTTGCCGGATCATTATATAAAAAGAACTAACAATCTCTCGCCTCTCTCCCTCAATCGATCGCCGTAAGTTTACATAAGTGGAGACCACAGTGGAATTTGGAAATTTCGTATGGCTCTAGCGTTAGTTAAAGTATTTAAATGGTTGTAAACTTAATCTCTAGTTTGTAAAAGAAGCCCTTTAAAAGCGCCTCGGACCCATGACACCACTTAATGGCACCACCGGTAGTGTCAAGGGTATTATTCAATCCCCATGGCACCACCGGTAGTGTCAAGGGTATTATTCAATCCCCATGACACCATTGGTATTTACACGTCTTCACTCCTTGCATACGTTTTGTTACAAAATATGAAATTGAAGCCAAACCACTAAACCATTCTTTATAAAAAAAAAACATGGAATCCGATTTCAGAGTATACCCTTTCAAATAAAAGAAGAATTTTTCAAATTGGTTTATAAATGACCGAGTTCTGTTGTAACAAACATACAACTACCGAACCATTTCTTATTATAAAAAAATGGGACCGATTTCAGAGTACCTATACCCTATCAAATAAAAAAGAATTTTTCAAATCGGTTTATAAATGACTGAGATATGAGGTAACAAACATACAAAGAAAAAAAAGTATACGACCCGAATTGATAACCTTCTCCTCTTAGAGCATTAAACCAACCGGAGAGGCCACTGACAGGCGTACCCCTCTGCCAAAGGTACCAGCCCACCGGTCATACCCGTTATATAAAACTAGTTGACGCGCGTTCCGCATCATAAGTCACCTATCAGTGCATGCGTAATAGCGTCTCAATAGAAATGCCGAATTGCAGTGTATTTTGGTGTAAAAAGCGTTCAGCGACATCAAGTCTACAAAAGGATAATATTACATTCCACCTGTAAGTATTATTTTGTTCTAATATTATTAACTATGGCATTAAATTAGCAATTTAACCAAATAAAATGCTAATCAACAAGTGTTGCCAGGCTTATCATCAATACTCCAATCTGGGGTAATATTTTAAGTTGAATTAACATAAAAACTAACCTTTCCTTTTTTATATCTCGCCTTGTTGACATATCTAATAAGTTTCATTTTGGATGTACATTATTGTGTCACCGTTCCCATATTAGACTGCACCGTTGGTCTAGTGGTTAGTGTAACTGACTGTGACGCCGGGTGTCGTGGGTTCGATTCCCGCGGAAGGCAAATATTTGTGTGATGTACATTTGTATTTGTCTTTAGTCTGGGTGTTTCCTATGTATTATAAGTATGTATTTACAAAAAAAAAGTATGTATATGTATTATATTTCAGTTATCTAGTACCCATAACACAAGCTCTGCTTAGCTTGGGACTAGACGACAGTGTGTGATAGTGTCCACATATTATTATTATTATTATTATTATTATTTATTTTACAAAATAATATTAAACGAACAAGTAAAATGAGATTATAAATCCAAATATACAAGATTAGTGCACTTTATTCCGAAAGATACGAGTAATTGCTCATTTCTTACAAAAATAAGCGTATTTATTTTTAAGAAACTGGTCACACTTTAACATAATTAGAGATGAGACAGTTTAATCACAAATATCGATATTGGTTTTCCAGTATTAAATTATTTTTTTTATGTTTGTTTTAGATTTTCAAAAGAAGCAGCGCCTCGAGTCGCGTCCAATATTGTAGGAACCATATAAGTGGGTTCCTAAACGTACAAGTATCTGACTAGCAGCTTAAAGGACAGTAGCTGTGCTGCCAGCACAGCTACTCCTTCCTACCCTTAAGCGGCAGGCTGCTCAATTTTCAGCAAGTAAACTCGCTGTGCGCTACCTCCTCTTATTGCATTACCTAGGATTAGTTAAACTAGATTTCTAAGGTTAATTTAAATTGCACAGTTTTTCAGTATTTTATTATACCTACTTAAATAAAGACTTTCTGAAATATATTCTGTTGTTTTTTTGTTATCTGAACAGATAAAATATCTCTCTAATAAAAATCTACTCATACATTCTCATGTCAGTGTCTTGTTACTATGTAATCAGAACAAAATCCTCCAAATACAAGCTCTGCTTAGTTGGAACGAAATTTACTAGCAACAGATAATTAATTCAAAGTATTATTTGGTTTGAATATACATACATACTTAGGAATAATACACGTAAAATTGACACGTAATAATTAATTACTATCTTTAATCCACACTAGAACAAATTTCAACAGGTAGTGGTTATTGAACATACATCCTTGTGCGCAGTAGTAAAATAAAAAAAAAGAGTGGGTACTCATGTACGCACGTAAGAAGTTATACTTCTTTGGCGTAACAATCCAAAAATACCAAATAATAATACAACGCATACATACATAAATATTTGAATTGATATAAACGCCAATATATTTTTTATTTATTCACACTGATTATTTGTACTGATACGACACACAAAGATCCGCAACTAACTTCAGTGTGTAAAAGGTTCGCAACTAGCTTCAGGGTGTTGCTTTTTTCTGTCGGTGTGCGCGCGCATCGTAAAAATTCACTCATCATTTTTCCCAATCGCGCCAAAAGAAGTATAACTTCAAAAAAAACGGCTAAATGCCAGTAGGACTCGCGCGCCGAGGGTTCCGTACTATCAGGGATCGGAAGTATTGAATAAACATTAGTAAACATAGTAGGAGAGCCCGACCGCATAACCAGATTTGTTTGTCGAACAATGTTTAACAATAAAATTTAGTCCGACCGTATGACGGGCTTTTTTGATAATAATTACAAAAAAGTGTGCTAGTTAGAAACACTGTTTTATTCTTCCTGTAATATTGACATAAACATGAATTAACAGAATTACTTCTAGTTAATTCATGTTTATGAACTATTTACTTTACTTTCATCTATTTCAAAGTGCTTAAATAAAAAAAAACCTTAAAATTATAATAGATTATTATTACCTAAAACTGTTCTATATAATATAAGATAATGCTCATTTTAATAAGTAAACATAATAATCATGAAAATAATTAAATCTTTCGCGTACTTATATGAAATCCTAAACATCGATACTAAATATCGACAGAGTCAAGCTCTGACTGGTCTACGCTAAGGAAGCGTAAACTGATAGATGTCCCTGTGTGTGAATGTGATTGTGTGTGTTTAGTTTAAGCTAGTGTGTAATAATTTTATTGTGTGCGTGTATAACGACGCGATTTAAAAATGCATTAGTAGTTAACATTGTAATTAGTGTGCGTTGCTCGCGTTACCCCGTCCCCCGCCGAAAGTGGCAGACTTTTGCGCAAGGGAAATAGAGCGCGTGTCCCCTCCTGTTGGTTTAATGCTCTAAGCTTCTCCTTTTTGAAGTCGGTTAAATTTATATCTATTTATACTAACAATCGATTTGTGTAATCGATTATTTCTATTTAAATTATTATTACTCTAAATATACATATAGATAAATGATAAAATAACGTTTTGTACGTATTGTAACAATTGATTTATAAACATTAGATACCTAGATATAGTAATGAGACAAACAATCTAATAAAATATGTAGGTAATAATGTAAGTTAAGCGTTGACCTCTAAACGCTACGATTTGACCACAGACTACAATGGAATATTGAGAGACTTTTGTATATGTATTGAAATTGAATTGTATTCTTGTAAAGTGTTGTAAAGTCTCCCGCGGTACAGGGCTTGTTCTTTATTGAGGAAGTGGTGTTTTTAACCCATTGTTTAATGTAGTATATTGACAGTGCAGGGTCAAATAGTTATTTTTATTAAGTACTAAAAGCAATATTTTCTTTTTAGTTTTTAGTTAGCTAAGTAATGTAAAATATTATGATTTAAATTTATACAAGCAAACGGTCATTACTTTTTATTTATCCCAAAAAATCAATCATGACTTCCGAATGCTACGTAAATTGATTGTTTCTTATGGAAGGCGTTTCGACTGAGGGACCACCTTTCACCTGTTGTAACTTTTAAAGGCCTTCTTTTACAAACTAGAGATTGAGTTTACAACCATTTAAATACTTCTACTAACGCTAGAGTCATACGAAATTTCCAAATTCTACTGTGGTCTCCACTTATGTGAACTGGCGATCGATTGAGGGACCACCTTCTACATGCTAGTTCTTTTTATATAATGAACCGGCAAGGCTGATATTTAATGAATTAGTGCAACAAATCTTTTACTAAGAGTAGTCATTATTAGCAGTTGTAAATTTTAACAAGGTTTTGAGATATGGATGCCTGTCAGCCACGATTGAGGGAACACTTTGACCGCTTGTAACTTTTGAGTGCCTACTTTTACAAATGAAAGACTGAGTTCACAATCGTTTAAGAACTTTTACTAAAGGCTGACGCACTTAAAAGTTTAAAATTCAGATGTAGTCCCTCAATAGAAATGCATACGCGGAGATATCATAGTCCAGTCAACGAATGGCTAAAAAGAGGTGTAGAGTGCGTGACCGAGTAACTAAGTAGTTTTTCCAGAAACGTGTTTACTGTTTAGGGTGATCAGGGAGTAAACATACTGAAAGTCTCCTCTCCTAGGAGGTGAGCTGGAGGGGTAAGGGGTTTAAAGTACCCAGTTTTCGATTTTTCGCTAATATCTCAATAATAATAATAAATTTATTTTTATTTTCCTTCACAAATTGTCTGGCTTATGCTAAAATACAGGTAGTAGAACTAGGATCAATCATCACAATATAGGTTTATTGAGACGAATTCTTACTCGATATGTAACTTAGTTTCATAATCATGAACCTGAGTCTAAGTAAGACTCCATGCAGTAACATAAAAGGTACACCAAGCCATATTGAAAAGGATGTCCTGCTTTTCGCGTAAATTTTCATATTTATAATAGCCTCGTTTCTATAACATAAATTAGAGTCTTAGATATTTAATTTTTCTACACTATAGCACAGTCTTATTATTACTAACAGTCAGCCGACTCATGTACTTGCGCGGGGCAACGATGAGGGGGATACGGGGAAGCGAGCGGCAGGGTCGACGAGCGCTATCTCACTTAGTTTGCGCTCTCTAATCTGAAGGGGTATCAGTGTAACGAGTTTAATAAAAGTACGCTTCCAACTACTCCGATGCATCGACATTAAACATCTTATATTTTTGCGCGGACGAGTATATTATTATAACACTAGTCGTGATACGTTTGGCGGATTGCAGGTGCCTCCAGCTGATTTCGTCGACTATTGCCTTAAACTGGAAGCGAATTTGAACTTTTCAGATCGTTTGTTGGGAACGATATTCATATCAAATTGTATGATGTTTTAAAATAGGCTGAGTATAAAACAGGATCTCCTGCGTTGGTTTATAAATAGAGTTTGTATTGAAATTGTATATTCGCACGAGAATCCATTACATAGTAAAATTTAATAACAGAACTCTAAAAACATCTAAAAATAAAATAACTAGAAAATATTTATTGCTTACGCATTTATAATTTTTGTAGGTATATTACGTATAATTATGACTATACTTAAATTCCTTCGTTATTTCAAATGAAAACTTATGTAAAACCAGCTGCGCTCCACGGCTTCGCCCGCGCATAAAATAAGTTTTGTTGTAACCCATGGGAACCAGATCGATTTTTGGGATAAAAAGTAGCCTAAATATGTCCGTCTCCAAATTTATCTAATTATTATGATCGTAATACTAAATAGTTCCAATTTTGATGGCAAATAAGCATAGATGTCACCAGGCTCATCTGATGGTAAGTGGTATTATTACATTTCTGTTACTGACTGTACCTACTATAACATTCACACTTTTTGCCCGTGGTAGGTACGGTTAATATGTCCGGCAAACGGACGGGGGCGATTTTTACATTTTGCGAGTGGTACTCATTTTTAGTTTTGCTCATTTTGCTCTGAAGGCCACACTTGTAGCTAGTTTTGGGGTCGTTAGAGTTAAAATGATATTGGAAAATGTGCACAAAATAAAAGGTGTAGATAATTTCCTAAAACTTCCATTCTGTAGAAGAGTAGGTACTATTCTCAGTACGCACTGTTTTGGAGATAGTAGGGCAAACCAAAAAGAGTTAACTTTAAATCCATCCCCCCTCCCCTTCCATGTACGTGTGGTATAAGAGCTCATTTTTAAAAGTTAATTATATTTTTACAAAATCAAGAAAAGATTTAGGAAATTTAATGGAGAAGATAAAAATATTGTGAAAGATATGATGAGAAAGTCGTGGTCAGTTATCTAGAACAGATCTGCTTATCTGAGAAGATACTGTAACTCGTGACTAAAAAAATAGCATATTATTATATAAGTATGTTTATTATTTTTATGTAGAAAAATTGGACTAAATTTGTGAAAACTATTACAGTCACAAACATTTAATTGATTTTAAAGGTTTATTTGGATTTTATAGTTTACTAGCGACCCGCCCCGGCTTCGCACAGGTTCTATGCTGATACTAAATATACTACAGAATGTCTATTATAAACAACGTTCACAGCTTTTTATCATTAGACAATACAAACATGTTTTCATTAGAGGCCGGCGGCTCCTAGTTAAGTGTACACCGCCGCAACCGCTATTTCCCTGCATTACATTAGAAACCTCTAAATTTACCAGTGTTTCTCTACTATATTTTGCACGTATTAGGTATACATATAAACCTTCCTCTTAAATCACTCTTTCTATTTAAAGAAACCGCATCAAAATCCGTTGCGTAGTTTTAAAGATCTAAGCATACATAGGAACAGACAGCGAGAAGCGACTTTGTTTTATACTATGTAGTGATGATGAATAATAAATTAAGTCGATTACTGTTAAAAAAAAACAATCATAAAAATAGACGTGTTAAACTTTAGTGATTACATTTTCACAATTTCTGATGTGAACTCTGTTTTCTTATAAGTACGGGAGTTATGTGAATAAACTCTAAAATATGGAACACTCAAACGGGACGTTGAAAAGAAAGTATTTGTTTTATTTCCTCTTTATCTATTATGTTTTTCGTCAAGGTTTTGGTTTCACATATTGACTTTGAATTATACTCGTAAAATAGAGTAAGTAACAATATTATGGATTTATTCAGCCGAATTCGGAGAGTTTGAGAACACTCCGTCTGCACCATACGAGGATTGAGTGCTAAATAAACCATTTATGTAAATTAATTATTGCGAATGTTGCGAAAAATTTTAATTATCAAAAAAGCACACAAACTTTCTAAACTTTGTTCAGCAGGTAGGTATATTAAGCACTAACCACTGAATAGAGAAAATATTATTTCACAGACATTTTAAAATTTTATTTACAGACAAGACAAATTTTGTGACTTTTAACTGACTTCAAAAAAAGGAGGAGGTTTCTCAATTCGACCGTATATATTTTTTCATTGATCCACATAATTTATGTTTAAAAAAAAAATTACAACATAGTTAAAATTACAAGATTTTTCAACTTTTAATTCTTTAAACATTATGTTACACGAAGTATTACAAAATACCTAAATAATACCTAGAGCACCATCATAAAACTGACATCATAAGACTGGCCTGTTGGTCTAGTGGTTAGTGACCCTGACTGCTAAGCCGGAGGTCGTGGGTTCGATTCCCACCCAGGACAAATCTTTGTGTGATGAGCATGATTGTTTGTTCTGTGTCTGGGTGTAATTTATCTATAATATGTATGTATTTACAAAAAAAAAAAAAATATATAAGTAGTTGTTTAGTACCTACCCATAACAAGCAAATATAATTGCTTAATTTGGGGCTAGATGGCGTTGTGTGAATGTGGTAGAATATTATTATTATTATTATTATTATTATAAAACTTCTGACCTTCTGATTCTCAGGAATCTAAAGTGGTCTCGAACCAAACGGTTCAGCACTTCATACTTTTGTCGCTTAATTAAAGCCTGGAACTCTTTGCCAGCGCATGTGTTCCCATCTAATTTTGATCCGGGGTCTTTTAAGCGGGGCGTGAAAAAGCATCTCACTAAGCCGCCATAGTGGAGGCCACCATACCAGTAGTTTGGCTTTTGGAATGGTGCCCGCCACTTCTGGATTCCACTGACTGCTTACCATCAGGCAGTCACTTTGGTAGGCTAATATAAAAAAAAAAACGTTTCTTACCATACCAAAGATTGATATAAAACTAGAGGTCCACCCAGCGTATTCACCCGCTGCTTGCTACACGTTTTTCCGAGCAAATGAGGTCAAAAGTAAGTCTTTGTTACTCAGGGATCTTGTAGCTTTCTAATGGTAAAAGAATTTTTAAAATAGGTTCAGTAGTTTCGGAGTTTATCGATTACATACTTAAAACACCTACAGAACAAAAGAAAAAAAACAAATCTTTCCTCTTTGTAATAATACCTAATAGTGTAGATACCTAGTGGTTCGCTCAGTGTTTTACCCGCTGCTAGGTACCCGACAGAATACAAAATAATGTACAATAATATAATATAATATAATATAGCAAGCGAGCGTTAAATGCTGAAAACTTATTTAACTTGGTTTATTTTATAAAGAACTAGCCTTTGCCCACGGCTTCGCTTGCGTAGAGATCGTTTTTCTAACAGACATTTTATGTTACTTATGTACATAATAATAAGAGACGCTATGGACGGTGCATATCTGTTCAAAACACTTCATTATAAACGTTTTTTTTTTGTTTTCTATCCGTAAAAAAAATGTTTAGAACTAGAAACAAAACAAAGATATTTCATTCGATCGTTTTCACGCTCTGTCACACAAATAAGGGATGATATTTTAAAACCTTTCTTAGTACACGTCTAGATATTAAGACAAACATAGCCTTCATATTTCAAGTCAATAACTTCTGAAACAAAGATCTTTCAATACAAAGTTCCATCCCCAATTTCACATTTTTAAAGCCAACCCTGTCGAAAATATTTATGAGAGTATTTTTATTTTGATAGCAGTATCCCAATCTAAATTTGCAAAACTATAAACTAAAAATAACAAAGCAATTTTGTCATCACTTTTCACACACTTAGGGAATGAATTTTAAAAATCCCTTTCTAAGCAAACCTTTAGACATTAAGACCAACATATCCTCGAAATTTCAAATCGCTAAATTCAAAAGCAAAGATCTTTCCATACAATGTTTCATCCCTAATTTCACCCTTCTAAAGACAAAGCTTTTTTTAGTATGTATGTAATAGGTACATGAATTTTTATATTTTTTTCTTGTTTTTGTTCTTAAAAGAGAGTCATTTCTCATATTTTTTCATTTCAAATAAGAAATAGTGACAGCGAGTGCTAAATGCCGATAGCTTGTTTTATTTTAAAATTAAGAAAATTATTTTGATTTCTTCTGATATGTAATTTTTTTTTAAGAAGAATCGTTCTGTTTTATTGATTTCAATAAATAAATATTTTTTATTATTACAATATTGTTTTCATTACCTACATAGGTACTAAATACCTATTAAAATAAAATAACAGCAGTGGCAAAAAAAATACCCAAAAGTCCCGAAACTCCCAGTTCCTCCAACAACGAATCCCGAAAATCCCGGAACGCAAGAGCACCGGTTCTTCATTCCCTAAAATACACTCAGCAAAAATGAACTTTAACAAAATTATTTTAAGGAATTTAATGTCCTATGACAGGACTATATGATACAAATTCTTACATGGGAGATGTATTCTTTGATGAACCTGTTTAATGTAAGTACCTAGGTTCTTAAGAATGTCTATTATAAAAAAGCTCCTCTAAAAAAAATTAAAAAAGCCTTTTACTAGGGCAATAAATGTTTCCCATCAAGCTTATGTCTATGTCACTGTTTAATTTGTATAAATAGATCTAGGTATTATTATTTAACAATGCTCAATTGCACAATAGACAAATGGGTGATAAACAAACTTCAGAAAATGTTAACAACAATTTATTTTCTAACACAGGGCAAAAAACTATAACAAAATAAAATAAATGCATTGCATGTATTAAATTAAAAGTTAACTTGGGCTGCCTGCCTTTTGAGTTAAGGCAATCATATTTTCATTAGCAAGCATTTGGAATTCATGGAATCGTTGAGACACCCTTTGGTTTGTTCTCAAATATTTTTCCATACAATTCAAAGTGCATTTCTCCTGTGAAGAAAAAAAAATGAAATGTAATGGTGAATTATAAATGGCATAAACATTAGAGCTACAAAACAAATGGCTAGAAACAAAACCTACCAGGCTGTTTTGTGATAGCACTGCACAGCAATGAGGTGACTGTGACAGCAATTAGGGTGTTAAAGGCTTCCACAATACTTATAAATTATTAAAGTATATTCTTGAATAATACATATAAACTAAGTACTTTGGTTTGCCAAAGTTATAAGCATAAATTCGACTTAAATTCACAAGCAATACTCTGACACCAAACATTTGAATTTTATTTTATTTGATTTTCATTTCAATTCAAAAAATCCAATTTAGATTTTGTTAGCTTATTTTTAAGCTAACAAAATCCACATTGGGTTTTTTAAATTTTATATTGAGAACTAGGTAGATACTCAATACTAACCTCTGAAGATTTAAGTGATCTGGATGTAAAATCATGTATGCAGTCACTGAAACACAGCTCTGACAGCTTATTGTACTGGACCAGAAAATCTTTGAACTGAAAAATAAGTTCAATCATATTATTATATACAAAAATCTAACATATTCCTTCATTTAACATAGACATAAGACATTAGGTTTCATTATCATCAATATTGAAGACGAACACTGCTGGACATCGCCCTCTCCCAGTTTTCGTGATTATTAGTTTTCACTAGTTTCGATTATTTTGTTATTTTAAGCACGTTTTTAGAAAAATATTGATTATCCAATATAAATTTACTGTTTTGATTTGGTCTGCCTCGGTCATTTCAGGTGTAGCCATGATTATTATTTGATGAAAATCTAATTATAATCTAATTTATAAGCACTTTTATATTCAAATACGTTATAAATTTACAAATAGCAAAAATTTCAAGATTTATTTCAAATTTAAGGTTACGAGAAGAGACAGTCAAGTCAAAGTCAAAAGCACAGAGAATGTAGAGAACAAGTTGTCAAAAGTCAACCACAGAGCACAGCAGAAGCAGGGTCGCAGTACTCACAGAATAAGTACTAAAGCATAGAAGGAGTGTTAATCGCCCTCATATACTTGTCCTAGTTTTCCAAATAAGCCGGATACATTGAAAAGAAAGAGACAAATAATTTTGCTAAGGACGGTCGGTGTACACTGTAGAAACGTCAATTTGGTTACCTTTGGTTACCTTTGGATGCCGAATTAAAAAGTGAAATAATGTCAAATGTTCCAACTTGTCAAGGCCTCTAGACAGTTTAGTCGGATTTTAACGCCGCTCGTAATTTTCATTGTTGTTTATCTGTTTTGTGAAATAATATATGTTATTTAATAATTACATAGTGCTATTGTGAAGTAAAATTAAGCCTATTGGATAAGCAATGTCCTGCGTTATTGTAGGTTGTAAATGACATTCTTTTCGCAAAGAAAATCAAGTTTAAATCGTCAACTTCCATCGGTGAGTAAATAACAAACCAATAATATATACTAAAAACCTATATATACGTGCAAAATACCTAAGTGATTTATACTTTACTATACTGCAATCATATTATAATCGTCTGTTTGCTATTCGATTCAGTAATTTTTAAGTATTTTACATTTTTACCAATTGGTGTAGTCATGTTCAATAGTGTTGTGATTTGTGCTGCATATTTTATCGATGACAAAAATATTACTATAATTTTTAGTTAACGATATTGTGGTAACTATCTTTGTACCTTTCATAGTGTTACATACATTGTGTTCTTTTGCAGGTTTCCGAAAGATCAGACCGGAAGATCCATGAAGCAAATTAAGAGAAAATTATGTTATATATTATATTGTTACACGTTTAACATTCCAGCGGTGAGGACGAATCTACTCAAATTTGCTCCATTGTCACGCGCCATACGACTTATTAATATTATTTCTATAGAAATTAATATTTTTCAATGTAGCCTGTCAAACTTCAAAGATGTTGCACATAAATGTATAGTATTGGATAAATAGGTATATTTATTTAGTAATTAGTTATATTGTTTTAAATTTTAGGTTTTTTTATGGTATCGTATTGGATTTTTTATCTGTAATGATATTGTAAATACTTTTTCAATAAATAAATAATAAATAAATAAATAAATGTTCTAGATGACTACAGAAATTTATTGATAAAATTGATCGGGAAAAATTTCTAAAAGTACCAATTCATAACATAACAAAAAATATTTCTGCTTATGCACAAATAATCAGGACATTCCTAAACAAAACTGTAATTTTAAGGAGCAGTAATAATGTATTTCAATATTATTGGAAATATAATCATACATTTGTGACATGAATCTTACAGCTGTGTTTTATTTTTACCTTGGGGTATCTGTTTTGATGCTATACTAAGAAAGTCAGAAAAGAACAGAGGGCCGATACTGGTATTTTGGCGATCCACACACTGCTCCGCACTACGCTGCGGGAGCGTGGCGACGCGGCGACGGTGCCACACGTGCAGATGCGAGAGTACTGGTCTGCATCATCAATCACGCACGTTACTGCAGAACTCGGTGTCCATACCGTCTGGCCCCGAACCGTGTACGTATAGTACGTGTTTCTCTGCATGTAAGCGTGTGATCAGTAACACAGCGCTTAAATGCGTTTTCAGTGTGTTGCACCACGCGTGATTTCTATACAAAGAGAGATACCTACAAACAATACAAGAACACGCACGCTCGCACTACGCTCCGTGATGCGAGGCATTGTGTGGCTCGATCATGTATATTTCAATTTTCAATTTATTTAATTTATTCATATACAGTTTACATTGTGTTTGAACTTACAGCATAAAACATGAATATAAACTTCAAAATTATTTCACATTGAAAGTGCTCCTGCCGGCCTATGCCATTCCGGAGAGGTGTAAAACGGCCGTTTGTTTCTTGTAGTTCGTTTACGAGAGCTTTTATGCAACCAAACCTCATTTGATATTAGCATGTCTGTTAATTTACCATAGCCCATAGACAAATTTTATCTATCGATATCGATAAACTGTCAAAAGGTATCGTAGCACTATTAAACTTCTATTTGTCTCTGAGTGTGTACGCTTTATTCTCGTAATAGTACTTCTATGCTTTAGTACTTGTTCTGTGGCAGTACTTGTTCTGTGGGTCGCAGACTCGGAAGAAGGACAGACAAAAAAGACCACAGGCTATAAATAAACTTACTTGACTACTATAAAAACCTCGTGGCCATCAGTACTTCATTCTACCAATTCATTACATAAGCATGAAATGTAATTCTCTTGGATTTGTTTGTGTATCATTATTCATTTAATATTAGAACATTTTTCACCGAAACAAAAAACAAAGCAATGTAAACAACGTGCACCGTTCACTGCTGCTAATAAGCGACTGCAAGCAACTAGCAACTACGACGGAAAGAGTGAGCTCACTCTTCCCAACGGCGAATCTAACGATTTAAATCTCTGAAAGTACTATGTCTTATATCAGTCACTATTTTTCTATCACAACTATCTGTACCACTTTTCTTGCAAATAAATGATTTTGATTTTTTGATTTTGATTTTTCAGAATTGCTAGCGTTTTCGATAGTGGCGCCCCTATTTATTTCTACTTTTCTACTCTTTTTCTGCCAAGCAAGATAGATAGATTTTAACAGTACTTTCGTACACAATGTGAATGTGTCTTTAATCAACTTATTTTTACGTAAATAGAAACGTTAGTGACGAAGCGTTTCGAAAATTTGACATTACATTCATTCATTTATGACATTGAATGTTCCATGTCTGAATAGAAAAATTACAATATATGCTACATATTGTTATTATTGACTCTGTTACTCTTGTATACGGCAAGTGTATTCTGTTTCTCTTTCTCCGGTTATTGTAGTGTCATGGTTTCTTTTCATGGTGCCAAAGTGCCAATGGCATTTCGTAGTTGTCAAAGTTAACATCAACTGCTAAAATAATTCATTGTAATCCCGATTTAATTAAATAAATATGGAAGAAATAGGTATCATACTGCCCGAAAAGGTAATTTAATGTAATCCGATATTAATATTATCTTCTAATCGAATAACAAACTATGAATTAACACAAATGCTTTCAGGATGACCAGACCACCGACCCGAAGGGTTTGCCGTTTGCAGGTCCGCAAACTTTTGATGAACTAGAATCCGAAGATTTATACACCAAATATAAGGTAAAGTCTGCCTACTATGTTTGTTTATGTACCTTTAAACACCTAAGAATGGTTAGACATAAACTTTGTTTAGCAATTAATTACATTTCAATCTCTAAACTTACACTCATCATAAAAATATGAAAATCGAATCAGCATTACTAACGACAACGCACACTTTAATTTATAGAAACTGCAGCGTATGCTTGAATTTCTTGAAGTTCAGGAGGAATACATAAAAGATGAACAAAGAAACCTTAAAAAAGAGTATCTTCATGCTCAGGAAGAAGTCAAACGTATACAGTCTGTGCCACTTGTTATTGGACAGTTTCTAGAAGCAGTTGATCAGAATACTGGAATAGGTAACAGAACATGTTTACATTAATTTTTTAACTGTATTATTTTCACTTGCATACACCATCTAAATACACAATGATATGATGGACCTCTTAGTACATTAAAACTTTTTGCAAGTCACTATGTTGCATTTTGAATATAGAGCTGAACATTTTTTTACAGTTGGCAGCACCACAGGCTCAAATTACTATGTAAGAATATTGTCAACAATAGATCGTGAGCTTCTGAAGCCATCTGCCTCTGTAGCGCTCCACAAACATTCTAACGCACTTGTAGATGTACTGCCTCCTGAAGCAGACAGCTCTATATCTATGCTGCAAGCAGGTATGTTGTGAATTTAAACAGTAAAATATTACCAAAAGCCATAGAACTACATACAATAAACATTTTCAATGCAGTAAAATCCTCTTTGACCACTTTGGAAAACAGTTGGAAAACTAATTTCGTTATAAGAACTATTTTGGTCAGGTGATACCAAACATTTGCACTATGTAAAAGGTCATTTTACAGAGCCCTGTTACGAGAGGCTCCTATTTCTGAATGGTTATAAAAAAAACTGTAAAAGTGTGAGTCGGATAGCCCACCGAGGGTTTCATACAAATTTGTAAGTGCAGATTACAGTGCAAACTGTTAGGTACTACATTAATTATATTACGTTTACATAACATGCCATTCCTGGCCCTGTTTTTTAATGATTTAATTACAAATGTATAGATTTAAGATTTTTTTCTATACTTACGTATACAAACAACACTGTAACAGGACACTGTCGACTAAATAGACATCTGACAGTGATAGGAGTAAAAACCGATCCCAAATGCCCAGAGTGCATGGAAAACGAAGAAACAAGTTTTCACCTGCTGGCAGAATGCCCCATGTACTTAATTTGTACTTTATTCAATTACAAATGTGTAGCTTTCAGATTTTTTTCCTATAATACTTGTGGTATAAGACAGTATTACTTGCCAAATTTCATAGTTCTAGGTCAATGGGCAATAACCTATGAATTTTGATTCCTTTGAGAGTATCGAAATATATGGTTTTTGCGCCATAAAGAGCCGTTTTTTTAACGTAAACTTAGGAAGTTTGATTTTTTCACAGCTTTAAAAGATTGTAGACCTGAGCATATCGTTTGAATTTCAACTCGATAACTCCTAAAAACCACGAAGGCTAAGGCGGGAGATCCGCTGCGCTTCGCTCCCGTCTTAGACGTCTAACCTAAACTATCCGAGTCGGATTGCTTTTGAAACGGTGCATCTGAGCGTAATATTGTCTAGAATAAAAATGTTTTAGTTTTGACCATATTATACGATACAATAATAAAATATAAAAAATAAGTATCTTTCTCAGTGCCCTGTTTCGTTCAGTCCAACCATTATTTTTATTTTTAAGAGACCAGGTTTCCAAACAAGAATAATTCTTCTGTTTTTGAAACTGGTTTCCAATGAAGAAGAATATTTCTGATAAGGAAAGTTGAATGATTAATACCAATGGTGTCTGCGTCACACCGCCACTGCGACATAGTTTATTTTCTCACAAAAACGCTTCTTGGTTTTTTTACGCCATTATAAATGTTCAACATCATCCTCGTCAACGTTTTGATAAAGGTGGCTAGCAACGGATGCATGAGGATTCACGACCAATCAAGAAGTAGATATTGGGGAAGGATTATTGGACGGCTCATGCGCAAAACGTCTCTTTCGCAAAATGTCCCCTGGTCGCAAAACGTCTCTTTCGCAGAATGTCTCTTTCGCAGAACGTCTCTTTCGCAGAATGTCCCTTTCGCAGAATGTCTCTTTCGCAAAATGTCGCGCCAGGGACTTAAGAATAAAATTGCGATTTTCAAAACAAAATCATTTATTAAAATTATAGAATAATTATGATGTCAAAATTGTGGTACTTAAATTTATTTAAGTATGTATTCCAAATAAAAAAATATATTTTGATACAGTTAAAAATAATAAATTGGTACAATTTAAAGTTCGGTGATGGCAACACTTATAATATAATATCTGAGGGTAGTTAGTAAAAAAAACTGGATGTATGTGTCATTCATTATTGCCGAGTTGTGGTTTGTCTACTTTTAATTGAAAACAGTTGTGAATTTAAGTTTAAACATGGATCAAGAAATCGAATACATTCGTAATCAAAAAGGACATAGAACACATAAGTGTATACCTACACATTATGAGTACAGATATCAGAAGAGCAAAACAAATAAAAGTGGAAGTACTTTCTGGCAGTGGCGTGCACTCCCTAGAGGCATAAAAGCACTGCCTACACTAATAAATTCATCATAATTTTACCTAACTAGCAATATGCATAATGTATTATATTAAAAGAGATAGTTTACCATTATTTTATACTTAGCAATATGTATATTTTCACGCGTAATGATTTACTCTTTCAATTTAATCAACACATTATTACTTTACATCTATCTATGATACAACAGCGCCATGGTCGTGCGCGCGGAATAATCAGAAAACAGCAAAGCCTAAAAAAACACACATGCAAGCTTCTTAGGCGCTATATGTACACACGCACGCACACAGACGCACGCGGTTGATTTTCTTCGCGACTAAAGCACTGCTTAATTGAACGACACGCCAATAGAAAGCGTCAATTTTGAATTAAATTGAATTAACCAAAGACGACGCATTTCATGACTTCTCATTGGTGGATTTGTAGTTTGAGCATTATCCTATTAAATTAAATATGTATTTATAGATGACATTTCAAGAGTTTTTGTAAACGATCTAATTTAGTTGGGTAATATAAGGTATTTTTTTACGAATTTTTTTATCATTTTCTTCGTAAATTTGTTGTATGGGGCGAAAATCTTTGCAAACAATCTGTTTTAATAATGTTATGTGTTCTTTAATAATATTTTTAAATTCCATTGACTCACATGTATGCACCGATTTCAGTTTAATGATATTTTTCCCTGTTTTGTCTAGTGTTAGTGACGCATTACAGTCTCGCCTATTTATGCACCGCCAGAAAGCAGTGGCGTGCACAGACATTTTCGATAGGGTAGGCATAACATAATTTGCCGAAATGTGTTGATTAATGGTTATAATAATTTTGAGTGACCACCTCCAATTGACTTATAATAATATAATTTAATATTTCAACCACTACACACAACGCCATCTAGACTCAAAGTAAGCATTTAAGCTTGTATTATGGGTTCTAGAATGCGGATATATACCTACATCCTTAAATACTTTTTTTTGTAAATACATTCAAACACCCAGACCAATGCAAAAAGACATGTTCATGCACACAAATTTTTGCACCAAGCGGGAATCGAACCCATGACCTCTGTGGTAGTCCATACACATACTTATGATGAAGCTTCTTTGCGAATTGAAAATTTATTGTTAGTTAGATCGGTAATATATTACGAAAGTTTTGTAACTTATGAAATAGCTATCACGGAAAACACAAGAGACTACGTAGGTACCTACCGATTGTCTACTTTGTAAATATAGGTAAAACCGGTTAGACAAATTATATGTTTAATTGCTAAAATACTTACTTAATATTAAATTTTAGTTTGCCTTTTCTGTACTTAACCTATCATTAACATCACAAATCACTTGGTATTGAATCTTTATTATAACAAAAATAAAACCATAATAACACAATCACAACACAAAAAAAAAAATTACGTTACCTACTAATATAAGTCATAAACACTATAATTCAATTTAATTGTCTGCACTCAAACAAAACAAAACAAAACATTAGGTAATGGCGACTAGACTAGCTAATCTAGCTATTTCTTGACGCGAATAAAATATTAATATAGTGAAGACTATCAAATTCCTACGTTTAAATCAATTAAAGACACGTTATATAGGGCACGAAAGTCTTATTTGAACGTGGATCGACTACAACATACCAGTACCGAAACTACCACCAGAAGTTTTGGGTAAAAATTTCCTTATTTGTGAAGATGGACAAAGTGAAAAAATAAATAATAATAAATAATAAATTTTGAATGTGTGTAAAATGTTTGATACCCATTGATATTTTTTTATTTGGAATACTTAAGTAAATTTAAGTAGGTACCAAAGTTTTGACTACATAATTATTCTATAATTTTAATAAATGATTATGTTTTGAAAATCGCAATTTTATTCTTAAGTCCCTGGCGCGACATTTTGCGAAAGAGACATTCTGCGAAAGGGACATTCTGCGAAAGAGCCATTTTGCGAAAGAGACATTCTGCGAAAGAGACGTTCTGCGAAAGAGACGTTTTGCAACCAGGGGACATTTTGCGAAAGAGACGTTTTGCGCATGAGCCTATTGGACAAAATTGTAATATTCGTCTAAGTTTCCATAGCAGAAATATTCTTTTTCATTAGTAAAACAGAAGAATTATTCTTGTTTGGAAACCTGATTTCCTAAAAAGATATATAATTCTTTTAACAAAACTGGTTTCCAAAGTGGCTGAAGGGGCAAAATCAACTTACAAAATACAATAACTTTGAAAATAGTAGGTAGTACTTAATTGTGATTGTTGAAGTTGGAGTTTACATAATTATGTCATTTGAGTTAAACAGACCAATGAGACTTGCAATTTAAAATAATTTCTAAACACTATAGGTAACTCAAATAGCATAAGTACTTAAATAGGTACTAATCAATCACTTTCATGATGAGACCCTGCATCTATTAAACTCTTGCCAGTAGTAAAATTGACAGAAATTGTTTGACAGCAGTCCACAGCTTTTCTTTTTTATGAAGGTAACTTATGCTATTCTTCTACTATTAACCAGTTTGGATACTAGTCTGGTGGATCTTGTTGTCGCTATTAGACATGTTTAAGTATAAATAAATCTTTTAAACAGATGAGAAACCTGATGTCCAGTACTCAGACATTGGAGGTATGGATACACAGAAGCAAGAGATCAGGGAAGCAGTGGAGCTCCCACTCACACATGTTGAGTTGTACCGGCAGATTGGTATTGAGCCACCGCGTGGTGTGCTTATGTATGGACCACCTGGGTGCGGCAAGACTATGTTGGCTAAGGCTGTAGCGCATCATACTACAGGTATTTAATGAGAAAATAATATGGTTTTGTATGTATGTTTGTTCTTTTTGGTGTTTGGTGTCTAGTTTTATTTACTGAAAATTAGTTTAATTTAAGGTAGGTTACCTATGAGATTTCAGATTCAAATTGAAACAATATGACTAGTAGAGGAGCAGACATGGTTGTGCTTTTTTCTAAAGTCTATGAGCAGTACCATATGCTATCATAGGAAATAACAATAAAAAATACTTAAATTTTCTAAATGAGCAAAATTTAAGTAATTATTTTTGTTTACAGTATAAATACTGTTCAATATACCTACTAATTAAAATAAATAGTTTTTTGCATGTCTTTACGCATTATTTATGTTCCATTACATAAAAAACGAATACCACAATTTCTATAAGTATTCATTATATTAGTATGTGTATAATTAAAATTTATCTTTTCAGCGGCGTTCATTCGCGTGGTTGGTTCTGAATTTGTGCAGAAGTATCTCGGCGAAGGGCCGCGCATGGTCCGAGACGTATTCCGTCTCGCCAAAGAGAACAGTCCCGCTATTATCTTCATTGACGAAATCGACGCTATTGCTACTAAACGGTAAAACACATTTTAAAATAGCCACTTTAATCATTTTATGAAATTAAATAAATATATAATATAATAAAATATCAGAAACAACATACATACATGATTTCAGCCACATAATCCTATTACAGTACTATTTATTAAGTACTAGTACTATTACAGATTGCAGTATAGTAATTTTTGCTTATAGTTTTTGTCATATATTACAGATTTGATGCACAAACTGGTGCTGACAGAGAGGTACAGAGAATTCTACTGGAGCTCCTCAATCAAATGGATGGTTTTGATCAGACAACTAATGTTAAGGTAATTCCTAAATAATACATAAAACTTACCAAAATCATCTCTGTTATGGCAGTGGAAAGCAACCAGTTATTCTATTACGAGTAAACACTAGAGGTCTACCTTCGCTTCGCTTCGGTATCAAAAAATTTATTCAATCTCACAAAAGAATCCTACGGAAAATATCACAGCAAAAGTGACATTGCATAATTTAGATTTATGAAGGTGCTTAAAATATTGAAATTCTAAAAATGACTAGAAAATATTATATGGTAAATAATGATTTTATATGTGATTTTAGGTAATAATGGCCACAAATCGTGCTGATACTCTGGACCCGGCTCTGCTCAGACCTGGCCGTCTAGATAGGAAGATAGAATTTCCTCTGCCTGACAGGTAAGATAATGCTTTTATTTGCCAAGTGATGCTTGCAAAATACAGCCTATAAGAAAAATTTATTCTGTATTTAAAATTGAATTTTGTAAAGTTTTATCTTATTTTTTAATTATCTTTTGAAAATAGATAAAAAAAGGTTTTTAACTTTGCCATAACCACTCATGCGACTTGCAATAGGAAAGAAGATGCGGGGAACTTGAGAACAAATATCCAAATATTTGTTAACAATAACAAATATTTGCTTCGTTTATATTGATTGGGGATCAACCCCACACTCAATGCAACACTAGGTTAATGACACCAACTAAAACCCTAGAGCAGATATACAGGCAATAGTTGTCTATTAAAACAGCTGTTAGCCTATTTACGCACAGTGCACATGCAGTCAATAAATGTCTACACTAATTTATAACTTATTTGCAGGCGTCAAAAGCGACTGATTTTCTCAACGATCACAGCTAAGATGAATTTATCAGAAGAAGTAGATTTGGAAGAATTCGTGGCGCGGCCAGATCGCGTTTCTGGAGCCGATATCAACGCTATCTGCCAAGAGGCAGGCATGCATGCTGTACGAGAGAACAGGTAAACAAACTTACTTTTAGAGTATAGACAAGAATAGATGAACGAAATGGCGGCTTATTCATCATACAAAACAATTAGACTAAAATATGTATTTGCTAAAATTAGCTGAATAACGTGGTTATACAAAAAAACATAATAGTGCTACATCCAGACTCGAAACAATTATTTCTAGAACAAATTTTGTCTGGCGCGGCGTGGGAATTCATACATGAGACACACAACTACACACTCTCATTACACCATTTGTTTCTAGTATGTCTCATACTTTGTAGTCATACATATTTTATTTTTATAGCGTAGCTTTACTTGATTGCTTTCACAAAGGTAACAGCGCTTTATTAGGTCGGTACTTCATGCATGAAAATGAGTAAATAAGAATCATTGTTTTTATTCTGTGCAATAAAATTGTTCCTTATTTTCAGGTATATCGTACTTCCTAAAGACTTTGAGAAAGGATACAAGAACAACATCAAGAAGGATGAGAGTGAATATGAATTCTACAAATAAATTCTGTCTTACTATTTCATATTATGTGAATTGTAATAAATTAATACTTGATTAAATGCACTCTGTAATATAATTTATTTTTACTTCGCACTTGCACTCCTAATCTGTAGTGATGACAATGCCAATTAGGACACTACTCGCTACTCTTAAACCCACCGACTGCTTAGTGCCTATGGTAAAGTGACTCTGCAGATAAAATCACGCCGGCTAATTTTATTATAAATAGAACTAGTCTCTGCAACTGGTTCCGTTGTATTGTTGACGCAGACCGATGATATTATAATAATACAACAATTTTAATTTCAAAGTCTATATTCTGTAACAGTTCTTAACAATGTGATTTTACAAATATGAAATAATACAATATATTTGGCATAATACCTTATAAAAAATGACGTGAAGGTAAAACAATAAATTAGAATAGATTTCACTCCATCAATTGAGACTTGCAATGATATTACAAGAAAAAAAGTGGTAAACAAACTTAAAAGATAACTTAGCAAGTGTCTCTGTTTCATGGTCACAACAGAGCTCCCTATACGCACCGTATATTTGTTATTTGGTTCAAATTTTTATTGCTAATCAATCAGTTCATCTCATTCTAAGAGGAGTGTCATGCTGCTACCTCCTCCAGCGCTATGTAAATAGGTAAACATTATAGCAGTAAAGGGCATAGTTTCTACTATAGAACTGCATTTCCTCTACAGGGCTGCCCTCTCTTCAAATATCATCAAATCTACCATATCTAAATTCTCTCTTATAATATCATTGAACTTATGCAGAAATATCATTGTGATGTGCTTAATAATAATAATGTAATTCTCATCTTAACATTTCAACAAATAATATGACGTGCAAGAACTACAATAAAGATTGTGTACAAATACACTAAAGGTTTTATAAGGCACTACGAATCCTAGTAAGGCGTTGTCAATAAGTATCTAAATTACTATAATTCTAATCATGATTTTTCTTATCTAGCTGCATATTATATACGGCAAATAAATTTATAATATATTAGGTACATTGTCATTTCTGTCAAAGTGAGTACAATACACATAAAAAATTTAAGAGTCGACAAGACAGGCTCTAAATCGTTTGTTTCTAATCCTAATCACAGTTATTTAAAGACCGTATTACTAACAATTTAGAACAATAAGTAACATTGATATATTAACATAATGTATATAAAATAAACACTACGAAAACGTTGTGACTGAATAATTGTATTGTGAAATTATAACAACTCTTGTGGAAATAACGTTTCGGAATGTGAGCTACCAATTGGAAATTAATTAAACAGCTACTTGTTAGCTAAATCTTAACCTAAAGAAAGTGTATAAGTTTTTATAAGTACAAGGCATCCATAATACTGATTAAAAATCGATTTTGATAATTTTCTGGCACTTCATGGTAGTAATTTTAATTATAGTTAAAGAAAGTACTTTTTACACAAGATTTATTTCTATAGACAAACACCAACCTTTTACAATATATACCGACTAATTATGTCGAAGAAAATATGTTTCTTTCCATGATACACTAGTTTCTACATATTGAATTGACTAATTGGACGGGGCATTAATTTCGAATTAATATATTGTAAATTGTAGACCACTATATAATTTCATGATATATGAAATAGAGCCCTTACAGTTACAACATAACACTTAATACATACTGGATAATTCGAAAGAATAGTCAATACAGGTACATTTAACCCTTAAATTAACCTTTTCGATACCAAGGTATATAAATTCATCAACATACCTACTTACGAGTGACAAATACTACTTATATTCTACAACTTTCACCTGGAACAATTTGTATACCGTCAGGGGACTTTACTGACACAATCTTGTAGAGAACAACTTAACTGAATCATATCAATATACTTTCAAAATTTTACATTAGATCCTTTTTTCAAAGAGATAAGCAGATGTATATAAAGCCCTTCACATCAGTTCCCATGTTATAGACAATGAACCTATTATTGATGTATAATATCGAGCCAAGACTACTAAGGATGGCACTAAGAATTTCTCTAAAGCAAATTTCAATATAAATTTTGCTGATTTCATTTAAAATTTGATATCTCTAAATCGTATTTTCGTCATCAATTGTAGTTGGGTATTTACCCTGTCAAAAGAATACAGTGGCGTCGAAAAGGTAAAAAGAGTCAGCTTATTACCAACTACCGGGTAAATGCTGACTCCTGTTTGCTACTGAGAGGTATACTTGAATAAACTATGTTTGTACATATAAAGGCATCAATAGAATAATAACGAAGGAATGTGAGAAATACCATATAGTTCCAAAGTAAGAATTTGTATAAATACATACTTATTGGAATGATTCAACTGGGACTATGATAGATAAGAATTAATTTCTTAATTTAGTGCTGCACGCTTTAAAAATAAACTTAACAAGTTGCCTTACAACAACTTTGGTATGTCATGTTCGATATATTTCAACTCCTATAACTAAGACATAGTTGTATAAATAACCCTTGATTATATTCAACAGTCAATTAGTTCTAATTATCCGGAGCGAGGCGGTCCAGGCGGCATCGATTGATCTGTAATGAAATGAAATTACATTTCATATTAAAATAAAACATTTTTTTATTGCACTGTGGGACAAGTTTCATGTTGCAATAGATGTTAAAATATGCAGTTTACGAATATAAAGGGACACACGGAATCTCGATATAATGTATAGATTACACAAATGTCCAGCATTTCACAATATTAAAGCATCATCGATCTTGTGCACGTTGAAATTAGATCGAAAATAGCAGCACAGAAAATTATCTCTTAAAGCTCATTTACATTCTTGCGCGAGCGGTGAGACAAGCCATGAGGCGAGGCAAACAACAAGGCGCGAGTGTAATCGATGTACTTGTTTGCTCAACGTGTTGCGCAATCGATTTTGTTGTTTTGGAAAATTCAAAAGTTTCTATTGTGATGAATAAATATCATGTAACACGTTCTTCAGCGACGTATTTTTTTACTTTATTAATTTTTAAGTTAGTCACGTAATTGTAAAACTTAGTAAACCTAGAGTTGATGCCGTTAACAATTCAAAGTTTGACATGATTGCTGGCATAAAGCGAACTGAACACATCGCGAGAGTGTGAACAGACATTCATTATCTCGCAAAAACTACGCGGGCTGCGAGGCGAAGCACGAGACGAGGCACGAGGCGAGAGAGTCAATGAGCCATTAGAGCATCAAAGCGATTATAGGAGAATGTTAGCGCACTAGGACGCCGCGAGTATACACACTACCCCGCGCACATCAGCTTACGGTCGCTTACGCACGCTCCAGGACGTGCATGTTGCAGCGCGCCGCGCAGCCACCATAATGATGAATCAAACAGTGGTTTAGATAAGCCTCCGCTCGGGTCACATCCGAGCACACGCGCTCACCGGTGGCGTCGTGGCGCGGCATGAGCGGCACCAGCAGCGCGGGCGGGCCGGCGCGGCGCAGGAAGGCGTGCTGCAGCAGGCGCTGCGCGGACTGGCGCTGCGCCGGGTCGCGCACCAGCGCGCTGTCCACGAAGCCGAGCAGGTCCGCCGGGCAGCGCGCCGCGCCGCGCGGCCGCGGCGGCGGCATGTCGCGGATACGGCGCATCGCCTGACAAACACGCACTCATATAGTCCAGGCTGATCGCAAACAGAATGGCAGATCCTAAATTCATTCATACCAAATTAACATTTGAATTTAGAACCTGTCATTCTTGTAAAAATATTTATTGTGGTTTCTCATTTTCGCGCCAATCTGTGTTAAATATTTTTATTAGTGTTAATAAAATGAAGTGGATACTGTGACTATAATGGAGTACGAATCTATTGAAATGAAATGAAATATTTATTTGCAAGAAATATGGTTCACAAAGCTGTTAAATTTTATGATAGCTCAGCACATTTCGTCGTTAAGACAAGCAAATCATTACCTACTTGACTTTAAAAACCATTCATTAATATTATATTGTCAACATTACCAAATAATTAAATAGGTACACACAATAATAATAATTTATACATACATAGTTATGCGAATAGTATTTAAATTTATTCTTGTTAATTATATTACAAATGATTGAAAATTTTAATTAGTATTAATTTTATAGTCTTACTTAAGTAACTCTTTAACTGAGTAGAAACATTTCTCAGCAAGCCATGAATAAAGTTTATTTTTAAATGCTTTCAATGTCTCATTTCTTATATTCTCTGGTATTTTGTTATATATTCGTATCGTCATAGGGTAGCAATTATTTAGGTAATAGTTGGTCTTTATATTTGGTAACAATAGTCTACTAGGGTATCTCGTTCTAAATTTACAATTGTAAATTTACAATTGTGACACCTCATATATTAAAATGCATTAAGCCTGATTAAGCCATTTAGGCTGTAGAGCGTGCCAAAGAAATATACATACTTATATACATACATATGCTAGAAAAATATTACCCTCCTACAATAGGAAAAAAAAATCTTGCATATCCTAAAAGATCCATTTCTCGTAAAAATCTATTGAGGGTAACCAAGTGGACATAAAAGTCCACAAAAACCATGACGGATTTTTTTTAATGGACAAAGGGCATGTACCGAGTTACTGCTATGCCCTGTTTGGGACGAAAAAAGATCAAGCGATGTACGTAGTATTAGTACTAAACAGGCAATCAAAGTAGTAAAAAAAAGAATTCGTAGAAAACATTTTATCAAGAAGAATCACCAAATGTATGCAAGAGAACCTTTTCAATTAGTCACTGATGTAGGATAAAGCCCATGTTGTATTGGAATGAATTTATATTTTGGAATGAGCTATATTTTGTTATAAAGGTGTCAGAACATCGACATGTCGACTAGGGTAGTGCGTGTAATAATAATTCTCAAGAAACGCTTCTCGCACATGGCATGAAACACGCGAAATATAGGTAACATTTCGTTCAGAGCATGAGAGGAAATTGTAGTATAGTGAAATGTATTTTCTTCTAGTGTCATGAGATTGATCCATTTCACTTCAATGTCAATGTTTTGCGCAACTCTAGTATCAAGATACGATTCTTAAGAAAGTTGTTAACTCTCTAACAATACTAATATTAACACAATCATGATCAGTTGTTTATAAACCCCAATATGGTTCAATTCTGAAGGTCTGTTGTATATAAGTAGAAAAATACTCTGTTATTAGTAAATAAACAATTTAAAGTCGAAATAAAGAGCGGGCGGTTCGAGACGGCGCGATCTGAAGTAAATGTAATGTACTACTACGACAGATACTTCACGGTTGGAAGCCGCATACCAACCAGTGAACTTCAGGTGGTCCATGGGTGTAAATTGATCAAAAATTCAAAATACCCTTACCTGTAGGGGTGGTTCATTGAAGAATGGTGGTTCTCCGTCAACCATTTCTACGAGCATGATGCCGAGCGACCATACATCCACTTCTGGACCGTACGGCAATCTTGATATTACTTCGGGCGACATCCAATATGGAGTCCCCACCAAAGATTTACGCTTTGGCAGTTCCTAGAATGATGACAAAAAATATAAAAGTTAACAATAATTTTATTATTATGCAATTAAAAAACAAGTAACTGTTAAAATTATAGAACTTACTTCCGATACTTGGGCACAAAATCCAAAGTCAGATAATTTGACACGACCATCAGCAGTCATTAGAATTGAATCCGACTTTATATCTCTGTGAATAACTCCTTGGCTGTGTAGGAATGCTAATGCCTGAAATATAAAGAAAAAAACATGTTTTTATTTTTTTTATATTAGCTTACCAAAGTAACTCTACCCCGCCTCATGGTAAGCAGTCAGTGGAATCTAGAAAATAATGGTGGCCACCATACCAAAAGCCATCGTCTTAAACTGCTGGTATGATGGCCTCCACTATGGCGGCTGGCAATGGGGTTAGGGGATGGGAATGAGGGAGGTGAGAAAAGAGGAAAGGGGGGAAATTGGGCGTCCGGCGCTCTCACTCACCGAACGAAACGCAGTACGAATACTCTTACGTCGATCTTCTATGAGAGGGTAGTACCTCCCCGGACTATCCGGCCCATTCATGCTGAAACCAGCGTGGATCTACTATCGACTAACCATATTTTATTACTTTTAGAAACTAGCAATATGCATCAGGAGTTTGGACAAGTAAAAGGAAAACTCTTAAACCTGCTGTAGTGTTTAATGACACTAACATGTTTTATGAACAATTTTTTCTGTCGGCTCAGGGCTGACAGAAAAATTATTCATAAAACATGTCCAGATACCATTATTTTCATTCGACGTCAGTAATATCCAAGATAAATTTAGAAGTAGTTACCCACTTTTGTCCCCTAAATCCGGTACATAAGGGGCGGCAGGCGTAACCATTAAACAATCACTACACTTTAACTCTTAATTTTCTTAAAAGAGGTATTGATTATTTACCTTCAAACATTGTTTGCAGACAGTAGCAATTTGTTCAGGGTCCATTCTCGCTCTCGTCACAATGTCTGTAAGCGCTCCTCCCGCCATGTATTCCATGACAACCCACAGCTCATCGCCGACTAAATACGAAGCATGCATCTCCACTATATTCGGATGAGGGTAGTCACGCATTATGACCTGTACAATATTGATAAATAATATAGCATGAACACTCGAAATTGATTCATTTTATTTTTATTTTGACGAGCAAGCAGCTAAAGTTTCTCAATGCCCAGAATTGCCAAACCACAACGATGAAGTTAGCGGTCTCTTTAACGCTTGTTTATATCGGACATGATTTGCGCTCGAAAAACATTACCTACATAATTATGTAGTTAATTCTAGATTCACAAGTACGTGCAGAAATGCCGACGCTTTCTATCATTTAAAAAACGAAAATGTCTAACATAATAATATGATGAATGATAGTAGAAATACTCACTACTTCATTGAACAGCAATTCTCTCCTCTGCTGTTTGCGTAGGTTCATCATTTTGACTGCAACACGACGTCTGGTACGCGTATCTGTGGCCGCACATACAACGCCAGTGCTGCCTTCACCGATCTTACTGAACCCACTCAACGTAGCTCGCGGATCGCCCTCGCTCACCACTAGCCGTAGAGCCGCACGGAACTAACGAACATAATTAATACTTGTAAACCACTCATAAATGCCGCAGCATACAGGGCAAACACGCACAATTCATACCGGCGTTTGCTAGCATAAGAACTCACTACGGATACTAAGATTGTCGATTATTATATTTCTGTGCTTTTAAATTCTTGACCTTGAAATAGCCAATCACAGAGCAGATTTTACGTTCCGCGCATAACCCACCGCTCCTAGTGTAGTAGGACCACAAATACTCCGCGGGTTTGTGTGCTCGATTCGGAACAAATACATGGTAATGCGTTAACTATTGAGCGGTAATCTATGTTGTAAACAAACCAGTATTTATCTATACTAAAGTTTCTTCAAAGATATACTGAGTGATCGATTCCATATCTCATCTTGATAAGGTCTACCTTTTTCGTGCATATTTGGGCAACTTACCTACGTTACTTCCATAGGTTATCAATTTTATACTACGAGCGATATGTAAGTACTAAGATTTGAAAGTAAGTTAAAAACTAAATAACACACATCATTTGAGATTTTACCAAAATTACTTTACTAAGAATGAGTTTCAGGTTTTTATTACTTATAGTACCTACACATACATCATGTAGAGAAAATCTATCGCATAAAACTATATCATAAACTGAGATCTTACTTACTACATATTTTACCTATAGAATTCAATAACAAAATTGTGTAAAGTTATTGTCACATGAAATAAAGAATGTTGTTATCTCACATTTAATTATGACATTTTAAACTTCTGAGTGATGACCTGTTTAAGATAATGACTCGAGAATGGTATTTAATTGCAAGAAAAATGTCTGCCATATCTACATAGATAATACCTAACCTAGTACTTAGCTAGATTATTTAATACTAGATTGGATATAAAATGATGTGATGAAGGTTATTCATCACTTTTATCTACTGCATGCAGGCAAAAAGGCCAGATGCAAAAAGGCTTGATAATGTATCCTACTTAGATCAACTCAAATCCCAAAATCAAGCCCCATAGGATTAAGGCTCTGTACCATGAGACAACCCTAGTTAACGGACACAAAACACACTCAGATTCTCATGTCGGGATCGAATCGACATCTTTATCGATATCATAATTAGATTAACTTAATGGATATATAATTGTTCTATGTAGGATAGTGTAGGTATAATATAAATGTTGAATACCTGTTCATGCGTTAATCGCAATTCATGCTTGGAAGCGGCGAGCGGCAGGTGCGGTGCGGGCGCCCCACTCGGCCGCGACACTGGGTAAGCCTCGCCTAAACAGGTAATGGGTTCATCAAGTAATTGCATCTCGAAAGTATGCCGCGCCGGAAATGTTGCTGTAGGTACCATTTATCTAAAGAAAGTTGTATGGGTATAGTGGTATTATTATGTACCTCACCATCACATACATGCTTTTAGAGTTTAATTAACACAAAACAGAATCTCGGCTCTCTCAAGCTATCTACCTATCACCCTAATAGACCATTCTGTTTACTAGGGCGATACGTAGGCAAAGAATATCTATCTTTTTATCTCTCAAAGCTAGCCGTGAGCCTATGTCTGCGGTTCTATTTACGTAACATACATTTACAGTAGGTAATAAATAAAATCGAGAGTACGAAAATGTTTTAGAGACAGATTCAGTTTTCTGACACGATATATATATGTATTTCAAATTAGTTTGTCAAGTAAATCTTACATAATTAATTAGCCAGCTTTATACATAACATCTGTTTTCGTAAAACGTTCTGCGTGATTGATATTTGAAACAAACGAGTTTCGTCTTACAAGGCAGTAGATTAGTCATCTTGTTATTTCACCTGCAATGTATTACAACGGAAATATCGCGTAGATATAATATTATACAATAAGTAATCATTACTTAAATAATTATGTGCTAAATTAGGTTTGTGTCTGTAAACATAAAGAAAATAATGTTCATAAATATAAAAAATCATCAATTCATCACCCAAAGGTTGGATGGTAGAAAATGCCTTTGGCATTAAGCCCACCCATGTACGATTTGTGCATAAAGTTTATAAATAAATAAATAAATAAATAAATAAATAAATAAAAAATAAAATAAATACTTTCTGTATCCTTAGTTATTCTGTTTACGAATATAACTCTGGAAACTATATGCTACTCACAAGATTATAGTAATAACCTATTTTAGCTTTTGTAGCTAGCTAAAGAAAATTTATAAAAGTAGTAGTAGGTACACATAAATCGGCAGTTTTAGGTCCAGAATACTTATAGACATAAGGTCACTGAGTCATGTACTTGCTAAGTGTTGAAGAAACAATCTCATTCTTGTTCCACAATAATGTACACAATAGCATAGTATTTCAATTAGAATGAAAATTAGACCATAGGACTGAGTCTTTGCACAGAAAATAAAATATGTATGTACAACCATTGAAATACTAAATCTTAATCAAAAATTAATAATAAAATAAGTACTTATAATGACTAAACCATTGTTTCTCATGGCTTGTAAATTATCATAGTATATATTTTAGTGAGAATGAAAGTGACTTATTAACATAATGATCAAAGTTATTAACTCGAATCAGTATCATTGCAACATTTATAGGTCAAAATATCAGGATCCTTTTGAATGAAATATTATTATTGTAGTCATCATTAGCTATAAATAAGATAATTATATCTTATTTAACAGTATAGTACAATTAGATCTGCCAAAATAAGACCTATAAATAAACAAATAATAGTAGGATACAGAGCACTGAGAGTAGCATCATCAATTAGTTGTTAAATAACAATATTAACAAAATCACCTAAAAATGAACCACCACTACATAATGATACTTACATTGTATTGCAAATGGGAAGAAGATATTTTTGAATCAGTTTATAAAAATTATGTTATTACATTATTACTTTCTTGCACCTAGAGTGCAACTAGTTCATGTGAGATTTAAATTCACAAGATTTAGAACCTTGATAGTGGTTAGACAACTGTCTAATCTACATTAATACAAGTGTAGAAAAATCTTAAAATTTGTATGTAACTTAAAATTAAGAGTAAAAATTGTCATACCCATATTAACAGAGTTTCCATTAAGTCCATGAGGTGTATTGTATGCTACAGGTTGTGGTGGATGATTATGTTGATAAGGCACATTTGCATTCTGTATATTTTGATATGTCATAGGTCCATGGTGATTGTCATTGATCTCAGGCACATTCCTTGCAGTTTCTTGAGTATGTCCCCATTCAACAGGTGATTCAGGTATAGGTTTATTCAGAGTATAGTTACTATGTTCTCTTCGCAAACTCATGTACTGCTGTGGTGCAGGCGGTACTGGAGGTGATTCCTCTGGTACAGACGGAGGTACATTTGCCTGGTTCCTTAAATCTCTCCTTATTCTTGGTGGGCTTGTACTCCTCAAGGAATTAGATCTTGCAACATTTGATGTTTTTGGCAATACAACACCATTCTGTATAGGCTGTTGTGGAATGCTAGAGGGCAATGGTCGTGCTATAGATGACACTGAAGTTATTCTATGTTCACCTCTTACAATAGTTTTTAAATCTAGAATTTCGGTGGGAGTGATTTCAGATGGGTCTACTAAAGGTAATGGTCTGTTTGTTGATTTTAGTATCTGTAAGCAAATTAAATATCATGATAGTTTACAATCAAAATACAAATTTGTAACATACAAACATGTTAAAATGTGAACATTTTCAATTATATTGGGATATGATATCTATACACTGTAACTAACTAATCTTTATGAGAAACTCATTACAAACCTGGTTATTACCAACAAGAGAAGCCCATTGCAAAGGAAGTCCAACAAACTTTCCCTCTCGTTTATCGAAACCAGTATGTACTCTGTGTTCAAAATTACTAGGCGGCGAAATCAGAGGCTTTTTCTTCTTCTTAGAAAACATTGCGTTAGGTCAACTAAAAACAATACAAATCGGGTTACGTGGTTAAAAATGAGTACTTCTTTAAACACTCAAAATAACGCTACTTGATCATTTTATGTAACGAGTAGGTACTAATGAAAAAGAAAGCTCACCAATACTTTCTTTTATGATAACACCTATCGACATCGACTCGGCTGTCGATTAGCTAAGGTCACTTTGTTACGCTTTTGTCCCCTAAAACAAAAACAACTAACAGTTATTTTGAGGTGTGCACTATACGTCAAGTTCATGTGAACACAAGCTGAATACTAAATACTAAATCAAGATTCAAGAGTCTCCTCCGTCTTGCTGACATTCCAGCATCCATGCTCGAAACAAGTACTTATCACAACAAATTAAATTAACATAACGATATTAAACACTGCACTCCGCTGATTTAAAGTAAAAGTGTGTACCTTTGAAATGATTAAAATACTATGATCAGTAGCGTAAAACTATGAATTTTTTCAAGATTTTTATGTAAAAACGATAACGACAGCAACAAAAAACAACCAACCACAAGAATCCTCAAAGTTTACTACTAGAGATGTGACATACTAATCATAGAGTAAATTTTTTTATTCATACTAAATAACATAAAAATGTTGTATGTACTTAGTTTGTAGCGAGTTTGTTTAGGGTCATTATTTTAGTTGAAGAAAACGATATAAATTTTTAATAAATAAATTGATGTTCTTTCTTACGGATCAGCGTGGTTTAGTACTTGTCTAAACGATGCTTACTACAACATCGTGAACACAAAGACAAAGACAAAGTCGAAAAAAATATACATAAATAAAATCCTAAAATGCGAAAGTTTGTATGTGTGTGTGTGTGTGTATCCCGAAAATCGGTCAGGTTCCCGAGGGATTCAACAAACCATACTTGTTCTCTATTTAGTCTGTAAAACCATATTTTACGCGCAGGTGAAACCGCGTAGCGGAAAGCTAGTTATAAATAAATATTTGTTTACCGACATTATTTTAAAACCTCGCACGCATTACACTACCCTGTTATCTGCCTTTTCTTTATACCAAGGTTTAGGACAGACGGATCGAAGGTGAGTGATGTACTCGCCGTAGTTGAACATGTCTGCCAGTGCAGCGGTAAACAGCAGTTCAATCAACAAGCGCTAAGCTTAAGGGCCGGATATACTCTGCGGACTTACTTATAGTCTAAGATCCCACCATATAATGACCGTCACCGGGCTGGTTAATAAACGAAAAGTATTTTATATTCAATTAAATATGTCAATAAATATTGCAAATGGGTTGGTACTGGCAACTATTGCATTTGTTATTTTTTTCATTAGGTGTTTTCATGCACTACTATTTAGTGAAGTGGTTTGGAGTCGATCTGATCATGGAGCCGAAAGACAGTCGAGAGAACTCGACAACGATGTATAGTAATTACTTGGTGTTTGGACTTAGTTTATTTGTAATGATGAGAACTTTGCAAGTGCCATTATAGATGACTATAGACAGTCGAAGGAATTCCATAACAGCAGACATGTCGGACTTACTTCATACGGTTCAATGTGGGTTCAATATTCCAAAATGTTTAGTTCGTACAAAAATAATACCTAAGCAAGATTTAGGTCTACCCATCACTGAAAATCGTAAAATAAAATAATTTCTTCAAACGGGAAGGAAACTAAAAAGTTAAAAATAAGTTTACTTAGCAGAAAGTAATTCGTATTTTGATTTAGTTAATCAGAAATGATTTATTAAGTATTTTATAATTTTGAAGTACGTGTCTATCGCTATTCTTTTCATTTTCAAAGACAAAAAGCATGCGCACTCTCTTTTTTTCAATGGACGAACTACACACAGCTGCGATGCTGTGTACTCTTCTATCGCATGGGATGGCTTGCTGGGACCTCTCTGTCGCACGTATTCACAGCAATATTTCACTTTTTAAAATTCGACAACCAGCATTCAGGACTGATTTCTCGCAGACTACCCTATACCACCGTGTTCGTAATGAAATAATCTTTATTTTAATTTACCTTTCATTCATTAATCAGACCGGTGAAGTTACTAGTATCGATTTACCTGTATACACCTGCCTACCCAAGAGTTGTGACGGGAAAGAAATATTCAACCTAACGTTTGCATATTCTATGGGCTTCATACTTTCGATTGTTATGGAATTTGTCTTTTAACCAAACCAGTGAAATGTTTAAAAAAATCAATTTTTTAATTGTTAATTAATCATATTCTGGACTGAAATTTTTTAGACAACCCATTTGCAATATAATTATTGACATATTTAATTGAATATAAAATACTTTTCATCCAATAACCAGCCCGGTGAAGGTCATTATATGGTGGGATCTTATACTATTAGTGATACGTATATCCTGCCGCAGCGTGTGTATGTAGTCTATGGTATCGAACATAATGAAGGATTCATTCATTCATTCTGTTCAACAGACCTGGCAATTTTCACTGCCTTATTATTTTATTTACAATAATTTTATTGTAAAAAAACAATGAAGGAAAAACGCAAAACCAAAAAACACAAATCGAAAAAATCTAAATCATCTATGAGTAAAAGCAAACAAAGATCTTCCAGTGTAAGTAAAAAATGTTGTCGATATAAACCAATATTTACAATTTTACAAATAATACGTAAAAGTGGGTAGTAAAGTTATATATGTTATTTGTATTAAAATAATTTATTTTTAGTCATCCAGTTCGAGCAGATCTAATTCTGATGAATGGGTTGAAAAGGACAAAAATCTGAATACAAATACACAGCGGGATGATTGGATGTCTATGACAGGCATGTTGAAAACTTATACAAACAATGACATAAAAACTAAACGGGAGGATAAAGATAAAAAACATATAGATTCCTATAATCCATCCACTAGTAGTAGAGAACTAAATCCATACTGGAGAGATGGAGGTTCTGGTTTGCCACAAACACCTGAAAGCTTCAGAAAATCTAATCCCTTTCTTAAACCTGGTGATGATGATGATGAGGATTACTATTCCAAGTCTAGCAGTTCTAGATCAAACATACCTAATTCCAACTCCAACAGACAATCAAAATTTGTTAGACCTAATAATGATGATGATGACTATTACTCTAAACCTAAGAGCTTAAAATCATATGATACTAAAAGTTGTTCAAGTAGCACTAATGACTACAAGAGAAGTGAGGATAGAGAATCATATAGAATATCAAATAATTGGAGGAAACAGAATCAAGATACTAATAGGCGAGACCAAAAACCAGTAACAGAAGATGAACCTGTGTCCAAACAAAAAAGTACACCTGGCAGTGAAAGCATAGCTCTTCCACTAGGACAAGCAGACAATAGCAAGTATTTAAGTGATGAGAAAATGAACAAACTTGCTGCTAAGATTGTAAAAGCTGAGATATTAGGTGATACAAAACTGGTTGAGGAACTCCAAGCTAAGTTGGAAACAGCAAGAGTGTATAGAAAACAGAACCCTGATTTAGGCAAAGAAGAAACTGATGATATGGTAATGTTAATATCAACCAACAGTACAGGCAATAGTAGACCACTTAAAAGTGGTGAGAAAGGAGATATAAAAAGTAGAAGTGGCAAAAGAAAAGCTGAAACACATGTTTCTGGTGAGAGAGCTAAGTACTTTGGTGATGATGACAAATATGACTTGAAACAAATGGTAAGTTACTTCCTTTTTATACAGCTTTTATGTAATTCTGAAAAGTGTTCTGAAAACATTTTTAAAATATAGCTCTGATAATAAATAAAAAAAAAAAACCACGAAAATATGACACTAAATTGCCGTTGCCACTCTCTTGTGTGAACGCTTTTAAGGCCGGTATATTAGACTATCATAGAAATATGATCAAAGATGTGTAAGTCATTTTAAAATGAAGAACATAATTATGACGGTATAAGTTTGAGAGTATTCGAACTATGATCATAGAATTTGACAGTTATCCTATTTATATGATTTAAATATGATAATGTAATACCGGCCTAAGAGAGCTTTGTTCATAGATATTGAACAAATACAATTTATAAATATACTGCTTAATGGCATGCTTAACACCAGTCTTACTAATAATTAAATGATTGCAATTTTATTTTAGTTTGAGGAAGAGAAATATGGCAATAACTTTAAGAATGATGCTGAACTGGCTAATATTGCATCTAAGCATAAGAATCCTAATGATGATTTGGAAGATATCTTTATAGACAAAATATCGAAAAATACAAATGCAGCAAAGGACAGTGCAAATGAAAAACAGAGAGCTATCAGTCAACATGTCAAGATGGAAAGAACTTTAGAAGGGTGTGATTATTGTGTGGACTCTAAAAGAATGTTGAAACATCTCATGGTGAGCTTTGGTAACAAAGTGTATTTATCTCTACCAGCAAGGAAGTCCCTTGTTAAAGATCATTGCATTATCACCACTATACAGCATTCTACATGCGTCACATCATTGGATGAAGATGTCTGGGAGGAAATACTGGTAAGCTTAAAATACTATGAATTATTTTATATTGGAAATCAAATACTTAATTGCAATTTGAAACAGTCAATGTGTTCAAACTAGAGAAGTGCATGAATTTATGAATTTTGACATGATTCAATTTTAATTGAGCCTTTTCACTTTAATTAACACTAAAAGCACGCAAATACACCTCTGATCCTTACGAAATAAAAATCAAGAAACAATGCAAAGTAATAAAAGTAAGTCATAATCAGCACATCTCTAGTTAAAACTCCTAAACCGACCAGAGCAGTAGCTTCATGGCTGTACTGGATAAGAATATAATTCATATCAATTCAGGCATAAAATTTCTAAACAATTTTAACATACCTACACATTTTGTTTTTACGTAGATGCTACTTATCATTAATTGTTCTAATATTAGATCAAGTTAATTTTGGTATTTATTTTTAGAATTACAGGAAAGCACTTACCCAGTTTTTCAACTCACAAAATTTAGATGTAGTATTCTTTGAAACTGCAATTAAACTACACAAGCACCCTCACATGGTCATCAACTGTGTGCCATTACCAAGAGATGTAGGTGACATGGCTGCAATTTACTTCAAGAAAGCCATTCTCGAATGTGAAGCTGAATGGTCTATGAACAAAAAAGTGGTAGATTTGAAAGGAAAAAATATAAGAAAAGGTGTTCCAAAAGGGTTACCATACTTCTGGATTGATTTTGGAATGGATCCAGGCTTTGCTCATGTTATAGAAGATCAGCATTTGTTTCCAAAAACCTTTGCAGAGGTATATTTATTTCACTATTTTAACATAATATCTATTTAAATAATAACTGTTTTCTTTAATATTGTAAATTTTATATTGTTTATCCTAGTTATCTAATTTTACCTTAATTTAGCAAGTAAAATGTATGTTTATTTACAGGAAATTATTGCTGGAATCTTAGACTTGGATCATAGCTCATGGAAGAACCCACGCTTGGATCATGGAGATGTTCAGAGGAAAAAAGTGCTTGACTTTATAAAAGAATGGAAAGATTATGAACCAACAAAAAAATAAATTATTCCATAATATTATAGGAGTTAAATAAAAATATTTTATATAATAGGTTTTCTTTATTTGTTTTACTCTTCCTTCATCATTTCTTCTATTAACCTTTGTCTTTCAGCAGCTTGCCTCATTTTTGTTAAAACTAGTGATTCATAATCTCTGTCTGATATTACTGATGGTCCTTCTGATATAGTTTTCTTGGTAGTCAAAACAGGTCTCTCATTAAGCCACTTTAATTCTAATGGATTATCTGGTAGACCTGAAAAATTAAAAAAAAAAAAATTCTATGTAAAATATGTATGTATTTACAAAAAAAAGTATTTAAGTATGTATATCCTCATTCTAGAACCCATAACACAAGCTATAATATATGCTTACTTTGGGTCTAGATGGAGTTGTGTGTAGTTGTTGAAATACTATTATTATTAAACTGTCACTAATATATTTCAATACTTACATACATTCAAAAGGTGGGCTTATGTGACTAATATTTTATTATTGCAAAATGTTATACATGGCGAGACACCATACATATATGGGAAAACTGTAATTATCTAGACTTGTAAGTGTCGAAGCTATAATAATTTTATTACATATTTTTCTTTCTTATTAAGTTAACTAACTGATGTTTCATCATTTAAAACTGCAATTAGATGATATAAAGTATAGTACTTGCAATTTCAATAAAAGAGCTATACAACTAAAAATTACACATTAAAACTAAAACTCAAGTTTAAATAAATACTGAATAAATATAATAAGTACCTTTTTCAAATTCCAGAGCCATATCTGAAGCTTCTTTGGTAGCAAATTCTACTAATGCACTACCTTTTTTTTTAGGTGACACAATCAGTACTACAATTTCCCCATATTTCTTGAGGAACCTTCTTAGAGTGGCTTCATTATAACCACCATTGTCTGCATCAGTTTTACTTGCCTTCCATTTGATCTTAATTCTGTTAAGACTTGAATCCCACACAGGTTCAGACAAAAGACCCCTTGTTCTTTTAATTTCTTCTTTCATTCTCTGTTGTTCTTCTTGTAAAAGTCTACTACCTTCTTTTTGTAGTCTCTGAATCTCTGCTGCTAATTTTTGTTCATCTGTTAGATTACATCCTCTACCTGATTCTGCTTCTCTTTCCCGCCTTTCTAAATCCTCCTTTAACTTTTGCCGTTTACTATCCAATTCTTGATGCCTGAGTTTGGCTGCTTCTTTAGCCTTTAGAACTCTGTCATATGCAGATCTGGCAGATACATCTGTTAAAATTTCTAAGGCACGGGAGAGTTCATGAAAAGTTTCAGCTGCTTTAGGATCATCAGGGTTTTTATCTGGATGGCATTGTAGAGCTTTCTTTCGGTATGCTTTTTTAATCTGTAATGATTAGTTATAAGTAAAATAAATGTAAGTATATTAATAATTTATTGGTAATTTAGACAACATAATTATACATACCTCTGGTTCTGTAGCTGTGATAGTCAGATCTAATATCGCGTACAAATCAACATCTTCAATATTTTTCTTAGAAGCCATTGTTTACAACATAAAACAGTATCACCTGTGACCTGTATGTAAAAGCGTTGTGTAAACACAAACTACCCTGATGTAGCGGAAAAAAAATCTAAAGCTATGACTGATAAGTACTGAGACGAGAAGTGCTACGTTTGGTACAGAAAAACAGTTCTCCTCTTTATAAAATGTGAATTGAACAATGACAAAGAAGAAGGTGGCAAAACATCCTATTGTAAATTATTTGGCGATTATTATATTTTAGACTTCTTCTTCTTCTTCTCCTTTTTTTTGGCAACAGAGCCGACGATTTGTGTCAGCTATTTCTGCCAGCGTCAAGTGTAGAATTATATTCTTGTTGATGATATTAATGGTGTAATACAATGATAAAAATAGAAAAAATGTGGATGAAATTAAATGACAACCATCTTCCGTGAAAACAAAAGCATATTTTAGAGAAATGGGTGTTGCAAACCGTAAACAGTTTTAATAACTAGGTAATGCTCCAATACCTAATAACTGTATACTGGCCCATAGAGAAACAAGTTATCGGTTCAAACTAGGTATTCTTTACTGCGTTAAACGGAACAATGCGTAAATACAAAACGCACCACAAATAACGAGTTTGACAAACTATTTATTCTTTACTGCGTGAAGTGCGTGAAACGAATAACCGAATTTAGGAACACAAAAGAATATTAAAGGAATAGTAACTCATTTTAAACTCTATGCTAATGAGTTAGGGTTGCATTCAAATAATCAAATTTGTTTTAAAATTTAGAGAATATTATTATTGTAGATAAGTAATATGTGCATACGGCTTTAAACCTTATTGCATACTTTATGAATGCACTTTGAATATTTATTGTTTAGCTTTAAACTCACTTCAGAACCTTGACCTTGAACTGGACATTTGCGATGAAATGGACATTTTGAAATAAAATAAACAAAAACATCGATAGAATAACTTAACTCGTGTTATTTTTCTATTTTTTCTTCATAACATAAAATAAGTAATATCTATTTAAACATACTTGCATATTTAATGCAAAATAATTATTGTTAAACTATATCCAAATACTTAATATATCCAAATTCAAAAAACACTGCTGACTTGTGGGGTTTTTCAGTTAAATTAGTTGAGAGTATAATTATAAATATAGCACCATATCTAGCTGCTATCTTTAATAAAAGTGTTGATGTAGGAGTATTTCCTGATTTAATGAAACATAGTAAAGTAGTACCTTTGTTTAAAAACGGCTCTAAGAGTGACCCTAGTAATTTTAGAACAATATCTATACTGCCAGCTATTAGTAAAATTTTTGAGAAAATTATATTGCAGCAATTAGAGAGCCATTTTAACTTTCATAAATTACTACATAATGAGCAGTATGGTTTTACGAAAAGTCGCTCAACTACAGATGCAGGCGTTACACTAATAAAACATATTTTTAACGCCTGGGAAAATAAAATGGATACTATTGGTGTTTTTTGTGATCTCTCTAAAGCATTTGACTGCGTCGAGCACAATACGCTCTTGAGAAAACTCAGTCACTATGGGATCAGGGATGTTGCACTTAATCTAGTTTCCACCTATCTAAGTGATAGAGTGCAATACGTTGATGTAAATGGAAATAGGTCCTTAGGGTTACCTGTTGCTATGGGCGTCCCACAGGGCTCCATTCTTGGTCCTTTCTATTTTTGGTGTATGTGAATGATTTGCCGTACTTTGTACAGGATTTCTGCGATATAGTGCTATTTGCAGACGATACGAGTCTTATTTTTAAAGTTAACCGTAAAGACCCTAATTTCGACGTTGTAAATGGTTCGCTCGCGCAAGTCCTGAACTGGTTCACGGTAAACAATCTTCTACTTAATTCCAAGAAGACAAAATGTATAAAATTTTCTATGCCAAATGTCAAAAGTGCAGGTATAAACCTGGTTTTAAATAATGAGTCAGTTTCAATCGTAGAGTCCACAGTTTTCTTGGGCTTAACTTTAGATTGCAAACTTCAGTGGGAAGCCCATATTTCGTGTCTCGCAGGTAAACTCAGCTCAGCGGCTTTTGCTATCAGGAAAGTTAGGCGACTTACTGATGTGGCAACCGCCAGACTAGTCTACTTTAGTTATTTTCACAGCGTTATGTCATACGGCATATTGTTGTGGGGTAGGGCTGCTGACATTGAAACCGTTTTTATTATTCAAAAACGAGCTATAAGTTCTATCTACATCCTAGGTTCACGAGACTCCCTGAGAGAGCGATTCAAAGAGATAGGTATATTGACAGTTGCATCTCAATATATATATGCTAATGTTGTTTATGTTAAGAGTAACATTAGTCTATATACTAGGAATTGCGATGTGCATGAGATTAACACCAGGGGTAAGCATAAACTGGTTGGCTCACACTATCGCTTACATAAAGTCCATAATTCGTTTACGGGACTTGGTGTACGTTTATTTAATAAATTACCTATCGACATAATGGATAAACCCTTAGACAAATTTAAACAAATTGTCAAAAAACATTTAATACTTAAGGGTTACTACACTGTTAATGAGTATCTGAACGATAAAACTCATGGGATGCTCGCTTGACGAAGGAGTAAATTAATTTTACTCTTAATTTTAATGACATTATACTTTAAAGGACATATTTTTGTTAATTATTGTATGAATGACATTTTTTATGATTATTATGAATGACATGCTTTAACAAATAATTTCTTGACATTAATTTATTGATACATTTTGACATAATTTATAAAATGATTTTTTTGTGTATTAATTTTAAATGACATGATGCCCGAGCCATATTTGAACAGTTAAGTACACATTTTGTATTGTTTTGTTAAAATTGTATACTTAGTATTGTTAAATTTTTTTACATTGTGATTTGTGAAATAGAGGTACATTGTGAACTCCTGTGGTAAATTAAGTTCATCTTACTTTATACTTATACCAAAAATTAACAGTTTATATAATATCTACATAGAAACATTTATCACTGTTCACATGTTGCCTTTACCTTTTGTAGCAATATGCAAATTGAGAAAGCCTGTAAAGCACACATTTAACTTTTTAATTTTGTTTACAACATAGAAAGCTGTAAGTAATTAAGTATCTATAGAGTTAAGTGTATTGCCTGCGTCACTTTGCATGCTACTTGAAACTGTAACTTACAAAAATTGTAATAACCTGGCGATTAAAAAGAGTGGCCTGAGTTTCTTGCCAGTTCTTCTCATGGCTCTACTTCGTCAGCGAACTGGCTGTAGGTTAATTTGCTGACATTTTGTAAACTTTGACGTTCATAAGTGTTAATTTAATTAACTTAAATGAATAAACATATATTTCATTTCATTTCATTTCATTATATTAAAACACCTACTAATACCAATAAATATAAAAAATTTAAATACTTACACAAATTTTTCATATTAACTGAACTCATAAATCGTTATATCTTAGTTGTCATCATGTTAAGGTTTCAAATACGTTGTCTGATAAACAGTTTTCGAATAGGTATCTATTCGACGCATTTATAATAGGTACCCCAAACCGAATGGGTTCAGGCCAATACCTAGTTATTGAAATAAACAGTTTCAAAAACTGTTATCGATATTTAAAACGATAAACAGTTATGGTATTGCAGAATGCGTACCGACCCACCGCTTTATTTTAGACTTCTCCGAATCTATTTAAAGTGACATTGACAGTTGACGTTTGACCGATTTATCGCTGAATATTTTTTTTTTTTGTATTTGCCCAAAGGGCAGGCTATAGTCTTTCGACCATACTGCCTAGTCTTCCGTGTGGGATTTCTTACGTGGTAAGTTTGTGAAAATAATGTCTTTCGTTTATATACTTATTATATTATTTGTTTTATTTATTATGTATTTCGTCTATATCCCATTTTTTAATACAGTCTTGTCCAAACCCATTTTCGGACAATGTAAACAAACAGTCTTTTCAATATTTTTTTATCAAAAACTCCATAACCGATGACACACGAATTTATACACATTCTGTTCACTATATACTTCATTTTGCAACTATTTTTACTAATAGTTAATAATCAAAACTAGATTATTTAATAAAATTACGAATTACTTTTTGCGGGTGACGTCAAATTGATTTAACAGTTTATTTTTTCTGTACTCTCTATTGTCTTTGAAAACCAATGTTGTAATTTATTAGAAGAAATAAGTTTAACGAATACCTACATATCATAGGTACATAATATTTTGTAATTCATCATTTATTTTGGGTTTGCCCTCGCAGGTCTGTTCATTTGTTTTATTGTAATATAATAAAATCGTAGCATACATACAAATTCTATTTAGTCCATATTTCACAACTTTTCATCAGGCGGAAAAATATTCAAAAGTATCTCTGTCAGTATTCCATTTTAGTCCGTGGTCAAATAGTTGCATTTAGAGGTCAAAGCTTAATTTAAATTACATTTATTTATTAGATTAGGTACTAATTGTTTGTCTTATTATCTTAATGTTAATAAATTAACGGTTATAATAAAATACAATACCATATTTAACATAAATATGGATAAATTATTAAATTTGGAGTGATAAATTAAATAGAATTAATCTATTACGCAAAAAGAGTATTCGTAAACTTAATATTATTCAAAAATGTAAGAAAAAGGACGAAAAATTATTATTTAACAATGTATTGATGTCATTAATTTTATTTTTATTATCCTTGTCCCCATCATCACGAGTAAATTCATGAAACCATAGACAATGGCAATATAGCAGATTGTTTACATTGTACGAAATTGGAGTTGGAATGGAGAGTAATTTTAATTTTGTCCAAAACCAGTATTCATGTCATTTTACTGTCAATGTCATGGTAAGTAACCTCCTTTTTCTACGAGATAACGTTTTACTTCAATAATAATTCATCGTTGTATTTTTATTTCTTACAATCCAATATTTTTGTCCCATTTTCCGAGCTGTCTCCTCAAGTACCTAGTTAATTGTTTTATTTACATTTTTAAGAATTATACCTAAAGTTAGTAAGTATTACTATTAAAACAAATAATATTAATAAATACACGAAAACTTATTACAACTAAATATCATTTACAGTCTCTACTATAAATTTGTACAAGTAATAAACTGAAACATTAGTATTAGTAGATATTAGTAGCTCCTGAATGCATTGCGGGACCTCGTCAGGATTATTATAAATTTTAAGCAGCTCATCCGACAACACAAGGCGCTGAATGTTGAAAGACGAGCACTGGAAAAAGATATGACGCAGTGACAGAACTTCTTTTTTTTTTTTTTATTACGGTAGTAGATCCACGCTGATTTCAGCATGAAAGGGCCGGATCGTCCGGGGAAGTACTACCCTCTCATAGAAGATCGACTTAAGAGTAGTAGTATCCGTACTACTGCGTTTCGTTCGGTGAGTGAGAGCGATGGAGGCCCAATTTCCCACCTTTCCTCTTTCCTCATGTCCCTCATTTCCTTCCCCTAACCCCATTCCCAGCCGCCATAGTGGAGGCCACCATACCAGCAGTTTAAAACGTGGCTTTTGGTATAGTGGCCGCCACTTCTGGATTCCACTGACTGCTTACCATCAGGCGGGGTGGAGTCACTTTGGTAGGCTATACTATAAAAAAAAAAAAAAAAAAAAAAAACTTCTTGTGAAAACATTTTTAAAATATAGCTTTGATTTTAGGATAAAAAATTAAGGCCATGAAAATATGACACTAAATTGCGATGTTGCCACTCTTTTGTGTGAACGCTCTTAAATATAATCTGTAAGTAGAAAAGAAGAATGTAATTTACAGTCTATGAATTTTGAATAATCTGTAGCAACCTAACCTCTTTTGTTGCATTGCTTTTGCATGTCAAATTGTCACTGTCTAATCAACTTTGTTTATTAAAATTACTTTGATTTTTCAGCTTTGGTCCCCGCAACTCATAACAAATTATACCTAGGACAGTTTTACAAGATGTTATCGAATGGTTTAAGTAAGTTATATTAGTTGCCATAGTTTTCAGTTTGCGTTTTATTCTATTGTTTCATTGCATTTCTATTAAACAAATTTAAAATGATACTTTCAGGACTTCGATCTCTTCGACTCACAACACCGTTATTAAGATTGAATTCTACATCTCCAGAAGCTAATGTAACACCAGTTACTGAAAGAATTCAAGGTACTTAGTTATTATATCAAAATTTAATGTTTCTGGCATCTATCGTACCTACATATCTGAGAAACTTCTAAACAATTCCATAGTATTTTTATAAAAAATATAATTTACTCCAGCAGAACTAATAGCAGAGCCACCAGCAAATATTATCAATACAGTAAAGTACATAAAGTTTATTTTAATTTGTTTGGAAGAACATTTCTGTAACTGAGAGGTAAAAAATAACAAGTGTCAAATCTAAAATTTTACATGGTAAGCTTTAAAAAGATTTTTTGAAGTCCAACGCAATTCATTGATAATGGTTCAATCAAATCAAACACAAGTTCGGCTTGAGTGCGCTTGGACTTATTATCTACTGTTGTATAGAGTCCTTGCCCAGTGCGGCAGGTATACTATCATAAGGGTTATTATTGTGGTTACATATGAATCGTCAATTGATTTATTACAATTTTATTTTTAGTAACTTAAAAATATTGTCAATAGGACTTACTACTTTTCACCATGCTCTAGAGTACACATTTATGAATCCAAAACCACGATAAAATTAATTTAAATAAAATAGACTTCTTATTATTTACCTATCAGCTACTTATTTATTATAGCGTTATTTAAAGGAATAATAATCAATAATTTAAAGTAACATCTACAACACCATCTACATCTACACTGTAAAGAGCCTGTAATAAAAATTATTGAGTGCAGTACCATTTGTATCTTGCCTGCTAGGAATATGGTATGAAGCCCATTATTATCCCACTGCAGAGTGAAGATCTGTTTTCATACAGAGAGGGTAAAAGCACAGATCATTATAGTTAGCCATTTTAATGTTGATGTTATCTCTCTTGGAGAGAATCTGAGTTCCCAAAGCAAGTTGCCCTGTCTGAGTTGTAACCCAAAGTAGTGTAGTAGCACATGGGCCTCTGCTTCCACCTTCATGCAAAGTCTGCAGAACTGCGAAGAGACCTATGTAACTCGTATAACATATTGGTGTTTGTTAAACCAACCATTACTTGTGACTGTAATAGTTGCTTTTGTAGTGGCTGTGACTGTAAGCAACTGTTTCCTTTATATTCAGAGCATCTATTTAATGAGGCTTGCATTAAATACTGGTAGTGCTTCTGTAGCCTGCCAACAATCTGCTTTGTCCATAGATTTGGGTATTCGTCTTTAGTATGATTTCTTTTGACCCTACTTTGTTCACTTTTAGCAGTAGACCAAGTGGTCCAGTTATGAACAAAAGAGGCCATCAACTAGTTGCAGTATTCTTGGCATCATTTCCTTAAGAACCCTTGATCCATTTTAGCCAGGAATAGAACTTACATGAATGAAAAAAAACAGATATATTTTATGCATATTAATAAACTTCATTGCAATTCCTCTTACTTATCTTTAAAGGGAGTAACCCTTTGAATTGATACAGAAGATCCCAAAGTTGTCTGGGGTGCTGAGACAACTCACAAGTCTGGTTTTTTTCAGGATCTATTGTTCTGGCTAGTAAAATGTAACAAGGTTTCTTTACATTTTACTATAATAATAGTAAAGGTGAATTGGGATGATGTGCACCTCTATTGGAAATCACAGACTGCTTACCATAGGGAATAAGTACAGTAATTTTGGTATACTTTCAATTTAAATAATCTTGTCATTACATTTAAAAGAAAAAACCAATTAATCTTATCTGGCTATTGTCACTTGTAAACTGATATGTTTTGTAAAAAAAAAAACACAATTCTTTTTTATATACTTTCCATATGTTAAACATTCATAAATTTCGTTTTCTAATCATTTATTGGCATTCCTATTTATATTGAAATCACTTCCTCATACAATTTTTCGATGATGTAATATGTATTTAAAACAGAATAGACATGTGAGTGATATTTTATGCTATATGTATAAGAATATAAAACATCCTTAACACTGTGTGTATTTTCTCATAAAATTAAAGAAATAATTGTTTATTCCAGTACAAGCCACCAAGAAAAATCCATTGGGTTATGCAGATTACTTTCAAGTTCACAAGTTGTTCACAGTAAAGGATTTATTTGATGCCAAAGTACATTATGGACACAAAGAGGGCTCCCTTAATGACTTCATGAGACCTTATTTATATGGTTCTAGGCTTGGCCATTTAATATTTGATTTGGATATTACTGCAGAGCATTTAAGAAAAGCACTTAATTTTACAGCTCATATTGCATATAGAGGAGGAATTATTTGTTTCTTCAACAGAAATGCTCTAAATGCTCACTTAGTGGAAAGAACAGCATTAGAAAGTGGTGAATATGCACACACGCGATTCTGGCGTGGAGGCATCTTTACTAATGCCAACCATCAATTTAGAGCTGTCACAAGATTACCTGACTTGTGTATATTTTTAAATACTCAAAATAATGTGCTGAATCAACACACAGCAGTAAGGGACAGTGCTAAAATGCTGATACCCACAATCGGTATTGTTGACACCAACTGTAACCCAAACTTAATCACCTACCCAGTTCCTGGCAATGATGATAGTCCATCAGCCATAGAACTGTATTGCAAACTATTCAAATCAGCAATTCTCAAAGGCAAAGAAGAAAGATTAAAGTTTTTACAAGAAAATAATTAAAATCGAATGTTATTTATTTAGGTTTAGTGTAAATAAACAATTAATTAAAAATGAATATTTTATTTTTATAACTGGATAATGAATATATCACATGTTGGCACTTAAAGATTTATAAAGAGTACAAAATTAATATGGTCCCTTATTATTCATCTGTATAGTAGAGCTGGATACATTTGATGTTATCTCCCTAATCATATTGTCACAATTTTATCTACTACGAGTTTAAACAATGTTTTAAAATTATTAAAATAAACATAACATTCAAATAACAAAACATTCTATTAGTATTACTAAACCAATGACTAACAGTTTGCCATTAATTAAAGTATGTCAATATTTTACTGTAAATATACTAAAGTAGGTACCTACTTATAAAAATATTTTGTTGACTAAGATATTACACAAATTTAAAGTTTGTTCTTACTTCGACTGTTTGGAGTTAGGTATATAGTATACAGTTATATAAACAACATGGATGAAGTACTTATCACCATGCGATAACCTTTACCTAATAAATAAAAACGTGTCACTCAAATCGACCGGGTACATGTGCGTCATTGCTGTTACCGCGCGAACATCGATAGTACTGTCCCCGAATTACGTATTTATTTTACAACTACCGGACCAGGGAACTGACCATTTTGCCACTACAAAATTTACGAGGGCGAGTCAATGTTTAAATTTCAACTTTATGCTAACGTCGATAAGAGTCACGCAACTCGCGTTCTTGAATTGTAACGGCTGCACCTACTCCCTGTATTTTTAGCACATTGTTCGCTAGTGATGCTCCATATAAAGTATTGAAGATGATCTAAGATAACGTCCATTATGAAAGCATTAGGCTCCAGATAACATAGTTAGTATTGTTAACCAAGAAGAACTTTTCTCATCATGTGTGGATGGGGATTGCTGTCGACTTCGCGACTCTCCCAGCTTCCAGTGATACATTTTGAACTGCACAGGTATTGTAACAGAGGTATTCTGTACTTGCCGCAGAAATCCACAAACTTTATATGCTCCACGCGATTGTCGAAGAAAACACCTGAAAATATTACAGAAACTCATTATACACACAACACCTACTACTAATAGCCTGCGCAGACGACGGACTTTCCTCCGCGGCGGAGAAAAAGTATGCTCCGCGAATAAAAAGTTCGCCGCGGATTTACCGCGAACTCAACGCACACGGCGTGCGATCATTTGTTGCCCGAAATTGTAGATACAGTTGTGCATACGTACGTCACTCTCGAGCGCACAACGCGGACTAAAGGCCTCCATGTGCGTTGCTTCGCCTAGTCACAAGAGTGCTATTTTTTACGGGGACTCCCTCGTACTTTTGTCCGGACGCCGGTCCGCTCCCTGCATGCCCTCAGTTATTCGGGCGACTTTTTGTACGCGGTACTTTTAATCCCTCGTTTGCGTTACTCGATACAGTTGTAAGCGATCTATTTTAGCGGATAAAAAAGTACGCGGACAAAAATCCCTCGTCTGCGCATACCTTTAATAATAGATACCTACCTACATATTAGAATACAACAGACTTCACAAATTAGGAAATAGTTAATGAGGTCACCTAGCTGTTCGGACTTGTTGTGAAATCTGTCCCGTTTTAGATGTACTTAAGTAGGTATATACCTTACAACCTAGTTTGTTTCCGTCATTGTTTGTAAAATAGAGTCGTTTAAGGACCAAGAAGGCAAATACTTAAATCACAAAGTTTGGTCTGGTGGTATGTGTGAAGCCACCTATGTATCTAATTGAGATTTAAAGTAGAATTTAGTAGGTAGTGTGGAGATTGAGCCCCTCCCACCCCCACCCCCCTCCCGGATCTGCCACTGGTTGTACCTATCCACATAGGTAAAAGGTCCTTGCCACAGAGCCTATTAAGAGTACCTAAACGGTAGATTATGACCATGCGCGGTGATCATGATATACAATTTTCACTGTCTGATACTTCGTAAATAATAAATTAATAATATAGATAGGTGCTGATATTGTATAAATTGCGTGGTAACCGTACCTACTATAAGGTGAGCCTCTGATAACATCTAATCATCAGTAATTAACGTATTAAGCTTGCACCGACTCGTGGCAAAAGTCCTGTATTCTATCAATTTTACATACAATGTTGCTTGTTAGGTAGATACCTATGTTTCGAGTCAAGAAGTTTTTTGTTTCAATATTTCAGTTGTATTGCACCTAGATAGTGCTAATGAAATTTGAGCGCAAATTAAAAACCAGAAAACACGTTTTCCTTAAAGGTCAATGGTGGCAGACAGACTGCAATGGCAACCCACTTTATTTGTATAGCAGGTATAATAAATACCAAGTATATCAGATTTTGTTATACCGTTTATGGACTTCTTTCAGAAGCAGGGCTGAAGAGGTAGAAACCTACCTACAGTTACCGGTGCCTTTACTGCTGAACAACATGGAAAACACTGTGTTCTAAAGCACTGCTTCCTTTAGGAACACTACGTTCATATCATCATCATTTTAGTTAGAAGAAGTCTACTGCTGGACTTAGGCCACCCATTTTGACCGGTCGTAAGCCGTCCTTATTCATCGATTCGGTATACCTATTCCTGGAGTGACAACCACGAATCGATATGAAGCGTGGGTCGTGGGTTGGACCAACTACATGATACTTAAATTCATATACCTACTTTTGAGTATAGGTATAATTTTAATAGTTAAGTATATTACATTATACTAAATTACACAAAAAAATATATAAAAGAACAAACAACCATATATTATTATTTAAGTTAGTTAGTTTATCTATGAATATAAATTGAACCCGCAAATGAAAACAACAATGCAAAATGTGATCCATCACTTTTTAACAGTGATTACTTATTTAAAAATCTTTGCAAGATGTTTTGTTTAAGTACCTAATTTTGATCAAAAATATTAATTGCCGACATGCATTTTTTATGGTAGGAGATCCAAGCTGGTTTCAGCATGAATGGGCCGGATCGTCCGAGAAAGTACTACCCTCTCATAGAAGATCGACGTAAGAGTAGTAGTATAATCCGTACTACTGCGTTTCGTTCGGTGAGTGAGAACGCCGGAGGCCCAATTTCCTCCCTTTCCTCTTTCCTCACCTCCCTCATTCCCTTCCCCTAACCCCATTCCCAGCCGCCATAGTGGAGGCCACCATACCAGCAGTTTAAGACGATGGCTTTTGGTATAGTGGCCGCCACTTCTGGATTCTACTGACTGTTTACCATCAGGCGGGGTGGAGTCACTCAGGTAACCACCAAGACTGCAGTCATATCAATGCTGCTTCATGTACTCATGAGATAACTAGTTATGTTTTGACAGATTAAACAATTGTGACCTGTGAATGTGATTGCGACAGTCAGAAGATCCAGGGCAGACACAAATTGATCTTGCTGCTTCTGAATTCTGCGTGCGCTGATTACGTAGATAGGTAGGTATTAGATATTCTTAAGTAGGCCGCTTTCTCGGTTGCCACCATTAGCAATAATAAAAAGGCATTCCTCGTTTTAACTAATTATTGCTATTAACACGCTGTGCACGTTCACAATATGATTGTGTTGGTACATACTATACATATTACAGATTCTGTAATCTGTGATGTTACATAGGTAAACGTCAGACCGCAACGGTACCTAGGTATAGATTGTTAAAGTCACACTATCATATATTTTGTAAAGTTGATTTCAAATATGATATTTTACATAGTTTTTTAATTTGTTAGGTATCTATTCTAAAATACTTAATAAAGAATAATTAAAATGATTGTGTAGCTACGGGCTACCTCTAACTTTAACAGTCTTATGTTCCTAATTTTCAAACTAAGCAGACATTAAACGGGTAGGTGTTGGGCATTAGCGGTCACATTTTTCATGGTTAGATGTTTTTGATGAAAGACTTAAGACAATACACACATATGTACATTATTTTATGAGGTACTAGCTGAGCCCCACGGCTTCGCCCGCGCGTAAAATATGTTTTGTTGTATCTCTCGGGAACCAGACCGATTTTCGGGATAAAACGTAGCCTATGTCCGTCTCCACCACCGAATCTATCTACATACCAATTTTGTTCATAATCGTTTCAGCCGTTTAGGCGCTTAGTGGTAACAAACACACACACACACACACCATTATCTAAATACAATATTTGATATCCTTACGGTATTTTAGTGCAATAGCTCTTCTGTAGCGCACAAGCGGTGGCTACCTAACGCTACTCATCAAGTGGACCACTTCTCATATCAATCCTACTGCATGGTGCAAGTAAGATATGGTAAGTACACTTTATCGGAGTGGCCTCCATCCTCCTTGATTTTCCTATTGTCTAGCAGTTAAAACGAATACAGGTACTTATGTTATTTTTTGTCCGAGCAAAGGTTACCCGAAATAAATTGTTTTGTCCAAATTTAAGTCCTATTAAAAAATAACAGTTTTAGTATTTTTAGGTAGTGTAGCTGGATCTAGGAATCACAATTTATTCGTAGAGCTGGACTCTTAATATGAGCGACAATCTAATGCAAATTAAAACAAATATCTAATCTACTCGTAATCTCTATACACGTATCTAGGTGATAGAGTTTTCTATCTATATACATATAGCGATCGCGGTATAGAGGCACCGAATATTGCGATTGTAAAATACCTATTATTTACATCCTTAATAAATTGGCAATCATCATTGATGTACAAAAACCTGTTTTGTATATCATCAATAGATAACTAATGCGTAGAAAGAGTAGGTACCTATGCGCCATATGCGTGCTAATGTGTCTGCGACTGCTACAGGTTTTCAATCTTCGGCAATGGATGATTCAACTTATAATGTCGCCAAAGCGTAGTGTAGCCTTAATATTAGATTGTAATTCTTGTAAGCTTTTGTATAATTTAAAGAAATAAATAAAATTTCGCTCGCGGTTAAAATCAAAATGGATTGTACTGGCTACTGACTCTTGACGACCTAGGGAAATTTAAGTCGACATTTACGGGCCCACTTCAACAATAGATTGGGAAAACGATAGGTACGAAACAACTAACTAGGTATTATAATATTAGAGACAGACGCAAAATCCTAAGTAGGTACGTTACGTAAAGCTGTGAAGCATGAAGCTGTCGCTCAGGTTATGATTTTGCTACAAATCTTGTGTTTTAAATTTTCCATCCAAAATTTACCAACCATTAAGTGTGACTTTAGTCTACTTTAGGGCAATAATCAGAATCACGATAACAGAGCTCAAATTAGTAAGAAAATTCAACAAATTCGTTACCTTTGCATTTAGGATTGACACAGCATTGAGCAGCTCCGAGATACTTCATCAGTGTGACTGGCACTTCACCGAATCGGATAGGAATCTCATGCAGCTTAATCGTGCGTCCAGCCAGCTCCAGTAAAGATGGTGGTTGCAAGGTCATGTCTCTGACAAACCTCACCACGAGCGGGTTGTCTCGAAGACTCAACTGTAACATAATGTTAGTTACTTAGGATTAAGTGTCACGGGCAACTGATGGATGACAAGCTCACGACCGGCTAAGGTGGAGAAAATTGGGAGAGGCCTATGTCCAGCAGTGAACGTCTTTCAGCTGATATGATGAAGTGTTACGTGCAAAAGAGAAGGAACTGAAGGAAGTTGTTTTTGAGTCTCGTTTATTATGTCTTTCGTTATCAGACAAAAGTTTTTCATAGGGCCATCTGATATTAAGTGATAAAATAAAAAAAAAATAATAAAAATTCTTTATTGACACAAGCACAAGTAGGTACATAGTAGTGGAAAACTTAATGTAGGTACAGAAGTCTTTAATAATGTACTGCTGGTACTTAAAATAGAATAACCTGAGCTATAAGTACCAGCAACCTTCCAGTTGCTCTGTAAGTTATATATGAGAATCTATTGGTTACAATAAACCTACTTACATTATTTAACGTGTGAGTGAAATGAAATTAAATTAACCAATTAGGTACTTAGTTACTTAAGTTAAATTCGTGATAGTGTGTCTTTTGAACAAGACTGTTCTCTAATTGACTCAGAAATGTATCGTATTGTAATTAACACTGGCAACAAAGACACCAGAATCACAATTTCTTGTTCATGCTCTTTGTGAAACTCCGTAAGTCACGGATAGGTACCTAACATTTGTTATTATCGCTTGCTGTCTTACTATTGACAATAAAAAGCAAGCAATATTTGTTGTAGTTCGTCATTCTAATCTAAGTAATTATACCTAATACAGTATAGCTAGGTAGGTACTACATTCATTAATCTTCAGACCTAAGGGTATTGATAATTATTATAATGCAGTCTAGTAATAATAGACGATTATTTTATTTCTTTGTTTTGCATACGTAGTACATACTTACCTGCAGTTTATCATATCAATTGTTCGTTCCACGTCTTTGTTTTGCAATCTAATTTTTGCTAGAAAACATTCATAACAAGATTTCTTAAGAAAAGTAACTTGTCCTACGTTACTTTTATTATATATATTATATTTATTACGTAGGTAAACTTGTCAGTTTTAGATAATATGATGTGTAATATCTACCTTCGTGTTTTACATAGCAAAACGTCTTTTTTCTACGAGAACTATTCAGAGGAGTACCTATTACCTAACACTCACACCAAGCAAGCAATGTCAGTTATCATAAAGGAACATTGCATTGCATGTCAGGCACAACGTTAAATTCTAAAGTAAGATATTTTTGGAAAAACTATTGTTTTATTAACCGACTTCAAAAAAAGGAAGAGGTTTCTCAATTCGACCGTATATATTTTTTTAGACTAAAAACTCTAATAATGAACCTCAATGCTGCTGTTATTAAGATAGGTACACAAACTGTTTTAGGTCTTTGTCGATGTATTAAATAGTGCGTTTTCATTTAAATGTTAATACTACCTACAGTACAATTAAAATAATTGTTTTTATAGTAATTTATAGCACTATTATATCCAACTCTGCCAATATTTACCGGTAGAATATAGCTTACTTTTATCGACCATTAAACACGAGCCCGAGTGAAGATTATACACAGAAAATAGTTAGGTAAGTTTTTAAATAAGTAAAGCAAAAACTGTATCTATGTATTTAGTAAGCACCACATGTAGGTAGATATGATAATGTTGCATTACGATATCTTCAAGTTGATATCAGTCTTTGGAGAGATAGAGCACAGCAAGATTTGTTACTCAAACTACAGAGGGGTAATAGGTACACCATACATACATGTCATACATACGTACCTCAATATACATCATCACTTCACGCCTGTCTCCCATTAATGGGGTAAGCAGATACTATAGAACGCCATTTGCTACGATCCTAACCATTGACTTTTTAACATTCATTAATCTTTTCATACATCGTCGGACACACACTTTGTCAACACATCTTTTTAATAGGTACTTTAGTAGTGTTGTTGTTTCTTTGTATTTCTTTTTGTTTGTACCCTTCGATTTCGACAAATTCTGACAAAATATTGGGCAAAGTTTTTTTCTGATTGGATAACTTGGCGAAGCAATCGTAACGCACACGGTATTTGAACTGAGAACTTGATTTTGACATAATGTGAAAAATTACAGCGCTCTTAGTTTCACACTGAAAACTAAATTTTGACATAGTGTGAACAATGAACAGCCCTCCTATTATTTACGTGAGAACTAAATTTTGACATATTGTAAAAATTGTTCACCGCGCCTGGTATTTACACTGACAACTTAATTTTAAAAATTTACACTGAGAATTACACATAATATGAAAAAAATATAATTATGTATTAATTAATTATTATTTAGTTATTTATTTTGCATTTACACTAAGAACTAAGTTTTTTTAGTTTCATCTCATAGGTTATTTAAAAAAACGTTCAGAACCAAAATGGATCTCGACTCTGGTTCTAAGTAGAGAGAATCTGTAGATATGGGCAAAAACAGAATAATCCTAAATTAATGTACAAATAAATGTAAGTATAAAATAACTCACCTCCGTCAAACATTTTAGCTTGATTATTTGAGTGGGTAAAGTCTTCAATCTGTTCTTATGTATGAGCAGCGAACGCAGTTGTTTCAAGTTAGCAATGCTAGCTGGCAACTGTTCTATAAGATTGTCGCTTAGAACTAAAGCTTGGAGACCAGTAAGACGACCCACTGATTCCGGAACTTCTAGAATTTGGTTGCCTCCTAATGATAAAATCTGCAAGCTGTTAACAAAGAAAATAATATAGTGAGTAATATAGACAAAATGATTCTACTTTGTTTTACATTTTCATTTTAAAAAGATTTAATTATTTTTTTTTGTATGGACGTTTGCAGGGTAAAATTGTATTTATCCTTGTTCTGTAGCTCTTCATAAGTTATTTAGCAATTGGTAAATAATAGAGGTATCTATAGGTTTGTGTCAAACTTCTAATTCCTTCTCAAATTAAGTACGGTGAAAAGTGGATTGACGACTTTATAAGGGTGGCTGGCAACATGAAGAGGGCGGCGAACGACCGGCTACGGTGGCGAAAATTGAGGACGGTCTACGTCAAGCAATGGACGTCTTTTGGCTTATATGATGATGATGATGATGATGAAAATATACATCGTCTGCAAACCAGCATGCATGCAAGAAAGTTAAAGAAAATTATATCTGGATAGTTGCCGAAAGGGCAAGTAGGTACAAAGTAAAGACCTTGCAACTTGTAAAAAAATAGGGTTGTTTAAATCGCACAATTTTGGGTTTCACATTTGCAATCTCATATTATCGTGACTAAAGCATAGCAACAAGGGCGTAAGCCCCGGATGACAACTTTTATTTATTTAATCTATAGGGAATGCAATTAAAACTGTATATTTTCGGTGGATGTAACTTCTGTAAATTAAAATTTCGAAGGCTGCCCAAACCGGTGTTAAACTTGACCGGTTTTCACTTTGTTGATTTAACACTTAGAGTACTTATGCGTTTACACTAGAATCGTATGTTAGCAGCGTGTGGGTGCTATCGTGTAGAACATACCTACAAGAACACGTATTTCCGATGGTGATCCCAGTAGGTATAGTTTTGTTGGTTACCTGTTTTTGTTGGGCTCTAATAAAGCGGCTCTGTGAAATGATTTTTTACACTCCGCTTAAAAGACCCTGAGTTAAAATTGGAAGAAAAGCCATGCGCTGATACACGGTTTTAGATTTTAATTAAGCGATAAGGAGTATGAAATACTGAATCGTTTGGTTCGAATCCCTTTAGATTTCTATGTGAAAATACTTTCACCTGTACCTACGTACTTCAGCCATCAAGTAATTTGACCACTGCTGGGGGTAAATCCCTTCCTACAGTGCAGCTGGATACCACCCGCCTATTTATTCATGTGACGTGTCTTATGGCGATCGATAATATCTTTAAAATATTTCTGAGATAATCAATAATATTGCAATAGGTAAAACAACAACATGAAAACATTATCTTTGCAATCGTCATCAAAAGTCTTGCGATAAACTTCTAGGTATCATGCCCCACATAGATTTAGGTATGTAGGATTGTAGGCTTATTAAAATTAATGCTGAAATGTTTATTCAGTCACTCATCTACGCATTTATTATCCAGTGCTAATACAGATATTTAACCGCTTTTGCCGTCTAGCCACGCAGCAATTGATAACAAGTAACATACTTACCTACTATACATAGAATATATATTTTATACATGTTGCCAGATGTACCATGTCATTCAACGAATAAGTATAACGAAATGATAGAGTAGTTAGCTTCCAAGAGACAATGTATGTTGTACAGTATTTCTGTGTTTGAACCGTCTGATAACGAACATTGTGATAATAATATCAACTTCGAATGATATTGCAAAAATTGCTGGCAGCGATACACAGCGACGTATTTAGGCCGATTGACTTAATAAATATCCCAGACATAATTAGTTTCGTATCTACTTTGTTATCATAAATGTTTACAGTTTAAATTTTCCGCGTAGAGAAACCATATTGCTGAAGAGGCAATAAAAAAGATTATATTTACGTATCACTCGCTATGATATAAAATCAAACAATAAAATACTAGTTAGATACAGAGACATAAATAGGTGGTAAAAACATCCGAAGCAACTGCTCCGTTGCTCTCATAATCCGGTCTTATTCACAAATCAAAGTAAATACTTATTTAAATATTCGCCTATCAACTATGACGAAGGAGTAAAGAACACTTAAAGTTGTTATTTCGCATGCTAATGGCCTGATAATGAGGTGGCCGAACATTTTGATAGACTATCTTATTTAACTTCAATAAAGTACCTAAATCAAATTATCGGCATTGATGACCCGCGACTCAAACAAAGGGGGTGATATTAACGTTTATAAAAGTCACGTTGTTATTGAGCCTAGAAGGATATTATATTCAAACATTATTAATAATTAATTTACGTCACGCATTATCAAGTCATATTGTTTACAATATAAACTGGTGTGAGACGGTCGTAGTTATTATTAAAATGGACTCACCTGTTTAGCTTCCAAATATCCTTTGGTACATTGACTATATTATTTCCACCTAAATAAAGATACTTCAGAGATACTACGTCCAAAACTTGTTCTGGAAAGAAATTCAATTGGTTCCCACTTAAATTAAGTTCGCGTAGTGAACTCTTATTACTATAAAATAATTTGGGTAGTGATTCATTGGTAAGTTGGTTATGTTTTGCTATCAGCGATGTCAAAGGACAATGTTTGAAGATATCCGGGAGTACTGTCAGCCTGTTGTTGCTCACATCCAATATCTTCAAATTACTAAACTTGCTTATAGTCTCTGGCAGAGCTTTTATTCTGTTGTTGTATAAAAGAAATATCTCATAATTTTCTGCGCAATCCTTCTCGTCAACAATGCCTTTCAGTTCCGATGATAGACTGAGCGTTTCCAATAACTGACTCGATAAATCGAGGGTTTTTTGCTCTCTGGTGTCACTATCACAGCTATCCGATGTGTAACATTCCATTTTGCTTGAATGTTTTGTGATACGTTTGATTTTCTAATATTTGTTCTAGTACAGTAATTTAAAATCACATTTTATGTTAGCTATTCCACACGTAAGCGGACTGCTCGCCTCTGTCGCGGCGCACGCGCAACTACTCATGTGAAGTACTATAGGATTGTGGAACTTTGAAACGATAGCGTCTGTCTCCGTCCTCTGTACCCAGTGATCAATACGATTACAGCTCTTTTTAAGCACACGCGGTGTAAACGTGTTTTGGTATACATTGCAGGCATTGAAGCATGTAACCGTGGTTTCATTATGGCGCATTGGTAATGTATAAAACTGAATATATATTATCATAGTTTTTACAACGGATCCGGTGTTTTAATATGCTTGAGGCCTTGTGTGTGCGTTGCATAATACCATGCAATGTGTTGTTATGAAGGACATGACCCGAAATAATCAAGCCTGTACTGGATAATAATTATTCCTATCACCTACTAAATTATACATTTTCTATTTATCCTTATAAATACATAGGAATGATTTCCAGTTCGTCAGCTTTGCATTTATTCGACGTGGTTATCTACTTAGTAGATAGGATAGGTTTATTATCTACCTAGATATTATTTTAGGTATAATTACACTGATAAAAGGGAAAGACGTCCGATAAGGAATGCTGGCGGCACTGGTGATTCCAAAAAAAATAGCGTTAATATATTGCAATATACATTATTACTTTAGCTAGCAGATTTACAAGTAGTGTTTACCTCGTTTGCGTTATTCGTACCCAATCTTTTTTTTTCTTTATTTAGAGACAAGCAGTCACAATACATCTATTACATTTTGAGTTTTTATAAGACCTAAACCTATAGCTTCCTAAATTACATGATATGGTTCAGAAATTATAACAATTACGTAACAATACAAATAAAAAAATAGCAATTAACATCACTTAACAAATTTATGTTGAGAATTCTGTCATTGCAACTTCTTTAAATTTAGAGAGTGAAGGGTGGAAAATGTTAATGTTATCGTTAAGTTTCTCGTTGTACAAATCATAGGCACTGGTCTGAGAAAACTACTTTTTGCATAGCATGTTTTACAAAGCAGAGAGACAAGAGAACAATTTGTTTTTACAACAAGACCTGCTTTGTCTACGTGGCATATTAAAAGAAATACCTTCCAGCAATTCGGATGCATCCACCAAGACATTAAGTAGTTTAAACAGAAAGACGACATCAGCACAGCTACGTCGGGGTGTTAATAACTGCACTTTGTGTCGATCAGCTGATCAGCTGATTATGGTTGACTAACCAATAAAATATTTCAAAACAGACCTCTAGTTACCTACTACATCTTTTTTATATTCATTACATCGCTAACGTAAGTGTCTAACATGTTCAAGGCCTTGCCCTGTTGTGCCAAGGACCACCGTAGTCACTAACCCAGCTCAAGATATCACTATTACTTTTACAGTTTTAGTAGTATTTCCACTGTGTATTTAGGGGGCGTAGCGTATAAATTGATAAAAATATTTTTCTTTTTTTTCTCTTCCAGACTTTAAGTCTGCGCAATAATCTGGTATAAATTATGCTAATATCAGGTAACAAAACAGACACGGCCAAAATACATAAATTAAACACTTGGGCACTTGCCCCAGCCGCTAATTTAAAGGAACATTTAGGTATCTACCTAATCTATTCGTATTCGCAAGAGCTGTAAGGAGCAAAAATAATTCTTCGAAGAGTTAAAAACGAAAAATGTTATGGCCAAAATAGTGGCAAAAATTCAATTCGTTCCGAATTTCTGATTTTGATGCTCGACATTTTGGCAACAAAGAATAATATCAAAAATTTGAGAAAATCTTCAATTTAGTCAGCTGCAATTTGAGCCTAAAACAAAGGAGATCCGGTTAAGGGTTCGCCTTGGACTATTCTTATGGAAAAAGTAAGTCAGAATGATATTTTTCACATCAAACTTGAAAAACGCGTGAGGCAATTTTGAAATTTGTTCGTTCACAGGCGATATGTCGAAGATAGGTACGTCGTTAATACACTTTTATTAAAACTCTCACGAGATAAAATCTGAAAGTCTACATTGAATATATTTGAAAATAAAAATATAATAAGTTTTATTAGTTTAGTTCTAGTTACGAGTTACCAACACGTGCCGTTTTGTTGCGATATGCATGCGTGAATAAAATAAGGCAGTACACTAGTGCCTTTTTTAAGTAAGTAATGGATACTATAAGCGCAAATTTCATCAATCATTCATTTATGCAATTTCATCAATAATAGTATATAATATGTATGTATAATACAATACATATTGAAAATTGAAGATCCTGTGTTTATTCTACATTTCTGCTGTACCTACCTATTTAATGTAGGACACTGCAATTGGTTTTAATGTTAAATAAATAAAACTTTAATTTTTGTAATTAAGATGAAATATCTTGTATTGTTCAAATCAAATCAAATCAAATCAAATCAAATCATTTATTGCGAACATGGGTGTTACAAGGATGGTCGTTATTATTTGAGGCGCCACATTCCGCCTATAGGCATGCAATATTTAATACTTTTTAATTACTTAATTCATTATTTATTGATCATTAATAATGTGACTATCTATTCAATTGCTATTTATTCATAAATGTCAAGAAAATGAAACGTTGATTAAAAAATTGTCAAAAGTTAATTATATTTTATGGTAAAATGTCATTAAATATTTCAAATATGTCAGAGTAAAATACATGTCAGCGGAATATATTGAAATTAAATAGTTACAATGTCACAAGAGTTATACAATTGTCATTAAAATAGTCATTTATAGAATAATAACATTTCTTAATAATGATTATATATAGTTTAGTTTTAAAAACGTCTATGCTTAAACATTTTAATTCATTGGGCAATTTATTAAATATTTTTTGGGCCATACTACATATAAATTTTTTTTTCATTAAGGCCGTTTTTGCTCTTGGGATTTCTAATTCTAGTTTATTTTTATCCCGTAGTTGTCTGTAGTGACTCTTGTAAGCGAGATTATATAAAGATATATGTGTTTTTACGAAGACATTTACTTCATAGATTTATAGAGATGGAAGGGTGAGTATATTCATACTTTTGAATATAGGCTGGCAGCTGTCTGTGCTATGAAGACCATGCATAGCTCTCAGACATTTTTTTTGGGCTCTGAAAACATATTCTTTATCTGTTGCGTTGCCCCAGAATATTATACCGTATCGTAGTGTCGACGCTACATAGCCATGGTAGGTCATCAAAATTGTACTTATATTTACGATTTTTCTCAATTTATAAAGGACATAAGCAAATTTATTCAGTTTCTTGCATATTTCATCAGTTTGGGCTTTCCAATTTAGGTTACTATCCAAAATGATACCTAGGAATTCTGTGACAGTTGTTGTTTCTATTTTAGTACCTAAATAGTTAATATTAAGATTTTTTTTTGGAATTATTTGATAAAAATGCATTAATTTTGTCTTATCTAAGTTGATAGTCAGATTATTATTATTAAGCCATAGTATTATTTTATTTAATGTCATATTAATCTCCGCTTCATAAGTAGATATATCGTCACATTTTATAACTACTGTGCTGTCGTCAGCAAATAGCACCATGGGATAATTTATTTGTTTTGGCAGGTCATTTATATATAGGAGAAAAAGGAGTGGTCTCAGTACGCTTCCCTGTGGGGCTCCGTGTTTAACTACCCTCCTGTTAGATCGGTATTTTGTCTCGTTGCCAGTGTGTGAACATATTTGTGTAATTTCAACTGATTGTTCCCTATTGCACAAATATGATTTCAGGAGATCATGAGTATTGCCCCTTACGCCGTAATTTTCCAATTTATTCAATAATATTGAATAGTCGACACAGTCGAACGCCTTTGTGAGGTCCATATAAATAGCACATATAGCGTTTCCCTCGTCGACACTCGACAAGATTGGTTGTATAAGGTCATTTATTGCCATGTTTATAGTTTTATTTTTGCGAAAGCCTTTTTGTTCATCAGCTAGTATATTATATTTCTCAAGATAAGTATAAAGTGACTTATAGATGACCCTCTCAAATACTTTTGAAAAGACTGGTAATAGTGCTATAGGTCTATAATTAGACACTAACATACAGTGTGTTTTTATGTTTTTATATTAATTTTATGCTTAACCCAAGCACAAAAACTCATTCTGGTTGGAATAAAGCTATAATAATATTGAAAGGCAAACTTCTACCTATCTCATTAATAATTTTCGTAACAACAGCCGCGAATAAAATTTTCAATACCACGAGCAACTTATGTTCCTCCCGCCAAATAAAAGTCAAATTACTGAATTAAAAAAAACGTCAAACATTGATAACTTAAATAAAAACTCATTTTTATTCTTATTCTACAAGATATGTCTATCACTGGTTCCGTGTTCATCACTGGTGCAATTATCTTATTGCAGCTAGCTTCGTGTAGCATTTAGTGACTGTTTCATTAAAAACGGTTTACAAACAATAAAGTTAAGTCAATAGCAATACTTATAAAGTTATAAATGTGGTTTGGTCAATGCGGTGGAATTTAGCTGAAATTTTTATTAAATACTAGCTGTGCCCACGACTTCGTCCGCGTGGAATAGTATTTTGGGCAGCATTTTTTTGGATATATCTTTTGGTTTGTTTTCAATTATAAACATCTTCGTTTAGGTGAATAAGAAAAATCTTTACAGTAAATGCTTCTCTATATACGATATTAGACGTATAGCCATCGGGGATCAAAGCCATACAGGCTGCTAGGATTACTTACACGTGACAAATCCACATAAAGCTGACCATGCGAAAAACAGCTAATATTTAGATCCACACTCACAACATTTAGTGTCTGACCTTAGGCTTTATTAATTGTCATCGCGAAACATAGGCTCACTGGAAACTGAACTCGTTTAAAACTAAACGGGAAATTATTTGGAATGAGAGGAATCCGAGGAATAAAATCGCTATAAGGTTTTTTTTTATATATTAGCCTGCCAAAGTGACTCATCCACTCTGCCTGATGGTAAGCAGTCAGTGAAATCCAGAAGTAGTGGACACCATTCCAAAAGCCAAACTACTGGTATGGTGCCTCCACTATGGCGGCTTAGTGAGATGCTTTTTCACGCCCCACTTAAAAGACCCAGGATCAAAGTTAGATGGAAACTCATGCGCTGGCAAAGAGTTATACAGGCTTTAAATGAGCGACAAAGGTATGAAGTGCTCAACCGTTTGGTTTGAGACCCTTTAGATTGCACTGTGAAAGGGTAGCACTTCAGTCCCGCACGTGTCGTTCTGGATAAAAAGGGAGGGGGTAGGATTAATTTAAAGAGCTATTGAGAAGACTCTCCGTGGTAAAGGCGATAGAAGACGGCCATTGAGAAGGCGATGTCTCTTCGCAGCTGTAAAGGTTCAAGTGGCCTCCGGGCTTCCGATTATACGGACGGCTCGCAAAGGGCCCCCGTACCTTCTCGTAAATGGTCGCCGGGTCTCACTATTCGGTCACCAACCTGGTTAAGGGGAGTGAGAGAAGTGAGGAAAGAGGAAAGGGGGAAATTGGGTCCCCGGCACTATCACTCACCGAACGAAACGCAGTAGTACGAATACTACTACTCTTACGTCGATCTTCTATGAGAGGGAAGTACTTCCCCGGACGATCCGGGCTTCTATGAGAGGGTAGTACTTCCCCGGACGATCCGGGCCATTCATGCTGAAACCAGCTTGGATCTACTACCGTAGTACTACGGTTACGTCTAATTGGGCCCCTGTACAATGCCACGGTCGGCCAGCGGCACCACCGTTTATACGGGTCTCCCTGGCCAGCGGGTTGACCCACAATGACTCCACGGATACTTAGCTGGCCCTACACATGCTGCGAGGATTGTCTTCTCTGCATCAGTTAGGCCTCCGGCTCTCGCACTTACCGAACGAAACGCAATAATATGGATACTACTACGCTTACAACGATCTTCCGAAACCAGCGTAAATCGACTACTACTATTTCGTAATTCACTTTAATTTCACCTATTCCGTAATGAGACGTGTTAACAAACATGTTTTTATCACAAAAAATAAAAATAAAATAAGTCTAACTTTTATTTACATTTTAACTGATAAAGTATTTACATTTTAATAAAGAAATAAGACGTGTTAACCTAACTTAAAAACACACTAACCTAAATAATCACGTCATACATGTGGTATGTATTTAACATACACATGTATGACGTGTTTAAATTGGCATAACTTTTTTATTTATTAACCGATTGACATGAAACAAACACTAAATGTTAAGTAAAGCTTACCACAATGTATCAGTGAAAACCATATTTGAATCGGATAAGCCGTTTTTGAGATTAGCGTGAACAAACGCACAGACAAACAGACAAACAGACAAAAATTGTAACAATCATTGTTTTGGGTTCTATTTGCGTTGATAAAGGTCGCAATAATATTTTTTATCATATATCTTCCATGTACAGACAGCGACCGGTTACATTTTTATTATATGTATAGATAGATTTAACTATACAAACGCAATTGAAAATATCCATTGTAAAGCCTTTATTTAAAAAAAGAAGACAAAAATTCTATTGATAGACATAGCCATAATTCCAATTTTTGCAAAAAAATTCGAAAAAGCTATGTACTGCTCTTTTTATGAATATTTTGAAACAAACAACATTTTTATAGTTGAACAACAAGGATTCAGGAAAAGTAAGAATATAAATTTGGTTATTTATGATATGTTACACAAAGTTACGTGTAACGTTGACAAAAGAATACCTGTATCAGCGTTGTACATGGACCTCAATAAAGCTTTTGATTTTGTGAACCACGAAATATTGATGAGGAAACTATGTACGTATGGTATTCGAGGTATTGCTTATAATTTGATAAAGTCGTATCTTTATATTAGACAACAAGTAACACAAATCACTAAAAGTGACACACTCACAAAATCTGAAATAACATACACATCAACATCTAGAGAGCTTATATGTGGAATATCACAAGGGACAGTGTTGGGCCTTCTGTTATTTTTAGCATACATAAACGACATGCCCACAGCTATCAATAAACAAATTGTCCTTTTTGCGGATGATAGCACTATTTTATTCGAGAAAAATAATGTAAACGATTACGAAACAGACATCAACAACACATTACATGAAATAAAAATCTGGTTAGAAAATAATAATTCAAAAATTAACTTTAAAAAAACGAATTTAACCATTTTAGACAACGAGAGTACAAAAACTGTAATGACCCTAAAATTACCTACTTAAGACAAAACATCGAAAAAATACATACAACAAAATTTTTTGTAATTCATATTGGTGATAATCTTACATTTAATACCCAAATCAATGACATTACAAAGAAAGTATTGCGATTCTCCTATGCTTTTGCTTAGTAAAAAGGTCAGTCAAGCAAACGTTTTAACTGCATAACATGGTTATGTTGCGTCAGTTTTAAAATATGGAGTAATTTTTTGGGGTAATTGCACTGGTAAAGAACGAGTGTATAAAGCACAAAAAAGGTGTGTGCGAGCAATATGCCATCTCCAAAGGACAGACTCCTGTAAACCACATTTTATAAGATTAAAACTAATTACATTTTCTTCAATTCACATCTACGAAGTAGCCTTGTTTGTTCGGAGTAATTTACAAATGTTTCAGAAAAGGAGTAGGAAACGTAATAAATCACGTTTGTGTTTGGTACCCTCCCGGACAAAACTCCTACACAGTAGTGTCTTTTATATGACTATTACGATTTACAATAAACTAACGACATCGTTGAAAAAACTTGACAATATAAAAATATTCAAAACTAACCTCCGAAATTTGTTGATTAAGAAAGCATTTTATTCTGTAAAAGATTTTTTAATTGATAAAAGTATTGACATAGAAATATAACTATTATGTAAATTATGTATGAATAATATGATAAGTTATATAATGTGACATGGACTGACTTTATTGTTAAATTAATATTTGATTTGATTTAATTTAATGATTAGTAGATCATCATTGTTATTTTATTGTAATGTATTAATTTTAAGTGTCAACATAGATAATAATTTGGTTTTATATAAGTAATTGTTTTGAAATTTGCACACTATTGACATGGTAAAATGCAGAGATCTACCTACACAAATTTGTAACATCTCTTATAACCTGTATTAAGCAAATAAATGCCTTTGATTTTGATTTGATTTGATTTGATTTGATTGTTCGGAAAATCTAAGACGAACTACTTAGGTACTCAGTTTGTATTCTTTCATTCAACTTTGTGAAACAGATGTGTTGGGTCTTTCCATTGGCCCAATCTATTCTTTATATAATTATGTTCTTCTTTATCGTTACGACGCGTAGGAATTCTCAAATAAAATACCGAATACAGGTAAACTGTTTACCTAATACTTTTACATGAATACGAAGGAACGACTAACTAAATAGAGAAAGAAACGACTTACTAAGTATAGAATTAGGGAACGACTGAGGGCGCTGCGCTTGCGTTACCTACGCGTCCCATACAAAAAACTTAAAAACTAAACGTCAACTGACGTGGCCCCACAAGATGCATTTGTAAAACACTTATAATCATTTTATTATAACTAAAATACACAACTGTATAATACAAAAAAACCAACAGGGTAGTTTTGATGTCATGAAATGAAATGAAATGAAATGAAATATATGTTTATTCATTTAGGTTAATTAAATTAACACTTATGAACGTCAAAGTTTACAAAATGTCAGCAAATTAACCTACAGCCAGTTCGCTGACGAAGTAGAGCCATGAGAAGAACTGGCAAGAAACTCAGGCCACTCTTTTTAATCGCCAGGTTATTACAATTTTTGTAAGTTACAGTTTCAAGTAGCATGCAAAGTGACGCAGGCAATACACTTAACTCTATGTTTTTACAAATAAAGAGTTCGTATTCTTCTTGATGATATCATTGTTATTGAAGAGCTGCCTTGTATGCCTGAAAAAATACCATCAATACCTGAAGACGTAGAAAAAGAAATCGAGGAAGCACCTAAATTAGAGCCTGCAAAAAAATTCCTTCAAGTCCAAAAGATGTCGAAAATATCGTAGCAGATGTTGCTGAAGTACTGAAATCAGATTAGACGAAATAATGGCTGAAAATCACCATTGCTCCGTCAATCGCCTGAGGTTTTCTGTAAAACAGAAACAACGGTTAGTGCTATTGAAGCTACCAAAAAGCTTTTATCAAGTGAACAGGAAATCAAACATGACAAAGGAGTTCTTGAAACTAAAATACTAGACGGAAAATTTCAAAGTGAAATTGCAGAAAGAAACTTTTCTGGTAAGATCAATAACATCAGAGTATGACAGTGAAGTTTCTGACAAAACTGTTCTTATGGAAGGCAAACGAATCAAAAGAGAACTTTTAGATGAAAGACCAGTGCGGCTTCTTGAAACAGAATTAACTTCTGATGACAAACAAAGCGATGAAGTATTACTAGAATCTCTAGATGCTGAAAAAACTCTACAAACTAGTTTATATGAAGCAGATCACGCTGACTTCCAAACAGCTAAACAAAATGATGTAGAGGATATGATACCTGAGAGAAGAGTAAGCACTACTTTAGAATCTGCAAAAACCCTTGAGAAACTTAAAGAAAAATAGCAGACTTAAAAAGAAAAGAAGTAAAGCATTTCGAGAATAAAATAGACAAACGAGAAAAAAAATATTAGGCCAGACCAAGCAAGAAAAGACTCCTAATCCAGTGAAACTTGATGAAAAGGACCCTGGCGCCATTACGCTTATTGACAAGCATCTAATTACAATCGAGCATGATGAAAAAGTTCCTAGTCATACTAAGCTTAGTGAAAAAGTTCCAAGCCCATCAGAACTTACTCAAAAAGTAAAAATAGTCACAGATTTAGATCTTAGGCCAGGTTCTGCCAAATTAGATGATTTAAGTACAGGCACTCCTCTTGATAAGGTATCAAGTTTCGTCTATGATGAAAATGAAGAAATACTTGTGGCTGACAAGTTAAATGAATTTGAGCCGGCTGGTAAGCCAGAAGAGCAAATGACGACACCTTATTCTTTATTCTTGATCATAGAACACAGAACAGCTGTGAATGGTGAACCAGTTATTTTTAAACATGTTTTTAAATTATTTTTCTTTTCTTTCCGTCATCTAGTCCCAAGCTAAGCAGAGCTTGTGTTATGGGTAACTAATAATAATACATATGCATACTTCCTTTTTGTAAATATATACTTAGAATACATGGGAATTAAAGAAACACCCAGACTGAAGACAAATACAAATGTTCATCACACAAATATTTGCCTTCCGCGGGAATCGAACGCACGACACCCGGCGTCGCAGTCAGTTATACTAACCACTAGACCCACGGTGCAGTCAATTATTAAAATAATTTACTCGGTACATCCAAATCACTTAAAATGTTGATACTTGCGTCTACTTTTGTAAACTATTCATGTTAATTATTATGCTAACTACTTACAGTGTCTCGAGAGCATTCATTTAGTACCTATAATGTTTTGTATATGTCACCGTAAAATTGTAAATACCGTTAGATTATAATCAATCTCGCGAGATTGTGAACTGTCGAAAGATCGTGAACCGTAACATAAGTACTGCTAACAATATACCGCATTATTTTCCGGTACATTTAGATAGTTAGTTTGGTTCTGCTAACCCTGTACCGCACTATTACATAATAACGTCGACGTGGTTAGCAGTTCCTTTTCCTACTTTGTATTGTTTTGTTAAGGTTATAGGTACCTAAGTAAGTACTTAAATAAAAAAAATTATTAACCTCTTACAATATCTAATTAAATCACTTAATTTCTAATGATTCCTACTAATATCCTACTAGTACTTTATATGCGAAAGTTTGCGTGCGTGCGTGCGTGTGTGTGTGTGTGTGTGTTTGTTATCATTCAGCGCCTGAACGGCTAAACCGATTTCGATGAAAATTAGTATGAATATAGATACAGTGGAGACGGATTTAAGATGCTGTTTCGAGTTAAACACATACCGTTTTTCGGACAAAGCCGCAGAGCCACAAAGTAGATAAGCCGTTACTCTGTGGTATAAATAGCTGCGCCACAGAGATTTGTACCGTAGTTTTTACCTATAAAACTACTAAACAAATACGAAAAAAAGCATGAAAATGAAAAAGAAATTATAAAGAAAAATCTAAACCTTTTTAGTAAAAACTGTGATAGACATTGATAGGTATATAATTATGATTTATTGAAATCTGTGTAGCCGTTTATTGGTAACGAGTAAATAATAAACAGGACATTACAGGTCAAACATAACCCTCGTTATGGGCTTTACTGCAGTTCGGTAAAACTAGAAATAGCTGTATTTTATGTTTTGTGATATTCTGGTAATATTCATTTTTTTTACCACACACTACATTTTTAATTTTTAATTAAGTATTTATTTTTACATAAAACAAAATTATTAAATAATACAAGGTTAGAAAAAAGGAAAACCGAACTGCGGAGAACGATGACTTTTCTGCCTTCTATCTATACATATAATAAAAATGTAACCGATCGCTGTCTGTACATGGAAGATATATAAGAAAAATACTACTAGGACCTATATCAACGCAAATAGAACCCAAAACAATGATTGTTAAAATTTTTGTCTGTTTGTCTGTTTGTCTGTTTGTATGTGCGTTTGTGCACGCTAATCTCAGAAACGGCTTATCCGATTTAAATATGGTTTTCACTAATATATTGTGGTAAGCTTCACTTAACATTTAGTGTTTGTTTCATGTCAATCGGTTCATAAATAAAAAAGTTATGCCAATTTAAAGAATCACATCGAACATTCGTTAATTTACTACGAAATCTTATAGAAGCAGATATTTTAACAGGTTGCGGAATAGCTGATAGTGTTTTTATTCCTCGGAATCCTGTCATTCTAAACAATCTTTCATTTAGTTTTAAACGAGTCCAGTTTCCAGTGAGCCTATGTTTTGCGATGACTAATTAATAAAGCCCAAGTAAGACACTAAAAGTTGTGGGTGTGGATCTAAGTATTAGCTGTTTTTCGGTCAGCTTAATGTGGCTCTATCACGTGTTAGCATTCCTAGCAGCCTGTATGCTTTGATCCCTGATGGCTATACGTCTAATCCATACATCCATTATTATAAAAGGCTTTGTCCTGAAGCCGCGGGGAGAAGCTATACATATATAAAAACGAAAGGTCACTCACTCACTCACTCATCACGAAATCTCAAAAACTACAGGTGCTAGGAGTTTCAAATTTTGGAAATAGGTGCTCTCTAAGACGGAATTTTGCGAAATTTATTTCCCTGGAGTATAAAGGGGAACAAAATTTGTATGAAGCTTCTATAGTTTTTTAAAATAGGAGTGCCAAGTTTCGTTAAATATCGCAAAATTTCGTCTGTTTTAGGGGTAGCGGGTGAATAGATTTAAATCGGATTCGCCTTACAGACGGATTATACTGTTATTTATTACTAATAAAATGTACGATTGCCGTAAGATTAGGTAAGAAATATTCTCATACAGGCACACATCTGAATTTTCACGCGAACGAAGTCGCGGGCAACAGCTAGTTTTTAATAAATATTGTTAATTAGTAAAATCATTTATTCATTGTGACAGAATAATAATATGACATTCATTTATATCTTCTTTAGTATATAGACAGCGTTCTAAGGAGTTTCTAATACACCACATCTCTCCTCTCCTAGCTGCTGCGGATCAAAGGAGCAGCCAAGAGCTGGTCGAGGTGTCTGCGCCAGACATCACCATTGTCAGTGCGAATTTCATAGTGTAGTCGGCCCAAACTGCCACCGGTTCGAGACACTTGTATAGTCACGAGTTTTGAGCTCTCTTCTCTCCTTCAGAAGCGTTGGTGCGATCTCCTTTTCTTTTCTTAAAAACATAGCATGTAGTGCTGTGCGTATTTCTCTGCCAAACATTAGCTGGTACGGAGTTTGACCATTAGCATTTGGCGTTTGCCGGAGACGAGTTCTCACCGTTACTAACTTATCTAATATGTTACCTCCTTCCACCTCTAAGCTACGTAAGATTCTTTTAACTGTCTGTACAAAACGCTCAGCTTGCCCATTAGTTGCAGGATGGTATGAAGCGGAGGTCTTATGAATGATCATACTTACAATCTTTTAAATATTTTTCAAACTCTTCCGAAACGAACTGTCGGCCATTGTCTGAAACCAAGACGTGAGGTGTTCCAAAAGTGCAAAATAGTTCTTTTAATTTTTGTATGCACCAAGAGCTTCAGTCAAGTCAACTATGACTTGGTTGGTATAATCTCAGTCCATTTTGAGAATGCATCTACAATAATTAAAAGTTAGTAGCCGTGCCCTGTGCACGGCTACCAGCGAAATCAATATGAAGTCTTTGCCAAGGGCCACTTGGATGTTCCCAGTGGTGCAGTGGTGCTTTCTCTGGTTCATTTTGTTGCAATCTACAGGTTCTACATGACTTGACTTTGGTTTCAATCTCGTTGTCAATTCCTTTCCAGTATACAAAACTGCGAGCCAATAGCTTCATCTTTACAATGCCTGGGTGACCAAGGTGTAGCTCGTCTAGCACTTGTTCGCGTAGTGTTTTTGGAATAAAGACTCGCGATCCTCTTAATAAACAACCATCATGCAAAGTAAATTCATTGTCCTTGTAACCGAGTGTTTTTAATAGTTGACCAGTTTCCAATGCGTGTAGCAAAGATGTACAGTCGGTGTCATTTTTTATTGCCGTCGCTATGACATCTGGATTGATATCAATGGTATGAATTTGCTGAAATTGAAAACTGTAATTTTGGTCAATTCTGTTGGTCTTGGTGTTTTCTACTGGAAATCTGGATAGATAATCTGCATTTGAGTTATTCGCCGAAGTTCTATATTCAATGTTGTAGTCAAATCCAGATAAGAAGTGAGCGTAGTGAAACAGTCTCATTGTACTCATTGCTGGTAGCGTTTGATGTGGGTGGAAAATTACTGTCAGTGGTTAATGGTCTGTAACGAGGATGAATTTCCGACCATAACAATAGTAGAAAAACTTTTTCAATCCCCAGTGTATCGCTGTAGCTTCCATACCGATTTGACTGTAATTCTTCTCGCTATCAGACAGCGTTTTCGAAGCGAATGCTATAGGTCTTTCTGATCCATCTGGTAATCTATGTGACAGTACTGCCCCGAGTCTCAGTGGAGAAGCATCTGTAGCAAGTACTAACGGTTTCTTAGAATCAAAGTATATCAGTACTCTTTCACTTAAAATTTCTTTCTTAATTTTTATAAAAGCTTGTTCGCACTCTGTAGACCATCGGAAACCTACTTCTTTCTTTAGTAAGTTATTTAGTGGGTTCGTAATAGATGCAAGGTTTGGTATGAATTTGTTGTTAAAATGTTCTCAATTCTGCTATATTGGTTGGGTGTTCTGTTTTAATTATTGCGTTTACCTTGTCCCTGTTTTTGTGTAGACCTTCTTTGTCTATAGTGTGGCCAAGGTAATTTATACTTGTTTGAAAAAAATTGCACTTGTCTTTGTTTACTCGAAGATTGCTTTCTTTTAGTTTGTCAAGTACGAGTTTGAGCCTCTGTAGTAGCTGTTCTTGGTTAGCACCCTGTATAATTATATCATCGAAGAAACATTTAACACCTTCTAAGCCTTGTAATAGTTTGTCCATGAATTTCTGCCATAGGCTCGGAGCGACCTTAACTCCGAACATAAGCCGGTTTACTCTGTAAGTTCCTTTGTGTGTACTGAGTGTTTGTAGCATTGCGCTCTCTTCATCCACCACCATGATAAGATACGCCTGAGTTATATCTAGTGTACAAAATAGTTTACCTCCATTCATCTCTGCAAAAATATCTTAAATCATAGGTATTGGATATTGTTCATCTTGTATAATTTTGTTTAGGGTAACTTTATAATCAGCTCATAATCGAATACTCCCATTTGGTTTGACAACTGGTACTAATGGAGTACCCCACTCAGAGTGGTCCACTTTTGTGATAAGCATAGTCGCTCTATCTCTTCGTCTACTTTGTTTTTTAAAGCGTATGGTATTCTACGTGGTCCAATAAATATAGGCTTAGTGTTATCTTTCAGGTTTAGGTGTCGGTCTGTAATTGGGTATTTCGCCAAGGTCTTTTCTGAAGACGGATGTCTTGTAGAGCTCAAGAAGTTGGTCTAATTGTATGTTGTCAGTGGGTTGTACGGCTTTTATGTCTGCTAAATTCAGTGTCTCGAGTTCTTTCATCCAGCTACGGGCAAAAATAGGGTCAACGTTGTTGTTGATGACGTATAGTTTTCCGTGGAAATCTTTTCCTTGACACCTGCATTGAACGTATGCCACGCCTGTTGGTTTGATTATTTCTCCGGTATAAGTTCTGAGTTTTATGTTTGTCTTAAAAAAATTATTTCCAATATTTAGTTTTTGATAGTCTCGTAACGACATTGAACTTGGAGTAGCTCCAGTGTCAAATTCCATCTTTATCTTAACGTGTTCAATATGTACCGTTATCATATATTTTTCAGATGATTCTCCAGAAATGACATTGATATTATTCTAGTCATCGTGGTCGCTTGTCATTGAGTCTTCTAACAGGTTCGTATTCGGTTTAGGCATACACGGGCTAAGTGACCGACTTTATTGCATTTATGACATGTAATATTTATAGCGCCACATTTGTTGGACTCGTGATTTGCAGCACCACAGCGAAAGCATTTCCCTTTTAGATCTTTGAGTGTAATTTGTCTCGGTCTTGGTCCTGGTCCTCTCGGCTTCTTGTATGGAGTGATCATATTAATGTGGTCACTACTATAACTGGTACTTGGTTGATCATTTGTAATCATTGATGCGTTTTCTGCCTTACTCATTTCAATAGACATCGCAATCTGTGTCATTGATTTGAATGTATGTGCTGTTCGATCTTCTAAAATTTTTGTACGTGCATTGCTATCTTTTAACCCCCTTACCAATCGTAGAGATAAAAAGCTTTCTGTTGTATTTTTCTGACAGTGAAGACAATTGAATTTACAGTTGGTGGTAAGATTTTTTAACTCTGAAGCATACTGTGCTATCGTTTCATTAGATTTTTGCGTTCTTGTTATGAATTTATGTTGTAGCGCCCATTTACTAGGTTTCGGATCCAAGTAGTCGTCAAGTATTTTAGTAATATCAGCAAATGACATATATATTGGTTCTTCCGGTGATGTTAAATCACAAAGTTTCTCGTGGTGCTCTGGTGATAATGTTGATAGTAGGATATTTGTTTTCATATGTGCTTCCGTTATGTCGTTTAACCGAAAGTATACTTCTAGTCTCTTTATGAAATTGCTAAAAGTTTCTGATTGTTGTAGGGGTTGAAATTGTATTGTCGGTGTGTTTATAAGCGTGTGTTCACTTTGATTTAAGTGTTGTTGCTGTTGCTGGCTCTGTTGTTGACCTCCGTTTTGTGTCTGTTTTGTTAAAAGTTTAGCAATTATCGCTGTATGAAGTTTCTCGAATTCGTACCTGTATTCTTGTTCTTGATCATAAGCGTCATCATCCTTGTCATCGACGGTCTTGTTCTCGATCTTCTCTGGTACTTCGCGTAGCGCCAGGATCGTCTCCTTCAGGCCCAGGGAACGAGGAGAAATATCCTCGTCAGACATTGTTGCCCTCTGAACGATGTAGGTGTCGAGTCGCGTGAAGATCCCGCGTAGGGTGCCTCAATATTTTCTTAATTTGTCCATTGTGTATATATATTTACAAAACGTTTATTTGACTTTTTCTCGTCGCCAATAATAAATATTGTTAATTAGTAAAATCATTTATTCATTGTGACAGAATAATAATATGACATTCATTTATAATTATCTTCTTTTAAATAGACAGCGTTCTAAGGAGTTTCTAATACACCACAATTTTCTATCTGTATTTTTATTCAATGTCCGGGGTGCATGCGTCCTTATCACACGCGCCACAAAAATATATTTTTCATTTGTCAAATTAAATAAATATTAAAAGAATAATATTTTTTAATAATTCTGATATTTGGGGGTTAAAAACCTCCAAATATAAGAATTATTTGGAAAAAAATTGAAAATGTTATTAAATCAAAGTATATTTCGTTCTTATTTTATGGTATGAGATCCTTTGTGTTTTATTTACTTCGGTATCATAATTGGTACATATTCTGAATACACGCGACGGCATTTTTTAAATTTCGAAGTTGCATCAATAGTGTACCACTCGTCGCTGTGCGTAACGCAGACTAAAGTGAATACGTCCCAATTAGGACCCTTTCGGGTCTTCACGATTACGCGTTCATAACATATCTGTTAAATATTGTATCATTGCATAGAATACTTTTATTTAGAAAATCGGTCTGATCCCCGAGTTACATTTTCCGCGCCGGCAAAGCCGCAGAATTCAGCTAGTATTATAAATGCAAAAGTTTGTGTGTGTGTAAGCGCCTAAACGGCTAAACGATTTCGATGAAAATTGGTAATGCCGGATAAGGACATAAGTAAGCAGGCTACTGTTTAGCCATGGAGCGCTGCTAGTATAATATTTAATAATCAATGATGAATATTAATCATCAATTAATAAATTCTTACTACATACTACTGGCCTAAGATACACCTACACTGTATCTTAGGCCAGTAGTAGATAAACTAAATGACTAGAATAGAACATTTAGTATAATACTACTGGCCTAAGATACAGTGTAGGTGTAAGTACAAGAAATATTGCTTAAAGCACGATTTTCACAGTTGGAAACACGCTCAATAACTAACCTTGTGACATTGCTTTGCTGTTGTAAACTCTTTCCTCATTTTTCATTTTCATTTCAAACCAAATTACCGTAGCGAACCAACTGAATCATGACCCATTTTGTCGATAATTCGTTTAAAACTGTCAAACTTGTAAGATCTATCTTCTAAACCTATCAACAGTTTCATCAGTAAAATGTCGAGTGTCTAATAAAATGTTATCTATTAAGGGCGAATTTCATTATAGTAGCGTATATATGGATTGGCAAAATAATCTTATGGTGGGTCATGATTCACTTGGTTCGATAGTACATTATAATCTGAGCGTGTTGCAACTGTGAAGATTATGCTTTATGTATGTCCCCATATCAAAGTGACACCCACTTTGGTGGGAAACGCGCTCACAAACCAAGATTATAATTTAACTAGCTTTCCGCGGTGCGGTTTCCCCCGCGTTTTTGCTTACTGCTCTGCTCCCGTCACCATTAGCGTGATGTTAATGAACATAGCCTATAACCTTCATCGAGAACTGTGCTATCATACAAATAATTTTTCAAATCCGTGTAGTTGTATTAAAGATTAACGTGTTCAAACAAACAAACTTCCGTTTTATTAGTATAGATTTGGTTCACAACAGCCACACAGTTTGCAACCAAGCAAGGTCATCTTGGTTTATGGGCGTGGTTCCAACTGTGAAGATCGTGCTTTATTCGTTTTGTCTGTCTGGCTATCGACAATAACTTGATTTATACTGATGACTCGGCTTGTCTTACAAACGTACAGGATTATAATATATTTTATATAAAGTCTTGATAATACTTTCTAAGTCTAATACGTGTTGCTAGGTCAGACAAACAACCAACCCCAAATTTTAGTCTCATCTCTAGTAACGACTAATAGCATAACGAGAATGTCAGTAACAATCACAAAAAATTCAAGATAGAAATTAACCTCCAATATAATTAATTGCCAAGTATAATTTTATAATCTGTATTTTAAACTGTTTTATTGTGTGGGCTTTTGACAGCGATATAAAATGAAAAGAGATGGCGCTGTAAAGCGTTTACGTGACGTCATAATCGTACGTTCAGTGATCGAAATCGAAGGTCCGAGCGAATGCCGAAAGTAGCCGAATGAGCAAGTACAAGTCTGACTGAAGGAAGGGAAGAAACTAAAATCTGTCGTACACTTTAGTGATGTAAATTTTTAAAAATTAACAAAATGATATTGTAAAACCTTAATAAGACAGTCTTATTTTGATTTCAATTATATCTTAGTGATATTGTTTTGACTATACCATCACTTACTTGTATTTCGTCGGCAAAGTGAATTCAGTGCGAGTGCAAGGGTGGTAACGAGAAATGTGAAGCATCTATGAAGTTCAGGATTCTAAGGCCGTTTATTTTATACATATAATAATGAGCGGACGCCCTAGGACCACGTCATTCGCCGAGGGCAGCAAATCCGTTCGAAAGGCTTTCGATAACCAACCACCGAAACCACCTCTAGGAGGCGTAAAAATCAGTAGTAAGTACCTACCACCTAACCATTCTTTTGTCGGCCATCGTGATTTCTTACGCCTGTGACGTAGGTATTTCGATACTGACAATTTTAAAAATGGCTGCAAGCTGCCACAAATCAACTTCTATGCATGTAATTTAGTATAATTTGTAAATTAATCAATAACGACAGAGTTTTAAGACCGCAGTAGTTCAAAAATGGCCACAGGCGGACCTGCCACATACGCCTATCGTGTGACAGATAAATCGTGTCAAAATATCTGTTCGAAGAGAAATGCGTCGTATTCGAGTTATCCTTGGACAATTTTGTAGTTAGTTCACATTTTTGGTCGTAATACTTTTTGATCTGTCACGCAAATGCCCCCTATTTCTGAAGGATCATAATTAGTAGAAATTAGTTTCAATCTTTGAGGTTACTTGCTATATATCATGACGCTGACGTAATAAATTAGGGTTTTTATAGTAAACCAGTAGACATGGATGTCACGGTGAAGTTGAATGTATTTATTATTCCCAACTCATGAAACATGTTCATGGTTCCATCAGTTGGCTGATTGCTAATCCTCATGGCTGTCAGTGTTATTGAAATTGCGCGCATATTGAGTATTCGTGCCCCCAGAGTTTTAAGACCTACAAGATGCATCCATAGGTGTTGAAAATGAATTATTCTGGTTGCATGGGATTGGGAACATTACTAACCAACCAAATATTATTTTGTTCTATTGATTTTATTGTGTATGTCCAAAGTAAAACCAAAGATAATTATTAATCTACACACTGCTAAAAAGTGTTATTACTTACAATAATTACATTTCATTAATATGTTTAATTTCAATATGAAACTTGCAATTTACATGAATAAAAGCTATTACAACTATCACTTAGGTACTACATTAGTAACTATTAGATATGTACTAAATTTGGTAAATGACATCACATGGTCATTAATTACAAAATTTACAATTTTACATAGTCTTCATGATTTTTATACATAGTAACAGGGTTTAAACTTGCCTAAACATCTTCATCATACAAAATCTAAGCTAATATAAAATGAATTATTGATTATTAAGTCTTGAACCTAAAATCATTTTTTAAAGAAATCTATATTATAATATTATATATAAATAGCTTTCTGCGATGCGGTTTTACCTGCAGTCGTCAGCAGTGTGATGTTATATTGCCTATAACCGTAAGCAGGAACTGGGCTATCATACACTGAGAGAATTATTAAAATCTGACTGGCTCCAAAGATGCATGTTCAAACAAACAAAAAAAACTGCAGCTTTATATAATGTATAGATAAGTCTTACACAGGTGATATCAATATAAAAGTCAGAAAATTAAAACATAAGTCATACTCATAATAAGTATAAAATTGTTTGGGCATGTAAGTCGCACTCAAATATTTCCTGGCCTGTCTAAAGTTGAATACTTCATTAACCTTATCTAATTTTAAAACAAAGAACACAAAAAACATAAGGTGACTTGTATTCTGAGGAACATTTAGAGTGCCAAGTAATTTACAGCAAAGTCAGACTTATGTTTTAAGGAACTTCAAGAATGACTTATTGTTAAGAGAATGAGTACTTAAAAACAATAATTTATAGTGTAAACAAAATAGGGAAGTGACTTTCATCTTGTAAATACAATCAGCTTTGTTGGTTTCTTTTAGGGCCAAAACTTTTTTTTAAATGGTTTGAGTGAGATATATTCTTGGTACAAATCTGCAATTGCAATAAACAGTTAATTTTTCTGTATCAGATTATGTAAATTAAATATAAATTTTAGGCAGAGTAGCTAGTTCATTATGCCTTACATTATACAAGCCATGCTGGTTATTAATATTTCATGCTAAATATCTACATTATCAAGCACTGAAAATTCCAAACTCATAAAGTTCAAGCGATTAAAAATCAATGCATTCTTGTTTCTTGAAAAAAAAATTTAGAGTCATACCATGTAGAACCATGTAGAGTTGTGCAGAAATATCAAAGAACTGGGAAAATTAATTTTGTGTTCATTAAGTTATATCACACCTATTTAGAATTGGTTTATCAAAATTTTATGTATGATAAATGGACATGATGACGCCGCCATCTAAACTCTATGCCTATGAATTTAAAATCTATTTACTTGCAAATTGAAAACACATGTTGATTTCAACAGGAAACATTGATGTCTAATATAAAATTGTTATTTTGGAAAAATATTCCTATTTTTTATCTTTTCAGATTCTGATAATATTCATATCTATTCAGGCTCTACCCATATTCGTGAATAAATAATATTTAATTTCACTTATACCTTTTTTTATCTTTTCCTGGAATTTTAACTGGTCTTTTCACATTGAAAACTCAAGAATTTTAATTAACTGCCAATTATTATGGAAATTTGTAACATATAATTTTTTTGCTTATTTTAATTAAGTAGGTATTAACATGTTATTGTTGAACTTTTTGAATAACTTTTTTACTTTTATTCAGAATTAGTCACCTAAACATTCAAATATAGTATATCCATTTAAATATTTAAATCTTACCATCTAACCTACCTATATTTGTGTGTATATGTTATGTACCTTTGTGTGATGAGCATGATTGTGTGTTCTGTGTCTGGGTGTAGTTTATCTATAATATGTATGTATTTACAAAAAAAAAAAAATTATGTAGTATATCAGTTGTTTAGTACCCATAACACAAGCAAATATAATAGCTAAATTTGGGGCTAGATGGTGCTGTGTGACTGTGGTAGAATATTATTATATTATTATTATTATATAAAGTACTAGCTGTTCCCTGCAGCTCTGCCCATGTCGGTTATATCTCATTTTCCATACAAACTTTAATCCCTATTTCAACCCCTTCAAGCCATTTTTCCGATAAAAATGTATGTTGTTCTCCAAGGTTGGTTTGGTTAAGTGGTTAAGGCGTGAAAGCGTAACAAACAGACCAAGTTACTTTTGCATTTATAATATTAGTATGGATTAATATGTACTGTACTGTGTACCTGAAATAGACTACTTTTGACTGGATGTACTTAGCTAACCTGGGCTTAGGTCTGACTTGCTAACCAAAACCTGCTTATTACCTTATGCATTATATTTAGCCTACCTACATATTCTTTACTATTACATATTTTTTGTATAATATCAGTTGCCATCAACTACCTATTTAGTAAGTATACCTAAAAGACTAAAACTAAACCATGTTATTAAATTGAACAATAACATTAGCTTATTGGATACTTTGTTTTTATTTATTAATTAACTATACAGTAAAGCCTAATAATATTGGTGATTAAAATATTAGGTGGTTTGAGGCTTACAGTAGGTATCAATCTATTTCCATTAACAAACAAAATTAAAAGATTAATATCTCATGCACGGTTTTTGGTTCTTTGCCATTTAGTCATGATAGGCTTCAAGGTAACATCATGACTAGGTACTATTTAGTTTTGTTTATAAATCTTGGTAGATCACAATATTATCTTTTTATGCCTATGTTATAATTATACATGATCCAATAAAAAGTGAAAGGTAGATTGTGTTTCACATAATTCACTTGTTTACCGACTCACAGTTGCTTCATGTTTGAATGTAACACTGAATTACAAAAATTTTCCTTTTGTGGTCACTGCAAAGTAAGCCAAGTTTTTATTAGATATAAATAGCCAAATTACCATGCATAGAGCAAACATTTTGTACAGCATACCAAAACTAGCTTTCCGCGGCACGGTTTCACCCGCGTCTTTGCTTACTGCTCTGCTCTCGTTGTCAGTAGCGTGATGCTAACCTTCCTCAGTGACTGTGCTATCATATGCAAAAATAATTATTCAAATCCGACTGGTCGTTCCAGAGATTATCGCGTTTAAACAAAGAAACAAACGAACTCTTCCGCGTTAATAGGTATAGTAGTATAGATATGAATAATAGTGTAAGAAAGTTATATAATGAATAAGATCATATTTTGTTAGTATCATAATATTTATTTGTTGTCTAATGTCTAATGTCTAATGAGAGTAGTAGGAGGTAGGTCACTAGTCGCTGTTTAAGACGTGGGAAAAGATGGATTGAGTAAGGTTCCCATTGCTCTGCTATAAATAGAGAACTTAGATGTGTAACTTAATGTAATAACAAAATAAGGAGAAGACTACAAACCAAAATAATATAATAATCAATCAAGTAGGTATTTAATTTAGTTGGGTATTATTACATTATCAAAACAGTTTGATAATTTACAGAATTAGGTAGTTTAGTTCTCTATAAAATGGCAATAGGATTATCGTCTCTTTCTACGAACGTAAATGCACCTCGCAATTATATTATTGTACCTATTTAGAGTGTGCTGTTCCGATTATCTGATTTTTTAACAACAGCATAAAACATTGTCAAGATTGACGAAATTACCAGTCGCTTCGAGGTAGTGCCAATATTACCTCTAAAAACCTAGTTTTAATACTAATATTGTATGTTTTTCTAACATGTGCAAGTATCACGATAATTAAAAAAATCACAAAGTGGGGCCCTGGTTTTAAACACCTAGATCTATGACCGCGAGTTTTGAATTTTTTATAACATAGCAACACAACCTTGACTACAAATTATTCGTGGCTTTTACTAACGAGACTGTTGTTAGCTTGCATTAAATAACACTCGATGTTGTGAATGTTACCATTTATTTTGTGCTAACAGGTAGGCAATCAAATTGTTTCAAAAATAAGTACTGTAGTTTAATTTAAGAATACACCCAGTTATTTAATACGACAGAAAAACATGCAGTAGCTAGTTAAATTTGCATCTGTCGCACTTAGTTTATTGGTTATTATATTAGTCAATTGTTGACGGTTATCGCGTGCGTTATCAGTGACTGTCGTCGATCTCGCTATCTCGCAGTCGGCATGAACGTACCATCCTGTCATTCGCGGAAGAACCGTGCCAACGCACTCTCGGTTTTAGAGTTGCCTTTCGCTCGTCAGTCCGGTCACAGTCGACCGATGTGGTCGCCAGAGTCGATGCATGTTGCAAAATTACCAATTGGTTCGTTAACCCACTTCCTCAGTGGTGCGCCGTTGCGGCAGCTATCCGATACGCGAGTAATTCGAAAATAATCTGTCGATTTAAACGTTCCACTCATTTTTATGCATATCTTTACAGTGGTTAACATTCGGATAGATATTACAGTTAAATCATTCATACAGTGTCGATTTGTGAAACATGATGTGACATGTGATATATCGATATATTTCTGTGAAGAGGTCAATTAGTATGATAGTAATCTGTGTGGTGTTACTTATTATGAGGGACTATTTGTTGTGTAGACGACTACATCAAAATAATGCTACGACGCCGTGGAACGTACACTGTCAATGCTAATCCTGATAATCGGCATAGTAGAGCTAAATCAGTGGAAAAAACTGGTAGGTAACTATTTATCTGTACAATTTTACCAAACAATATAAGAACTGTATCAATTGAACGCAGAATAACTCAAAATATCTTGCTTGTGACGTTTTGTCCGAGATCTTGTGTCATGATACCTATTGATAAGAAGAATACCTAGTACAGCATACTGAAACGAATAAATAGATTATATTTATTTGATACTCTTTTTTATTTATTGCAATTGTCTATAATTAAACACAACCGCTTTGACGTTACAGACTAATAAATATTATCATTTTTAAATAAAAACAGATAATTATCCTTGAGTAGTTTGTACTCATAATGTATTGTGTAGTACAAGGTATATTGTTAATTAATCCAGCACAAACTGAAAATTCTTTGAAGACTAGTTCTTGGGTGATTTAACCCAACGTGTAATTGCGGCAATTTAATCGTATCTTATTTTATATCTCTCATTCTCTTTAATTGCTCAACCCAACTTATTCTCTTTTCAATATTTCATTTCCTAGCAGTTTCTTTCATTTTCCCAGGGTCTCATTTCTGCAGATCTCTTCATGCCTCTTGTGCAATTTTAATTTTGGGTCACAAAGTACGTAGCCGAATGAATGTCTTGCGACATGTTACATTATTTTATTACAAAGATACTCATTCACCGTGCAAAGTTTGCACTATAAGTAGATTATTATCATTTATTGTCATTATTAGGTCTATTATCTTTTACTGTATCGCTAGTGTTTTTGTCGTATAGTACTATAGATTGATACTCTTAGATAGCATAGTTGTAAAAATATTGAAGCTTTATAAATGTCTGACTAATGGCCTTTGGAATGGTATCCACCACTCCTGGACCCCACTGATTGCTTAAAATCAGACAGAAAAGAGTCACTTTAGTAAACTACCTAATATATATAATACAAGCAATAAAAAACAAAAAGTCCGTCTGCCTAAAACAAAATTAAGAAAAGAAGGCAATTTTTGTCATGCTGACGCTACATTGAAATATTATGTAGGTACCCTATGTCACTCCCACAATTAACAAGAATCTAATGACAGCTCATTTATTAAATCCATTAAGACATTTAGGCTGTAGAGCGTGCCAAAGAAACAAACATAATACATACATATACATCCATAAACATACATGTACTTACATACATAATACATACATACATATACATACATAATACATACATACATACACGCGAAAAACATCTACCCTCCTTGAATGCAACAATCGAGCAAAAAGTAAAGCTAGAGACTTAAACGTCTTAAGACTTACTTAGGTACTGACTCATTTGGTCAATTTTCGCACTAATTATGTTATGAAATTATTGTAAAGTGCATTTTGCTCTTTATCTACAACATACCACGTGAGTGAACTTGCAGGGAAGATAGTAACGATTCATCTCGTGACTCTGATGTTAATTAGGTATTTGTTAACCGACTTCAAAAAGGAGGAGGTTATCAATTCGGGTCGTATGTTTTTTTTTTTTTCTTTTTTTTGTATGTTTGTTACCTCATATCTCGGTCATTTATGAACCGATTTGAAAAATTTTTTTTTTATTTGAGAGGGTATACTCTAAAATTGGTCCCATTTTTTTATTATAAGAAATGGTTCAGTGGTTGTATGTTTGTTACAACTTAACTCCGTCATTTATAAACCAATTTGGAAAATTCTTCTTTTATTTGAAAGGGTATACTCCGAAATGGAATCCCATGTTTTTTTTATAAAGAATTATTTAGTAGTTTGGCTTCAATTTAATATTTTGTAACAAAACGTTTGCAAGAAGTGAAGACGTGTAAAGCAACACGTCGATGTCTTTTGCGACGAATTATCTGACATTGACATGTCCATGCTATAAGTGCGAAGTGATTTTCAAAATTCATTTTTTGTTAGACACGAAGTGGCCCTGGATGAGTGACCATATGCATTTTTTGTATATCTGAGCGATTGCTCGGTCAGTTAAATTATGATTTTTGATGATTCTTTATTATTGGTAGATCATCACTTTTTTGTTTTGATTTGTGGTTTCTGGGATTCAGGGTTTAGCGATCGAGAAAGTGTTGACAAGGACCTTATATCTCTATTTACAATCTTACCTCTCGTCTCTACTTTCTTTCAAACGGCGTGGCGCTGTCCCATTTGCGCAGCACGTTTAGTAGATCTACCCATATTGAATATATTTATACATAATTAATTTCCACTAAAAGTTTAAAAATAAAATTATTTTTAGAAAAAAAAATGAAAACCGACATCAAACAACACCTACATGTTCAATCCTTAACTAAAAAGTAGAAAATAATATTTTAATTACTTCATAGCAAAGAACATTAAAGGGGAATTAACGCAATCCTTGATACCTATAATACTTTACTATTTATAGTTTTTAATCAGTTATTTTGGAGTCGGTGCCAGCCAAGAAGGATCATAATGACCTTCATAAAAATAACCTACCTACTAGCAAAAAAAAATCTTCTTGATAATCTATTAATATATGAATGAAAAATATAGATTTAATACAAGAAATCGAACGGAATCTGATAAGTGCGCTTCAAATTTTTTATGTATATCTGAACACAACTATCAATGACGTCTGCGTTCACAAGTATGACCGCGTTCGGGTAGTGCACTCAGGCAATCCCCACGCGTGCAATTACCGCCCCGTGCATTACAAAAGTTGGTTGCAAAGACAGAATTAAAGATCCTTTTTGGCTGGCACCGACTCCAAAATAGCTGATTAAAAACTATAAATAGTAAAATATTATAGGTATCAAGGATTGCGTTGATTCCCCTTTAATGTTCTTTGCTATGAAGTAATTAAAATATTATTTTCTACTTTTTAGTTAAGGATTGAACATGTAGGTGTTGTTTGATGTCGGTTTTCATTTTTTTTTCTGAAAATAATTTTATTTAATAATACATTCTTACATAGATAATTATTTTGTTATATTCGTTAGTTACTTAGCCATTGAATATAACTCCATTTGATCGAAAATATATACCTACGCCAAATTATACTACAAATTTAAATTTGAATATTCATACAGAGAGTTATTTCAAAATAGTGTCATACGCTTTTGACCCTGAAAGTCGACCGTAGATCAACAACGTCCGTTTGAATGGCATCGCTCTATTTGGAAGTTCAAAGCTAAACGACTTCGATCTATTTGGAATATCTTTTTACGAATTGATTACTACTACGTACCTACTTTATATTTCATTTTGTGTTTTCGAACTCATGAAAGTAGAAAATTATAGAACTTCGTAATCATTGTGCCCTAGCTTTCAGACACGAAATTAAGTACCTATTTGTAAGTAACTATTTGTAACGCGCGCGCGCGCATTTGTGTGTGTGTGTGTGTGTGTGTGTGTGTGTGTGTGGGACTGAAAATTGATAACGATGAAAATTGGTATGTAGATAGATTCGGTGCCGGAGACGGACATAGGCTACTTTAATCCCGAAAATCGGCTGGTTTCCGAAAGATACAAAACATATTGTACGCGTGGGCGAAGCCGTGGGGCGCAGCTAGTGAAGAAATAAAAAAACGTTATTGTAACTAGAATTTGAAGTTAATTACAATTTCAAGATAAATAACTAACACTTGCTTTTTCTAAAAAAAGAGAAAACGTTTAGTAAACAGTGCAGCAATCTTTACAAAATATAATGAGAAGTAATCCTACTAAAGTACTAATATTATAAATGCAAAAGTAAAACAATAACTAGGTATAGGTATTATCAAATTTAATTTGCTATTTTACTTAGTAAGGTTCATATAGTACTTACTTGGCACCAACTTCAAAATAATAAAATACTTATTTAATCGTTTTTATGCCACCACCCCTGCGATATCTTCTTTAAACAAAAAATAATCATCAAAATCGGTTCATAAACGACGAAGTTATCCGCGAACACACAAAAATCCTTTTTTTGAAGTCGGTTGAAAAAAGTCGTTAACTTGTCCTCACACTATAAAATATAAATGATTTCATTAAGTATATAGGGATAAGCAACCATCAAGGATAAAGTTAAACTCTTAAGTTAAATTACCTTCGTGATTATGTGGTAGGGACATTATGACTTCGTCTAACATAACCATGTCATTGCGGCAAATGTTTAGAATAGTTTAGATGTAGTTAGTACCAGGTGTGTAATTATTATTAAATATTTTTCTATGATTTATTATTACCACCTAAATATAATTTGTACTCACTAAAACTGTCGATAAAAGCCAAGGATAAAATTTTATGACTTCAATTACCTATTTATTGAACTTAATATACGTCATGCCCGATATTCCACGTTCCGATAAGATATAATAATATGTTATAAAATAAGCAATCATTTCGCATTACATATTTTGTTATGGTTACAGTAAATAAACATACAACTATGAGAATCACGCAATGTTCTTTTTTACTGTTCTGCTTTGTCATTCGTTTATTGGTAACAGGCAGCGGCAGGGAGTATTATTACATTATACGAAATCAGGGATTTAACACTGCGGCATTTATTTTCTAATATTGCAAAATACTATTTTTAATACAAGTGTCTGGTCCTTCATAGATAAAAATAATTGGTCTTGATGTTAAAGTTCGCCAATACCATTACGGCTTGTTGAAGGTTTAATTTCCAGGCTGTGTCCGCAACGCATAACTTATTAATTTGTAAAGTCCCGCGCGACAAAGCTTGTGCGAAAAACGGAGTTTTTTATGAAAAAACTGTTATTAATAAGCAATCTGTGTATGTTGATATACATACTATATACATCTGTCTTAAATGACCTTTTGCTACGTGTAAATTTGCGACAACACAAGCGTCATAACCATGGTCTGCCTTGGAAACACGCCCAGAATGATGCGTCTGGATAAATCACCTACTTTATAAATAGAAATGCGTCGTCATATATTAAGAAAGGAAACTTCAACCTAGCCTTTTATTATAACTAGGCTACTTATTCATAATCTTGCATTAAATTGCTAAACCTAAAAGTATTTTACGTAGCTTAGCATTTGTTATAATAATATGTCACCAATTTCTATATTCGAGATCTTTGAGTTATATAGGTACGCTACGGTTCGTTAACCGGTAAGTACACGACTAGCTTACATTTCTGTAACAAAAACCAGACCATGATACACGGCAGTATGTATGCTATATTATATTGTTCTTTTTTGAAGACTACATTGAATTTTCCTCACAAAAATATATGCGAATTATTTAAATTAGTGGCAAAAAACGCTATAATAATAATTCATACACACACCTGATATTTATACAGTCCATTCCAATTCTAATTTCGGACAATGTAAACAATCCTCCATATTGCCATTGTCTATGGTTTCATGAATTTACTAGTGATGGGGAAAAGGATGATAATAATAAAATTAATGTCATCAATTCATCATACATAATTAAATAATAATTTCTCATTCTTTTTTTCTAACATTTTAAATAATATTACGTTTACTAATACTCTATTTGCGTAATCGATTAATTCTATTTGATTTGTTATTTTTATTACTCCAAATACTTGTATTTATGTTAAATATGGTATTGTATTTTATTGTAACCGTTGACTTATAAAGTTATAAACTATAAGATAATAAGACAAACAATTTACCTAATGTATAAATAAATGTAATTTAAGTTAAGCATTGACTTCTAATTACAACTATTTGACCACGGACTGAAATGGAATACTGGGATACTTTTGAATATTTTCCCGCCTGATAAAAAATTGTGAAATATTGATTAAATGGAATTTGTATGTATGTTACGATTTTATTATACTATACAATAAAACAAATGAACTCAGACTTGCGAGGGCAAATGACAAAATATTATGTACCTATGATATGACGTATTGGTTAAACTTATTTCTTCTGATAAATTACAACATTGGTTTTCAAAGACAATATAGAGTACAGAAAAAATAAAACTGTCAATCATTTTGACGTCGACCGCAAAAAGTAATTCGTAATTTTATTAAATAAACTAGATTTGATTATTAATCATTAGTAGAAATAGTTGCAAAATGAAGTATATAGTGAACAGAATGTGTATAAACCCATGTGTCATCGTATATGGAGTTTTTGATAGAAAAATATTGAAAAACTGTTTGTTTACATTGTCCGAAAATGGATTTGGTCGATACTGTAGCTGTCGTTTGCTTAATAATTTGTGCAAAAACATTGGATTAATACTATCTATATCTCATTCCTGAACCACCAACCAAGTACTCTATCAGTTTGTTGTAAAAGTAGGAGGAGAAAAGAGGAGGAGCAGAAAAGTTCTCAAATGATGGTACGTACACTTGTTAATATACACATGACCATAACCTTAAGGAATAGCACTGGAACACGGATAATGTGACAGAAATGAGTTGGACAGAACAAGTTGGCAAAGTAGCAACCTATGACGTCCATCGTCGTCGCTAGATGGACAGGTAGATGTCATGTCATTGTGACGTTGTGGGTAGCACCTGTAGTAGTAAGACTTTGATCACTACACCTCGCGTGCACCGTGCGTGCGTGGGTGCGAACGTGCGTCAGTGCGTACGTGCGTGTGTGCGTGCGTGTGTGCGTGTGTGCGTGCGTGCGTGCGTGCGTGCGTGCGTGCGTGCGTGCGTGCATGCATGCGTGTGCGTGCGTGCGTGTGTGTGTGTGTCTGTGTATGTGTGTGTGAGTGTCAGTGTCTGTGTCTGTGTTTATTACCACTCAGCGCCTAAATGGCTAAAACAATTTCGATAAAAATTGGTATGTATAAAGATTCGATGCCAGAGACATAGGCAACTTTTTATGAAGGAAATCGGTATATCGGTAGAATCGAGTAATGCACCGATTGTTGTTAGTATTATCGTAGGTTGCAATGCGTCTGTATAGCAATGTCTATTTCTGCTAAATAAATTTTGTATGAGGCTGCATCAAGTTTATATTTTACGGTCAACATGTCATACTCATATCCAGTGGCATCATCGATGGTTATCTTTCTGACATCGGAATTTAGAAGTATTTGTCGTACATATAACAAAAGATAAAATATAAGTACTTATAAAAATCTAAATCTTAAGTGTGTTTTTTTAACAAAGAACAAGTGCTTTATCCTTATTTTTCACTTTGTTCGATCGGAGATCCCACTATCAAAAACGTTGCACCTTTTTGTCATTCATTAGCTCTTATAATGATTTAATCTACTCATCTGAAAGTCTCTCTTTATCTGGACCAAACATTGATTAGTTTTTAACCGACTTCAAAAAAAGGAGGAGGTCTCAATTCCACCGTTTAAATATGTACCTATATATATATATTTTTTTATGTGTGTACGTGGATAACGTCGTCGTTTATGACTCGATTTAGATGATTCTTTTTTTGTTGGAAAGTAGATATCCCAAGTGTGGTACCATGATAAGGAAACCAGGATCTGATGATGGCATCCTAGAAAAATCGAGGGGAACTTTCGAAAATCGTACTGGTGACTAGTGCATTTGTTATTTTTTTCATTAAGTATTTTAAGGCACTACTATTTAGTAAAGGTTTGGAGTCGATCTGATGATGGAGCCGAAAGATAGTCTAGGTAACTCGACAACGATTTACAGCAATTACTTGGTGTTTGGACTTAATTCAGTTGTAATGATGAGAACTTTGCACCCATATGGGTTTTAAGTGCCATTACAGGTGACCATAGACGGTCGAGGGAATTCCCTAACAGCAATCATGTCGGGCTTACTTCATACGGTTCTATATACTAAATTGTTTAATTCGTACAAAAATAATACCTAAGCAAGATTTAGGTCTGCCCATCACTGAAAATCGTGAAATAAAAAATTTTAAACAAAAAAAAAACATCATATTCAAATCCGACTGGTAGTTCTATAAATTAGCGCGCTCAAACAAACGAAACTCTTCCGCTTTATACACTAGCTATCCGCGGCGAGGTTTCAACCGCGTCTTTGCTTACTGCTCTGCTCCCGTCGCCAGTAGCGTGATGTTACGTAGCCTATAACCTTCGAGAACTGAGCTATCATACACAAAAAGAATTTTTCAAATCCGACGGGTAGTTCCAGAGATTTGTGCTTTCAAACAAACAAACTCTACCGCTTTATATTATAAAAGTATAGATGTACAAATTATATTATTTTATTACCGAGGTGAATATTAATTTCGGAATTACAGACAAAGTTTAATCTCATTTTTAATACGTCACCAATGTAGCGAGAAAGAGAAAGAGTGCTTAGTAACATACAGGCACATTTACTAAGGTGAGCGATGCGTCATAGAGCTGCTGCGACCGGTTCCCTCATTATCTGCGGTTAGTCTCTTGCGACAATAGAACCTTGGTCGAATTCAGAGACGAAGAGCGTGCGCGTTATGCGTACAAAACCGCAAACAAGGTGTCACTTTACACGAACAATGAAGTTGTGTGCACCACATAACAATGTGCATAGTGATGGGACGCATGGACTCGACTTGCGTTTAGGTAAGTATATTTAGCACTCCGGGCCAGTAGATTGATGTTTTGATGATATTTTAGCAGATTACATACCTACCTTTTTTATTTTCAGCGCACGGACAATGTTGACCTACATGTGGAGTAAAAGGTTTTAAATCGATTATTGTTCCTTTGATTATCTGCTTTAGACGAGTTTAAATTATGAGTTTGACAGTTAGAGCACTTCCAGCCTTGTGATCCATAATTCTGTATTTCTAGTCCAGGTTACCTCATGATGGTTTTCATTTAATACGTAGGTATGATAGTAACATTAAGTCAAAATCGGAGTAGATAATATCACTTTGGCAAAGACACTTTAATACTTGCGCGGTTTCAAACCTCCGACCTCGCGCACAAAAGTGTGCTGTAATAATTAGATTGTCACATGGCAATATAAGGTCATTAAATTGAAATACATTGACCTTTCCGAATATAGTTTTTAGAAGACACGTTAATTAATGTGTGTTTTATGTTTCTTGTCAATAATATTATCGATTAGTACCTATGTAACTCATGAAAACGTACCGAATGGTGTGACGTGGTCTCGAGGCTCTTCACGTGCCGAGAACCCAACAAACTCCGCCGAAAGTTGTAATCCAATTGCTACCAGTCCATGACAACCCGTAATTCTATTAGCGTGTATGTATCTATTGACTGTAACAGTAATTATTACATTCGCCGTTTAATACATAGGTATATTTCTTTTGCAATATTTAACAGAAAGTGTTAGTACATTTGAAAACCCGTCGTCAGTAGCGTGATGGCTTATAACCTTCCTCAGGAACTGGGCTATCATACACAAAAACAATTATTCAAATCCGACTAGTGGTTCCAGAGGTTAGCGCGTTTAAACAAACAAACAAACAAACTCTGTCGCTATAAATAATAGTATAGATGTACATCGCAGAGATGTACCATGTACAAATATACCATAACTATATTTAATTTTAAAACCTTTCTAATCATTCTGACCTTTACCCTGTAGCTGACTGTACAAATTATCACAGTCGCGCGAGTTAACTACAAAACAATATAATATATTATTAAAAACAAAAAAGTCCGCTTTCCTAAAACAAAGAAAAGAAAGAAAAGAAAGAAACCCATTATTTTTCTCGTGCTGACGCTACATTGAAATTTTGTATATCCTATTTCTCTCCCACAATCAATACGAATCTAATGACACAAGTGTTCCAACTCTGCCTGGGTAGAGCTTCTTTTTAGTAATAACTTTTAAAATCAAAGAGATATAAATTTTTATAATAATAACAATAGGTATGAAATTTTCGTATTGCAATCCTGTATGATTATGAACTTCTACTCAGCCAAATCTTACGCAAGGCGTGAAACTTTGTATAGTCTAATGTTCTTGAAAAGCGGTACAAAGTTTTGCTTCTTAATATAGATGTTATTTATGTACATAGTAATTTAAAGTTGAAAATTATTTAAAGTTCGCAGTGGGCGACGTCATTTTAGAATTATCACTGTTTGTATAAAAAGGTAGACACGGCGCGTCTATGCGATTTCATAATGATACAGTACGAATATGACAATAATATAATATTCAAAGGATCCACGAAATGTAAATGTTACCAATAGATTTATCATCTACGTCAATAAATTCTTATTGATGAAATCGCATTTCTAATTATTTTAGTGTTTATGGCGAATAAAACCAACTTTACCTTTTTTGTTTTCGTTTTTTGATGCGTTGACATAAGAAAGTTCAGTGTTCATTAGATTTAGTTGAACAAAAGATCGGGTTCCCGCATTAGAAATTTGGCCAATAAACCACTGCTGTCATAGCTTATCATAATATTGGAACCTGATATCAATAAGTACATTTTGAAAACGCTTTACACAATAAATATCTCTGTTTAATACTCAATATTATAAGAGTAGTACTTATACTGAGATATCAACATTCGTTTCGCTAGCATAATGAACCAGAACAGATTAAAGTTTTTTCTGCTATGACAATGTTAAGTATTGACATCGGTAGACCAAGTATTTATTCGTGACAAAGTTTGAATTAAAACCACATGTTCTGTGACGAGACTTGACCTCTAGGGCGAGGCGGCGCAGTAGTCTCCGTGCGTCCGACCGGCAGTCTGATACAAGTCGCGCTCGCGTGCGATTCTCTGTCAAACTGGAGTGTTCCGCAGGGCCGGTATGCTTCGTCAATTTTGGAGTTTCCGAAGGTCCCACCACTATGGCTTTGCGCCCTGTGGGAGAGGTGGCCGTACGCTCCGAACCGTCACTCCTACGGTTACTTGATACTGAAAAAAATGGCCAATTAAGCCGCGCACGAGACCGTCTCTCTTCTTTTTGTAAAAAACTGCGGCGTACTATCAGTGAGTGTTCATATCTCTGTTCAACATCAATGTAAAATGATCATGACTTCCCGATCTGCCCAATTTGTGTTTTCATGCCTGGTATTGCACTACAGTTCGTGATAAACGTACCTTTGTCATGATACATATTTGTTCACCATCAATGTTCTAATGCTGCTTTTGTGTTTTGATGCGACGCGCAGGCGACGTGGATACTCCTAAAAAGACCGAGCTGGCTCCAGATAAGAAGGCTACCTCCTCGCATCGTAAGTGCTAGTTGGCGCACATTAGTTTCGCTGTAGTGCCACTAATCTCTTAGATTTTACACCATCATTTTACTTTTGATAAAGCGAGAATCCTCTGTCTAACTCACCTTCAATTAGTTTATTAATAATATATAGAACTATGAAATAGAAGTACGAGTACATGGTTGAAAACAACGCGTATTAAATTTAGGGATTCGTAGAACCTATAACATCAGAGGATAATCGCAATACGAGACCAAGTAAGATACCGTATTATCATTTCTGATCTGTGTTTCTATTGTATTTGCTCTGATTGTTGATGTTGTATTGTAATGTTTGTAATATGTTGTCTTGGTAATACTTATCTAATTCGGTATGTCGTATAACTAGTGAGTTTTTTATGCTATATTTACTTGCATTATTACTCTGTGTGTACTTATGTTTGAATATTAATTATTACCATCATCGTATTCTAATACGTGTACATAGATACATTGCTCTTTACAAAAAAAAAATGAAATACTTATAAAAATACAGTAGTTATAATTATAAAAGATCTGAGTGATTACTTGATTAGCATTCATGCTGCAACAAAGCCGCCATTTTGCGTTGGAGTTTCTGCAGTAATATAATACCGACTGCAGAACTATAAACGCTAACTAACCATTAATACAGTTATATGACTGTGGTCACTTTCATGTCAAAAGACACAAATTTCATTTAGACAATTTCAAAATTTAAAATTAACACGTCATACACAAGTTTTTGGACCTATTTTTTTCTTCTACCACCAAAAAATGATTTTTAATGAATAACTCCCCTATGGCAGGATACATATTTTTTACTTACTTTATACAATTAGACGATGTCATACACAGAAATCCCGTGAAATTCAAATTACGAAATTAGAACTTTTTTCGCTGGGGCGGACACGTTATGGACCAGGGAAACGATTCCGACAAAATGAGACTAAAACTTAAAATAAAGTATTATGTACTAGACGTCCGCCCTCGCTTCACTTCGGTATCAAAAGTTTCATTCGGTCTTACAACAAACGCCTAAGGAAAATATAGAATTTTAAAATCGGGTACGTAGATCTTGAGTTTAATCGGAACAAACAAACAAACATACAAAAAATCAAATCTTTTCTTTTGTTTATAATAGTACCTAGTTTAGATTTATAACTAGCTGCGCCCTACGGTTTCGCCCGCGTGGAAAATGTAACTCGGGAACCAGACCGATTTTCGAGATGAAAAGTATCCTACCATACCAATTTTAATCGAAATCAGTTCAGCCGTTAAGGCGCTGAGTGGTAACAAACACACACACACACACAAACTTTTGCATTTTATATTATTAGTTTACAATATCTTTTGTACCTACTTTCACGAGTGCCAAGCTTGCACTGGGATTGTAGCTTAAAATTCGACCGCACTCTTTAGCTGATTAAGGCAATTAATAAACTAATGATATTTATTTATACCGGTTCTATGAAGCAAGTCTATTTTATTAAGTTTATGGTAGTATTATGTCAACGTATTTTAAGATCAATAGACGATAGACATGTAACAGTGCATCATGTAGGTAGGTACTGCTAGTTACACGACTATGACAAATTTTGACAGTTAATGTCTACGTATTTTGGGGTTTATTTCAGGTTAGGGATGACTGCACATTATGTCTTATTTTCTACAACAAAGATTAATATTACATTTATAATTATCCATAGTACATTGTAATAGATAAATAAATTTCAGAATGACCTAATTGCTTTGTAGAGTTTTATTTGTCTTGTCGTCTCAAGAGATCGATGTAAAGACGTAAAAATCACCAAACACAATGAGTAATAAATTTATTTTTAGAAGCATGTAGGTGTTTAGTAATTATTTCGTTTCACATTTCATTTATGTCTTTATACCTCCCCGGAGACAATTAAGGGGATCAATAGATATGAACCGAATGTTGGATTACATTGCAATCGAACCTTTTTTTGGCAATTACGACAAACATCGTCTTTGTGCTGTTCTCAAGGCACAATTTACACGTTGCCAATCATGATCATACGCAAAAATAATTATTCAAATCCGACTGGTAGCTCCAGAGATTGGCGCGTTCAAACAAACAAACAAACACTTCCGCTTTAGTATAATAGTATAAGCCAACTATCCAATATGGATACAAATACTGTGTGACTATACCTAAAAGTAATTCAAAAAAAAGTTAAGAGAATTCAATTTTGCAAAGCAACCGTTTTTGCATGTATTAATAATTTATTTTTTCACGATTTACCTTGTAGTTTGGGAGTAAATAATGGTATTGCCGTATAAAAAAATCTTTTGTTGTTTAGCAGCTATTTGATGTATTGATAGTATTGGTCACTACGTTTGCGGAATAGATCGTAACGCTCAATTATTTTCCGTATTGGCTTCCTGTTGGTGGACACGTGAACGCCCGTCTGCTTATACCGCGGGGCGTAACGAACCTTCGTCTTTACTTTCTAATGTATTTACGCTTATGTTCTAAATAATCCAACACCAACATGCCACGTAACTGTTGCCACTCTATTATTAAAATAAAACGTTAAAATTTAAGGATTACACAACATGTGACGCCACAATGTTAACAGTGATAATGATTTTTGTAGATCTAACCTGTTTGTGATATTTAAAGTAACGAATCTTTCACTCGTGAATGTGCGTAATTTAATAGAATATTTTGATAAATATAATATTATTTATTGTACACCAAGTAAATTATATAATTATTTATGAAATTATTCGACAGGGTTACACAGTGGGTGGTCCTCTTAATAATAGCAATTTGTTACATGTATACGACCTTTGGACTATTTTTTACGAGTTTGCCTTATTTTAACATAGTAACTATAATTGAATCTATAGTATTGTATTATATAAAGCAAAGGAAGAGTTTGTTTGTTTGTTTGAACGTGCTAATCTCTAGAACTACCAGTCGGATTTAAAAATTTTTTTTGCGTATGATAGCCCAGTTCTCGAGGAAGGTTATAGGCTGTGTAACATTACGCTACTGGCGACGGGAGCAGAGCAGTAAGCAAAGACGCGGGTGAAACCGCGCTGCGGAAAGCTAGTATATATATATTACATAAAACTTACTAATATGTTTATAATACACTAGCTGCGTACTGTGGCTTCGTCTGCGCGGAAATTAGTATGTGTTTAATTATGTAACCCAGGAACCATACCGATTTACAGGATAAAAAGTATCCTTCAAGCAAGCATCTCATAAGGGGCTCGTACTGACTTTGTAGTGTTCGAAAGAGGCAATGTAAACGCTCTGAGATACGTAGAGGAAGTCCTGGAAGACCACGTGATACCTTTCTCACCATTTGTTGAGGACAATTTTCAATTAATGCACGATAATGCACTTTTACACACTGCACGGTCTGTTGTTCAATATCTTGATAAGGTCGGGATTCAAGTTTTACCGTAGCCGGCGCGAAGTTTTGATCGCAACCCAATTGAACACATTTGGGACAATCTGAAAAGACGGGCTCGCGCTCGAGCATGGGTACCAGCGCATACGACCCTAGAAGAGCTCAAGACAGCTGTGAAAGAGAAGTGGCGCAATATCTCACAGCCAGATATTCAAGACGTCTTGAATGGAATGCCAAACCGGCTTCTAGAAGTCCTCAGAGCCCATGGTGGCAACACTCGCTATAAAAATTTGAATAACATAAAAAATACCCCCTTTTATCGAACTTTTATACTGTTAAATTTTCTGTAAGTTTTTCACAAAATGTTTTTTTTTTGTATAAATCCTAAACAAGTGCTTTTATTTTTCAAGATTTTCGTTTTTTAATTCCCTTGAAGGTTGCTTTAAAATACTTTAAATGCACCTTTTATCAAATTTAATATGCTTCATATTTAAAGATTTCTACAAATTGTAAGAAATGCGAGGAATCTAAGTGAAACTAAAAACACCTACTTGATATAAATTAAAAGCCTTATTTAGATAAAACTGATAAACAAGGGTGGAGTGCCGTTAGGTTTGCGTCAATAAGGGTTGCTATGGGTGTGGCGGTGAGCCAGTAGGTACCTACATGCTAAGAGTTTTCAGCGACTATGATTGATATCATCGATTTGTATACTTTACTATTTATTGAACTTACTTGTAGCACTTAATAACTTTAACTTAATTTATTGATGATACACTACGCGACCCTCTCTTATATACGAGATTGAGGGTTAAAAAACGGGCAAGTATTAGTCATTAGTACTTTCAAGATTATCTGCGATATTACTGACAGGTGGTGAAAATATCGTGATGAGTCCTGGACAAAATGCACGACTATACCACAACCATTGGATAAAATTGTCTTAAACTAATCCTCTAGTATACCACACACGCATAAATTTTTTGGACAACTATGGACAAATTATAGAATTTGGTACAAATAGTATACAAAAACGCCGATTCCTGCAACAACATTGTCACTAGTGCAGCAGTTTATGGATTCTTAAAATATGTCCTTTATCATGATAATAAAGAACTTAAATTTGAACTAACAGGAATAGCATGATGGAGTACTTCACAAAAACTTTTAAGACTATCGTGCTATAGTCCAACCTCTAGATCGCGTAGATATTTTGATTATACATTTTGTGTATACTAGCACTCGCCTTGCCTGATGCTCGACATAAATATTGCCATAGGCTCGCCATTCGACAGATGTCGGTCGAAAGATGGGCGTGGTTCACCATTACTTTAAGCCCTGTTCTGCGAAAAAAAAGTCAAGACGCCAGTTTTTTTAAAGCATTCGCGGAACTAAACTAACTAAACGCGATTTAAATACCTAATACTTAGTTTGCACGTTACGTCGGCGACGCACTGCGCTGTTGCAAGGTACCTATCACTTAGCGTTCCATGAAACCGTCTAAACCTGACACCGCTCGGTCATCATAAGTCTTCTTGTGTGAAGGTTTTCAGCTGTTCAGTTGGAACTCGCACCATGAATGAATGAAGCAAAGTTTACGTTGTGACGCGACTCCAGTTTTGCAACCATTCATGTAGCCAGTCATGTCAGTCTCCACTCGGAATGTACTGCACAACATCCTCCGCTTTTGTGTAGTGTAGTGCATAAGTCACGAAATGTACAACTGCGTCGCCGTAGTTGGGATGGCAGGACGCAGCAGCATGTTTGGTCCGGATAGTGCTGTTCCGCACTGATTTAGGAAAAAGAGCTTCTTACGCCTTCGTTCTACCAGGATAAAACTATCCTGGTCCACTTTGTTTGTTGGTTAATCACTGTTGAATTCACTGTTGAATGTTGTGAATGTTTAATCACTATAGTTAGGCGGTCGAATAGATGTTTACGTATACAGTATCGATCGGAGTATCTGGCGTAATTGGTAGACGCCGATCACATACTCGTATAAGTTATTTACGCGGAACGTTTGCCCGTCTCTTGAAATAATTTTTTATTGATAGCTCAACATTAATGTTGGCGAAAACAACTTTATGCAATTACAAGAGGATCAATCGGGTTATTTAGACTCTATTTATTTAAATTGATGTAAAAAATATTTAAAAAAACAACGCCCACATTAGAGAACGAAGTCTGTCTTGATCTCTAAAAAGCATATTTTGTCATATTCTAGAAAGTATTGAATTTGCAGCAATTAATATTGTACCTTCTGATGCAAGTATTTTTTTACTTGATGACTGCACCTATTAGGCCTTTTACGGTTTATATGCATTGATTTCTTCTTACCATCAGGTGACTTGTTAGTCTAATAAAATTGGCAATAAATAGTGAATGGTAAGAAAACGCTCTCAAAAACTAGTAGTGCTGATAAGAAATTATTGAAATATTTGTACTAAACGTATATTTTAGTATCTATGGGTATATAATGAGAAATTTTTGCATTCTTCGTGCACCATTGAGCAGACAAATGACGACCTCGGAAGGTGTCTCTTTCATTTTCATATTTTTGCAGTTTTATTCGTCTTTTTTTACATATTAGCCTACCAAACTGACTCCACTCTGCCTGATGGTAAGCAGCCATTGAAATCCAGAAGTGCTGGTCATCATTACAAAAGCCATCGTTTGAAACTGCTGGTCTTTTTTGTATCTTTTGTATTTTGTATTACAGCGATAACAATTTAATCTCACTATTTGTCAACACACTCAAGGCAATGTTCAGGTGATCTAGCTGATGACCTACTAAGAAAACCAGTTTGTGATCTCTCATCACTAAAACGTTCGAGCTATCACCAATTTACGCTTACGAGGGCGTTTCCTTTTACATTATATTACCGCACTGATTCATTCCAATGATAACTTGAAGTGATTAGTAACTTGTGCTAACTTAAACGTTAACGTTTTGAAAACAACGAACGTTAGGCAGGTAGTTTATTTATTAAAATAAATGTCGCGTTTCCTTGAATATTAATGCCTTCACACTGGCTTTCGGATGTTATTAATTCCTTTTAAGTTCTTCGTAAGGCAAAAACTATGCAGAATGTATGACTAAAAGTAATACTATCAATTAAGTTACATGTTTAGAGAATGAAATAATGTACTTTTACCTTGGTTTGTCAATGCGATGACTGCCCTGCCTCCGTGACATAGTAGCGTGCATGCGACTGCTGTGCAAAAAGAGTTATGGGTTCAATTCTCAAATAGGGCAAAACTGCGTGATCCATAAATTTTGATCTTAATCTGTTATAATAATTTGCGTACGTCAAAACCGTGATTCATAAATTTTGATCTTAATCTGGTAAAATTTGCTTTCCTTAATTCTCTGTTTGTAACTTACCTACTTCGGAATAAGTTTTGGTCTATTGTGCGGGAGTTGTTTTTAAAAAAGAAGTCATGAGTGGGTACTTTAAAATAATATGGTTAAAATCTCAACAGATTCCTGTAAATTCAATACTGCGTGCAGTGTACAATGCAAGCAGCGATTGCGAACTTGAATAATAATAATATTACAACAATTACATCCAAATCTAGAGCCAAAGTAAGCATATTTATATAGCTTGTGTTATGGGTTCCAGAATGCGGATATACATGCTTAAATACTTTTTTTTTGTAAATACATACATATTATACATAGAAACACCCAGACCAATGCAAATAGACATGTTTATGCACACAAATATTTGCACTGAGCGGGGAACCAACCCGCGACCTCTGTGTGGCAGTTCATACACAGTGCCACCGCGCCACAGAAGTCGTCGTTTATATACGACCTGGTCAAACAGCTTCGTAAAGACAAGCGCAACCCAGATTGACCTGTTCCTGTCGCAAAAACTGCATAGAAGCACTGTCATCTTCAGATACTTTATGTACTGTAGGGACCGTAGTCTGAACAACCAGTATTATTATTTATAACCCTGTCGTCCTACTTGCTCATGGATACCGTTTATATATAGAGAATAACTCATGCCTTGTTTATTTGACGTACGTTGTACGGTGGTTGTACGTCACTAATTTGACCTTAATTGATGTCTCGATAATCTATCTAATAGTTACGACTGTAGATTGATAACATAGCTTAGAAAACAGTGGTTTATTTATTTATTATTAAATGCTTATACTATCAGTAAATTAAATATACATAAAAAGACCTTTTTTATGATTTATTTATTAAATATACATTAAAAGTTTTCTGTTGCTTCAGCAGACAATAAGAACACGTCATCACATTAACTTCACGACCAAATTGAAGTAGACGTAGGTAGATAATAATAATAATAATATTCTACCACATGCACACAGCGCCATTTAGCCCCAAATTAAGCAATTATATTTGATTGTGTTATGGGTACTAAACAACTGATTTATTACTTAAATACTTTTTTTTTTGTAGATACATACATATTATAGATAAATTACACCCAGACACAAAACAAACAATGATGCTCATCACACAAAGGTTTGTCCTGGGTGGGAATCGAACCCACGACCTCCGGCTTAGCAGTCAGGGTCACTAACCACTAGACCAACAGGCCAGTCAGCCAGTAGATAGGTAGTTGATAGATATCAATTTTAGATTAAATACATGAATATTTCACAGTGTAAACGTGTCAATATTATTAAGCTTAAACACTTCACAATAGTACTAGCTTATCGCAGCGCGGTTTCACCCGCGCTAACTTACATCTTTGGTTACTACTCTGCTCCTATCGCTCGAAGCGTGATGTTACATAACCTATAAACGAAAGGTTAGAAGAAGCTCAAGAAGTGGGCTATCATAGGCAAACGCAATTATTCAAATCGGACTGGTAGTTCCAGAGATTAGCGCGTTCAAACAAACATACAAACCAACAAACTCTTCCGCTTTATGTATTAGTATAGGTAAATAAATTCTTTATAATGTAATATCTCTGACTTATTATAAAATATTATAACATTAGAGTTATTTGCTATAAAATATTACTCAGTGTACTTCTGTACTTGTAGATCATTACCAATGATGGTTGCAGATACTGAAGCCGTAAATAATAGCTCTATGAAATAAAACGTTGGTTTTGTCAAAGTGATTGCCGTCTGTGTGTGCACATTTAGGTATATTACGCCTTTGTGTTAAAATCTATACTACACTCTGAAAAAGCTGTTGTAGGCGAGTTACTCTGAAGTGACCCGTCCAACGGTAAATAAATGTGGCATGCGTTTAACCTTACGCAATTTTTTCACTAAGTTAGTTGAAACGATTCTACTGCGTAAATCAGATCACAAATTTGACTTATCTATTGTTGTGACAATAAACATGTCCAGATGGCCAAGAGTTAATTAAAAAATGGAAAAATTTATAAAAATTGTACCATTTTGAGTTTAATCCATTTCTGATGTTTTTTTTACCACCGAGCTACGATGAATAAGGACATAAATTTTAATGCAAAATTCAACTTGGACCATAATTTAGATCCCAAAGGTTAGTTTAGAAAAATGAGTATTTAATTAAAGATCTCGTAATAAAAACGCTAATAATTTCTCTAGCATCACTGTCTCTTCGTCTTCGTAAATTACTATACCTAATATGTTCGCTCACGCGGTCACGCCACTTATTGCCCGACTGACGCAGTCCAGATGGGTAATGTTTTTCGAGCGTATGTATGTATATATGTCTATTTCTTTGGCACGCTCTACAGCATAGATGGCTTGATAGATTTTAACGTATGAGGTGTCAAGATTCGTATTGTTTGTGGGAGTGACATAGGGTATATAAAATTTCAATGTAGCGTCAGCACGAGAAATTAAATGGGTTTCTTTCTTTTTACTTTGTTTTAGGCAGGCAGGCTTTTTGTTTTTTAATAAAATATATTGCTTGTTTATTACTTATCTATGAAATTTATGGATTCGTTTACCGTAAACGCAATTGAGTAGTGACGTAACGTTACTACTTAATTGCATTAATTAGAGAGGCCATTGTAACTGCCGTGTTAGATTTTTTAATTTTACTATACCACTGGCCTTACTATAAAAACAATGCTGATTAACACCAAAGCGCTTCTGAAACAAATTCACTTGTACGTAATCATTATTACATAAGTAGAAATAAGTTGTTTGTGAATGATGTTATGCTTGCTTCCACCATTTTTCTACGAGTACAGCCTTAGATGACCCTAAGATATTATTGTCTCTTAGTACATTACCGACGAGAGAATCCTGCCACTTCATACGATATGACTAGCTCAAAGAATTTTCAAACAGCTGTCTGTAAATGAATTGATGGTGGTGTTTCAGGCAAGGACGGCTCAAAGGTGACGACCGTGGTAGCGACGCCGGGGCAAGGCCCCGATCGGCCGCAGGAGGTGAGCTATGCTGACATGAAACTTATCGGAAACGGCAGCTTCGGCGTCGTCTACCAAGCCAAATTATGCGACACCGGCGAGCTCATTGCTATCAAAAAGGTGCTCCAGGATAAAAGATTTAAGGTTAGTAATATTTAGATTTTCTGTATAAATAATTCCAACTCAAAACAAGCGTCATCACTTACTGTGTGTAACGAATCTGACACTAATTGGATAAATTAATTATAAGGCCGTAGAAACCTTATTTGCCAGATAAAAATAGCGTTTCTGTCACTGACGAGAGTCTAAACTAAAACAAATTTGCTTTTCTATGAAAGATGTAGGTATTATTTATTGTTCGGTTACTAGCTACTTTGTTGTTATTTGATTTTACTACTATGTAAGTTTTTATAGTTCTGTTTGCGTTTTTTTTAGTTCGTGGTCATGAAATTAAGAACGAAAAATTAAGTCATCTTGTTTGTTCAGTGTGTCCTTCTAAAGTACGTAGAAGTTGATAGATGCTGTCAGTTACAACAGTAAACGTAGCAATCTCATGTAACTGGCAAACTCTGTGTCCGATATTGATTGAATTATTATAATGTTAACAGACGTAGAGAACATCTCATCATAATTTTCAACTCTGATGCGAGTCTTCAGCTGCCTACTAAACGTTTTAAGATTAGTAGATCAAGAAAATTGCACAATAACTGTATCAAAATAATTATTTTTAATAATTTTCAGAACCGAGAGCTTCAAATCATGCGACGACTGGAGCATTGTAATATTGTGAAATTGAAATATTTCTTTTACTCCAGTGGAGAGAAGGTGAGTGTCAGTCTTATCTTTTGTCCCTTATTAATTATGTGTCTAAAGTAATAATCTATCTGGCCTTTTTAAAATTTAAAAGTAGACACGTTAATCTAGCCTGAGCCCAAATAATGTGTTCGTTTGATAACTCTATTTAGGAGGGTCTACGAACTAGAAAGGAGATATCTCATAGTGTAGTGATAGATATACTTATAATTTAAGTATAATCTGCTCTTTTATGTATTTATTGAATGTAAGATTTTGTTTGGTTTTTTGTTATTGTGGTAGAGCATATTCACAGGCAGTAAGTACTTATTACAAGCTTCAGATATGATTTGCAATTAATGTTGTTGCCTCGCTTCTTTAATTGTAACATGATATATCTCCTTTAGAATTCCTTATTGAATATATGAATTAGTTTAATGTGTTTTGATTTGACCAAGTTATCCTTTGGTTCGCTTAATAAGGGTGTATTATTTGTGTGTTTTATTTGGGGGAAGGCGGCAGTGCCCGCAGCAGTGAGCTCAATGTTAAACGCAATGCAGTCTCTTGATGTCGCAGTACGTTTATGAATCAATTAGATTGTTGCGCTAGTGTGCTAACGCACAAATTAGGCCTACTAAGTCGGACTGTGGCTACCGAACTATATTTTTGGTGTGCAGTTTGCGTGTAATCAATGTTTGAATTGGGTATGAAGTATCGTTCGGTAACCTTAAAAGTCTGTCAAACAGTTGTGTGCATACATGATTTATTGAGAGCAAGTCTGAATCACATCATGAGCCGTAATCTTTCAGCCATGAGCTTTTACATTTGAACAGGTCGATGGTCACTATCTTCATTATCATCTCATATTTAATGTGTTCTGTATTGCGTCTTATAAGTTGTGTTTATGATTCTAACAGCTGCTTGCTTGATACATTTCGTTTTTTTTCAAGTTGGCTTCAGTGTTTCATTGCCATATACGTGGTTTATCTGCACTCGCCTGTGAAAACAGTAAATTCTTTACGCAAAATACACACACGTACACTAAAAAATTTGAGTGTTTCCAATACCATAATTCGGTATTCATATGCCATATATTACACTTGTGTTGTATGTTTTCTGTGTATTATATACCTTTCCTTGAAAATAGACAGACAACGAAATAAATTATTGTGAATTGCGTAGAAAACTTGGCTAGCCGTAAAGCCGTAATAGATAACATAGTAACAAGTCAGGAAACTCAATACAAACTGAATTATAATGTACCTTATTACCATATGACTGAATAGTGATATTATGATAACCTTAGGTGTTCATGCATTTCAAATTAATTATGTCACCATTATTATTCCAGAAAATAGCAATTTCGTAATTTATTATTGAAGATCACCTTGTATTTTTAGTCTGTATAATTAAAGAGGTGTGAAGGCATTACTTGAGATTTCGAAATTATAGAATTTACCTCACACATTTAATATCTTACATTTTTACTTGAAACCTGAATTTGAGGCAGAGTAATAGTTTATTTTTATTTCAAAATAGTATATTTATATGTTTACTATATAAAGCTTTCCATTTTTTTGGTTTAACAGTTTTATTTGCAGACCATTATTAATGTTAGTATTTTCTTCATAAAATATAAATTATCTTTGATATCTCTATATATAAACCTCGAAAGCAAACCAGTTCCACATTGTTCTTAACGAAAGCATTACGCTAAGTACATGAAATATTATGGCTGTAAAATGTCTATACATAACTATAATATAATTTGTCTGTTACAGAAAGACGAAGTGTACCTGAATCTGGTGCTGGAGTATATACCCGAAACTGTGTATAAAGTGGCACGTCATTACTCCAAAGACGAACAAACCATACCCATTAGTTTTATAAAGGTAAATATTTTGTGTTTGAAAATACTCCGACTTCCGCGTAATTTACTACTCTGGTTGTCTAACCATCAGTATGCTGTCGCGTCAGTATTGTGTAGGTCTTGATACGTTATTGACACGGTAGATTGATGATACACATTCACAGCCGGGTAACAGTGAAAACCACTGTTTCTATGCTATGAATTGGCTTCATACAAGAAATTCAATACAGGTCGCCATGCTACCTACAAAAAAGAAATATAATTGGAATTATTTTTTCAGCTGTATATGTACCAGTTGTTCAGAAGCCTTGCGTACATACATTCGCTTGGCATCTGCCACCGAGATATCAAACCACAGAACCTTCTCCTCGACCCGAAGACTGGCGTACTCAAACTATGTGATTTTGGTTCGGCAAAGCACCTCGTTCGTGGCGAGCCAAACGTTTCCTATATATGCTCGCGATACTACCGTGCTCCAGAATTAATTTTTGGCGCCATAGACTACACCACTAAAATTGGTAAATATTTTTTATACTTTAATATTCTGTCCGATATTATTCATTGTATGTTTGAGCTTTGCGCATTACAAAAGTCAATAAGCGGCGGCGGATACACCTTCATGTGAACGGTTGGCTTCTGTAGTGACAGTATTAGAGGAACCTATAGTCCACGGTCCAGGCCAACCACCGGTCATGCCGTATTGCCTACATGCAATGATTAGTAGTTTCACCAAACGATACTTCTACCTGACTTGATATATCCTAAACGAGAATAGAATGTACAGAATAAATCGTAGAATAAAAAGTTGCATAAGTTTTTTGAATTTTGGTAATACCTAATAGTAGAAGTATGCACTCTTACTTGCTGTAGCTACTATTATTTATTATCGGCATTGTGAAATTAAGCATTAACTTTCACGTTTTTTATGGACGATTTATTTTTTTTTTGTCTCAAATTATATCTGAAGCTGTAAAAAAAATAATATAAATTGCTGTCATGAAAATTTTAGAGTAATTAGTGGATATAAAAATATTGTCCCCATCATACCTGAATTTGCTCCATTTGATTTCCAGATATATTCAGCATTTTAATAACTTTTGAAATTCGATGAAGTGTTGAAAAATAGAGTTAATCGATTCTCGTCTTTTTAACTTTTGTTAAAATAGTGCAAGTGAAATATTGGCTATTTTGTTGCTTGATTAAAACATGATTGGAATATAAATCGTTTTGAAGCGTGACTGACGTGGTCTATGCGTAATTTTTTTCGGAGACTATCCTGACTGTCTGCACCTGCACCTATGGAGATTGTCTGCGGTTATTCGGCAATCGTATAAGCAATACACAGCATACATTAGTTTTTAATGTACGAGAACTTTTCTACTCATGCGTTATTCGGTGCAGCTGTAAGGATTAAGATTAAGTACGGATTAACGGATTACTTAATAATAATTACAACGGTAAATTACTACTAATTATAATAATGATTATACAATATAGGTACGAATAAACACAATAAACACACATAAAAAGAAAATTTTAAACAAGAAATGAAACACATTCATGCATCATGCTCGCGGAACCGCAAGCTTTCTGACAATATTTTCTGCCATCCACCCGCAAACAGATCGAAGCGTGCACTAAAGCACTCAGCTCATGGACATTCAGACAGTCTTTATCCCCGTAAACAAAGTAATTGCTCAAACGGAACCAAACGGTCAAGGCGAAACTGTATAGCTAATGGAACGACTTAACACGGCTGAGAAAAGACCTAATGGTGTTCTTTTCGACATTCTTATAAAAACTAAAATGTATTGGAACTTAGTTGGTTTGAAATATGTTACGAAATATAAGCGTTTGCTCTTTTAACGCTAAGTATTGAAGTATTTTATAATTTTAGAAAATGCGAATATTATTCTTGTTCTTGAATACAAATTTAAAAATTGTTGTTAGATAAATGATTCACGTTATATCTGCCAGAAGGATCATAACATTATCTTGATAATCGTGAGTGACTGATGGTGTTATCAATATAGAGGCGTAATCGATAATGATAATACAATTGACTATTTTCAGTCACCTATCCTGTTTACACCACATTTAAAAACAGGGTATATTATTATACCTAATACCAACTCATTATAAAAAGAAATATCGATGCCAGCACAAATGTTTTACAAAAAGATCATAATTTCTTTTAATTTAAAAATAAATTTCATTATCATTCATAAAATGTTCTAAATTTATATAAGTTTTTATTAACTTTCTTTTTCTTCCTATGCGTTTCAAATGGCGCCTTACAATTACATCATATTCATAATATATCAGTTACTTTCATCGAATTGTTATACTTTTAACTACGGAGTAAATACCGTAAAACGGAATGAACACAAGTACGCATATGAATAGGAACATACTTAATTATTGTAAATTTTTCAACACTTACTAGGTGAACTCCCAAAAAAGTTTTTAAGCAATGGTGAGCAGTGCTCTTCCCTAATGTATCATTGACAATGAGGGAATAAAATATAAATTTAGAGGTCCTTATTTATCTCATAATTCCTCACGATATATTTGATAATAAAATCAGCCCTATCCTGACCTACAGTTTTAGGCTTCACCCTCGTTATGCCTAAACTCACATGAGCACTATTCACAAAATAAAAATTTACGATACTTCAATTTGTTACATTCATTTACAACTATTCAAATTAAATAAGGTTTCTTATAATAAAACAATAAAGGTTACTTCAACGTAATGTAATTTTGACAAGTTTAAATATGTTAATGATGAATCCATAAATGCTATTCTAATATTTTTGTTTTTCAATAAATTATATAATCCAGTGACGCTTTATCACGTACCTACATGTATACTCATAGTCTGATATCATAGATAGTCATAGATGATCGCTACTTTCCTCGTCAAATCATCATCATCATCTTGTAACATTTTAATTTACATTCGCACGCATAATTGCGGCAAAAATAAGTAGGTAGCGCATTTCTACGATCAAAATTGCTTTATTAGTAGGTACTGATAAATATGGTGTCTTTTTCAATCTACGAAATTAGACATTCGTAAGAACGAGTAATGTGTTGAAGTACAAACAAAACACACATACTCAAACTGTGTTAACTTACTATACACTCGAGTTCAATGATAAAAATAACCTATTCTGTATTCAAACAACCGTATGGTTTACTTAGTTTATTTTTTTTTTATTTGAAAAGTATTACTGTAAGCGCTTAATTAATCTAAAATTCTATTAATAGGACCGAATTTGAGACACCTATTATCATCACATCAGTTGAATGTTGTTCACTGCTAGACATAGGCCTTCCTCATCCATCGGTTGCCCACCCTTATCAGACCTCAATAGTAGGATGAAATTGATCACACAAATATTATGAGTGATCAATTTACTATTGGACTACATATTATTCAAATCATGCTGGTAATATCTGATGATCCAGTGTCCGTTGACTGCAAGCCCTTATCATAGATTGATCTTGTTTTATGAATTAAGTTTATTGAAATATAATTCTTTCTAATCTTATCTGTTTTATAGAACCTCTAAATATAATCAGTGATAAAATTATATGGGTAATGTTAATGTTATGTGACATATTCGAATTATTGTAAGATCTTTAGTATGCTCTAGAAATTTCTGTCAGAAAACTTATTAAATTTGCAATATTTTTATAACAGATGTATGGAGCGCTGGTTGCGTCGTAGCAGAATTATTATTGGGTCAACCAATATTTCCAGGTGATTCGGGCGTCGACCAATTGGTGGAGATCATCAAGGTAAACTATAAACATGTCATTTAATCGTTACAACTACTCAATTAAATGTGTCTTTAATATTAGTTCAGCCATTTAGGATGAAAATGTGTGTAAGGCACTCTACGCGAGAGTTCCTTACATTTGTCATTTTCACTGAGAAAAGAGTCCTACCAGTAGTTCGATAGTCGAACTGTTTTTTTTCAAACAGTTCGACTAGACTCGCCAGTCTAACAATTTTAAAAAAGGATTCCAAACAGTTTGACTATCGAACTACTAGTAGGACTGGATGGAATAAAACAGAAAAGAATACATCGTAACTATGAATAAATAATCAACCGTTTTATGATAATCAACATTTTTATAAAACTAATTATTTTTTTATATTTTTTATTTAATAATAACATTAATTCCACAGGTTCTAGGTACACCCACACGTGAACAAATTCGAGAAATGAATCCCAACTACACAGAATTCAAATTCCCACAAATAAAGAGCCATCCATGGGCTAAGGTAAAGTGAAAATATACTTATTTTTCCTTGTGTTTAATTAATTATTAGTTTGCAATGACAGGTGAATGTTGTCTAATATCTTTCAAAGATTTCATAGTAAGCACTAGGTCAAGAATGTCAAGAAACTTGTCAATGGTTATGTATGTCTTTTTAGCGACATTTTTTTTCGTTCGATTTAAAAAAATCTTAACTAAGTGTATACACTTTCTTTTTTTATTTTCGGCGGTTTAAGACCAAAATGAGAAATGACAACATCTACAAATAACTACACCTTTGAATAACTACTTCTTGAAATGGCCACTTCTCGAAATGTTCATTTTTTGAAATATCTACTTCGTTATATGTCAACTTTTACAAAGCATTATTATGTTTAGATGAATTAAAATCAAAAGTTCAGAAAGTCGATTTTAACTGAAAAAAATTGTTAGCATAAACATTATATTTAATTACCTTTTTTTTATGGGAAATGCATTACGCATACGCACCCGCCCGGGCATGGCTGGGGTTATGTCGGACTCTCCGACCGCACTCAATGCGCGGCCGGCATACCGACTAAAACCCACGGTGTTCCTCCAGACGGCCAGAGTGTCGGGGTCACGGGAGACGCTCGCGCATTCATCGCGACCCCGACGGGCCACGGCCCGCTCACCACACGCGAGCGGGTATAGTCCGATTTGGCGGACCTAGCCCCCCCCCCCTCGAGAGGCGCGTGCGGAACACGTGCACTGCCGTCTCGGGCCCGTGCTGTTCAGGCGGCGACTGCCCGATCGCTGCCCGCAGGCCACCTCACTCGGCCGCAGAGGATAGGGAGAACGGCGCGTCGCAATACCGACACTCCTCTTCCCCTGCGGCCCACCGCGTCCGCAATCTGGCGGTTGCGGCCCCGCCACTCCTCAGCCGCAGTGTCGCCGAAGCAACACCGAGCCCGACCCAATTGCGGTGCCGCCCATACAGCACCGCAACCCACCTGAGCCGCTCCATCGTAGGCTTACCACCAAAGCCCAGAGGAGCGGCGCCTCCTTGGGGTTTCTCTTGGTTCACCGTGGTTCTGGGTAACCACGGTTACTAAGCCCCCCGCCGCGACAACATCATGCACAAGTTATGTAATTTTCGTGTTCAGGCAATCTGGCGATTTCGCCTGTATTTCTTTGGTAGATCAAAGTAAGCCTATTATTTTATGATCTTGGTGAGACGCTACCATTTTCAATTTAAATACAAATAAAGATAGATTTTTTTTTTAAATCTTGCATTCACACGACTATGCCATCCCTCGACAGGATTTGTTGTGCGATGTCGTTCAAAAGTATAACTTAAAATATTGCTTAGCGGAATTCTTTGTTTGTTGAAATATTTTATGAATTCTTTTATTTCTTGTGTCTATAATTTCATTACATTTTCATTATGTATGGAAGTCCATGCTTCTTGTATTAATGATAAGCAGAAAAAAGTACCGTCTCCGACAGTACGACACTCACTTCCTGATTAGTCACCAACGCTCGTGCTGTTGTGGAACTAAATATAATATTTTTCCGTAGTTCCGTCTTCACACAATGAAATTGTTGCCCAATTTTGCAGTCTTCTAGGTTTTTGAAGCGTAAGTTTTTGCTTCCAAATATTTCTTCCAGGCGTTGTTTATAGCATCTTTCTTGGCAGAAAATTACAATTAACAGTTATTGTGGAGCTGCAAACAGCTCAGTTCACACATCTCCAACGTCATGTACTGTTATTATTATGTAAACTGAAGTTATACCGGTTTTAGCCAAATATGTATTATCGTCCCTTTTCCCTTCTGATTTAATGTAATCACCCATTCTTTATTATACATTGCAGCGATAAACTAACTAACTAAGCCAGAACAGGATAAACTAAGAATAATATTAGATTGAATGACATTACAATCTACTACTAATCATATTTTCTAGAGTAGCTTGCTCTTTAAAAAGTTAATCGGACAAAAAGTTTTTAATAATAGAATACAAGTGGCTGTGCTTAAGCGTATATTGATATTTATTTGATTTGTAATTGTAATCATTACGTTTAAACGTAAACAGATTTAGTAAATGTCTGGGGATGATCCTAAATAAGTGAAAGGGTGAAAATATACCAGAAAAAACAAATGTATGTATATGTAAAAGTAAATGGTCATTTCGAAAAGTGGTCCTTTCGAGAAATAGTCATTTCCAGAAGTGGTCATTTCAAGAAGCGGACTTTTCAAGAAGTGTTCAAGAAGTTGTCCTTTTTTTTAATTGTGGTCACTTCTCATTATGGTCTTGAACTGCCACATAATTAGGAAAATTTAAAAAACAGTTTGTTGTTGTTTCATAATTTTACATTGTATATTATATTATATTATGTGTCAAGTAGGTGTAATTTACCTAACTAGCTTTGATAAAATAAATTTACAAAAGTAACAACCAAACATTCCTATTTATGTTGCACATGTCCTTGTTCACGATTACTCGGTATATAGGTTTTCAAAGAAGGTATAGCAATTTCACTAAAACTCGCAAACCTTCGACTATATCTAGCATAACATACATACCGATATTGCAAAATATGACTTGATTTCAAGAGGGCTACTAAATTCATGATTTTTATACGACTATGTTTTCGTAATGCTAATGTTGCAGCACCTCTTCACAATAAGTTTCTTAAATATTCGCTTACTTAAAAATTATAATACCGCTTTATAAGATCAAAAATAAAAGAGATTGTCATGAAATCTCCCTAGATTGTGACGTACAACAGGTCTATAACAAGCAATAGTCCTCTTTCAGTCGAAATAAAAATACAATAGAATGAGATTGTAACTGTTTCCTACTCCATATTGTATGTAATCATATCTGTGCAAGTTTTCGTGCAAGTCACTTACGTACATTATCATCATAAATCATTCTGTGTCGTGTTCCAAATATCAATCCTCATAGTTATTTTTGCTTAACCCAAAAATATATTAAAGTTCCATATTATATTGTAGTTGAGAAATCAGGTTTTGAAATAACCTTAGCTTACAGCATGACGTTATCTAGAAACCGGTCAAAACTATTTAGATAATGATCTGTATTTTAAATTTGCTCAGTAATTACCACTTGTAGTAGTTTTTGTAAGTAATTAGTTATAAATAACCTTTGTATCATCACTTTAAATAAATACGGCGAGGCACTTCAATTTTATATTTTGATGTACATTTTCTGGTAAAATTGTAGGCGTTTAAGTATTTTTTGTTTGGCCGACAAAAGATAAAACGTTATAGTTACACGCATAGTTATGTGAATGATGTAGATCATATTAATTTTAATTGAGCGAAGTTATTCTCATTAGAAGTAATAGGATCTTTAAGACTTGGCTGTTACATAATATTAGTGACACAGAATACTGTGTCTTTATTTCAATTCCTAGAAAGCAAAATTGATACTATGACCTATGTTTGTTGCTTGATAATTTCAAGTATAGTGACAAACACATAATATAACTTAAGTAACATAGTATAACGCATTAGAAATATTTACTATTTATTTCTCCTAAATTAGAAATAATTGAATAGGTTTAAATGTGATAATAAAACGTGCGCGTGATTGCAGTACATGTTGGAGCGTATGTCCAGGCCCAAGTGTGCCACTGACCACCAGCGTATCCGAGTAAGATATCGCTCTGCGCGCTATCTAGGTGTCTTCATTATATTCAATTTATTTTACTTTAGTTTATTTAATTTAATAACATGGTTGACTCATTTTAATATTTATTTTATAGTCAGAATGAAGGCATTTAGGGTAGATTATGTTGAACTTATAAAATAGCCTTGGCATGAGTTGATCAGAATGCCACATACAACTAATCGGTTTAAGCTGTTTCTTATTGCAATTTGTTTGTTGGTGTTCAGTGTGCATTCGTATTGTGCGACTCTGTGTCCAGTTTGTTTCTTGTATATTTGTTGATCTATATTTAATAATAAAAGTTGTATATTGTAAAGTATGATAAATGCAATGTTTATGTAGGAACAAACCTGCAGCGTGGCAATCAATCATATTTCCTAATTATTACCTGATTCACTAGGTCAAACTAAAACACTTCATTGAGAGTCCCAATAATTGTTTTCTAACCATTAACATTGTTATATTTCTTCTACGTGTGTATAACAGGCATTATTTATTTCAGATGCTAACATTATAATTTGTCCTAAAATGAGGTTCATATACGAAATGGTACTAAAGCGTCCTCCTTATGTAGTAAACCGATCCCTTCTCTACCCATAAGAAATTTAAAGACAGGAATGTTTCTGATGTAGTACAACCATCACGAGAACTGTACTCTTGTTATCTTGCTATAAAACCTGTTATGAAAAAACATTAAAAACGATTTCAACTGCTGATATTTTATCTGCTACGTTGCTGAATAGAAATTGCAAATGTTTTTATTTAAAACTGATCAAAATCAATACTAATTCGATTAATTAAAAATACCAATAATGGCAAGACATCGATAGAACGATAATTACTTTTTATTAGATACAATTTGTGTAAATGGCTTTTATCCTTAATTTGATATTTGTCAGTCTCGATTGAAACGTGGGTCGGGCATGATTCGCCGCAGTAGTATACAAGTGTAGTGGGTTGTGCAGGTGTTCCGCGCGTGCACGCCACCGGACGCCATCTCGCTGGTGTCGCGGCTGCTGGAGTACACGCCGGGCGCGCGCCTGTCGCCGCTGCAGGCGTGCGCGCACAGCTTCTTCGACGAGCTGCGCGAGCCGGCGGCGCGGCTGCCCAACGGGCGCCAGCTGCCGCCGCTGTTCAACTTCACCGAGTACGAGCTGAGCATCCAGCCGTCGCTGAACGAGTTCCTGGCGCCGCGCGGCGCGGCGGCGGGCGCGGCGGGCGCGGCGGGCGCGGCGGTGGGTGCGGCGGACGGCGCGGCGGACGCGGAGGCGGGCGCGGCGCCGTCGAGCGCGGGCGCCGAGGCGCGCTCGTAGGCGTCCGACTAGTGATAGTTACTTTCGTGTTGGCCATCGGAAAAATTACATGCATAATAGGTGTTTTCGGCGAGTAATCGTGTGATACTGTAGTGTAATTGTCGATAAAGCTTGAGCTGTCGTAGTCGGTGAGAAGGGTAAATCCGTTGTAGATTCTGAACCGTCGCGATGTGATTACTTTGTACTTTTGTAAGCTCAAATTGTCCCCTTATGTACATACCTTATATGCTGAGTTTGAATGTTTATTTAGTAAACGACAGATAATTACCGTCTGGATAAATTGTTTTGTTTTATTTACATTTTAATATCTTGTCCGTTTCTGTCTCTTGAAAATGGTTTCGTTTATATTTGTAGCCTTAATGTACTCGGTGTGAGACGTTTTATCATAGAGAGGTTAGTCACCTGTTTGTTTCACACGAATCACCCATCGAGGGTAGACGCATACTTAGCTTGCTTGGGCCGTGTAATCAGTAGGGAAGACATATTCTGTAGTGTATTAGAGTATTTATTGTTGAAAAGTATCACTAACTTGAGAAACTTTTACGAAGCGTATGCCTAGTGTTATTTCAACGATGAAACTTAGCAAATGGTATATTTGTTGCAACCATAGAACGCATTGTAAATTTTTATAACTAGCGTAAACTGATCTCTCAGATAATTTATAATAATGATGATATATGGTATCTCAGAATATTTGTATAAACAACACAGAGAATATAAATTTTAGATGTACTACGCATATAACTATGTTTGTTTATCAGCATCTTCTATGTTAAACATTTTTTTGCTGTGTATTTTTAAATTATCCAATTCTGGATAAATATAATGTACCTATTTAATAGCACTGTCGGTGTCCTAATTATAACGACATAGTTTTTGGATAATATTGTATTCTATATTCAATAAATGATATTTCTATTATATGAAATTTGTCATTGAAAACACTATGGTTATTAGTAGTCATATTGTATGAAACAATGTTTAATAATGCTAAAATTTCATTGTCATAGTTTTAAGTATTCGAGTAATTTCATTTTGCACTTCAATTATGAATACAGTTACAAATTAGGAAAGGTTTGAAAACCTTTAAATATAGACTAACAAGCTCTTTTCTTCATGGTGTAGAAGTAGCCTAAACGCATAAACTTATTGGTGTAATGTCGATTACCTCTTGCACCACTATTTAGAAGAGACCTGGCGTATTAAAATTAATGGCAGCTGGCGAGCACGATATTGCATATAAAATAATGTTTTTTTATTGTTTGGACCAACTCATACCAACACATCAGCTTTGCATGACAAATTTATGTAATACTACCCAGTTACTAATAATTATTCAATTATAATACTGTGACATTCTCACTAAAATAACTTTAAACGCTTAGCTGATAAATGTAACGTGAATTATCCATATTTTTCTAGACACTAAACCAGGGCCCGACCATTAAACTAATTAATTATAATGTATCATTTATTGTATACCAACATAGCAGGTCAGAAAACCGAACTCGGTCTTCCCTCTAGACCGGACTGTCGCGGTATCACTGCATCCTCGGCGCAGTGAAAGATCGAGTTCAGTTGTAGTTTTACCTGTAATTACTTATAAATTATTGTATTTTAAGAAAGCGCTACCGCGCATCGCTTTTAAATCACATAATAGTGGATCTTAGTTTTTGTCGTTAAGGCTATTAATTTGCTGGAACACCCATACAATTCGTGTAAATATATTATAATTATCTTTATGGTACGACTCTTGAGTGACGTGTGTCGGTGGCAGCGGGCGAGCGCTCGCCTCTCGTTAATCGCATAGGCAGATGCCGCACCGGACTCAGTAAGAGACAGTAGTTTAGATATTACATGTATTTTATTAAGTCTATCTATCTAATATGAATTTTGTAATCAACGTTGCTTCTTAAGACCTTCTGTGTAAAAAGTTATAAGACATACTAGTGACCTGAATATTTGAAGCGATGTTATTAAAAATCTTTAAACCCACTGAATTCTCACTTTCACGATTTGCGTGCACATTTACAACATGAGAATTTCCCGTAAATACATAGTTCGAAATGGAGTTATGACTTATTATATAAATTATTTAAAGTAAATTTTTCTTATTACTGTAATATTATTAAATTTAATAGTGAGTGAAATTTGTATTTTGTTTTCTTATTTGTTTTACTGAATTTAAATACTTCATAACCCTCATATCGTTGTTAGTTATGAATGAAAATAACATAATTATTAAAAGTAAATAATTAAATGAATAGTAAGCATGGCTTTTTATTTTATATTTAAGTTTAAAATTTATTAATTATGAAGTTTTATATGAATAACACCTCAATACACTTTTAACTTACTTAACAAGTCGGGCATTGGATAACTGTTTATAGGTACTGGAACAGGAATAATATAAAACATTCATAACAGACAAAGTTAATTTGGTTGTCCACTAAAAATATAGTGTTCTCAGAAAGCTACCTACCATAGACCATTATATAAATGCTACCTGCTAAGTGTGTTTACTATCATTACAATATAGATACTTTATTATTATTTATTAATAATAATAAGTGGATGATAATAAATGACTGCCATATGTCGTAAATCAATAGAAGAGGTTCCGAATTTCCGATAAAATGTTACTGTTACCGTATTATTACAACAACAAAAACTAATGTATTCAGCGTTTTATTTAAATTGACAACATTAGCTGTAAACTACCTAATAAATGATGAGCAATATGTTCTCTAAGGATAGCCTAGGGCTTAGAAAATAAAAATTAACATATTAGGTACATGGGTTGTCATGTTTATATTGACCATGGCTGCTCTCCACCAAGTCGCACGTTATTACCCTGATCGTAGACTGAGTATATTCTAGAAGACGTGATAGTTTCCATTGCATTTATACGGAAAACAGACAAAGTTTCGGCAACAACATAAAAAAACGAGACAGCGATAGTATTTTTTGTTTTAATTAATCGATTATAAAAACCCACTTTTTCTTTAAAAATCCTCCTTTTCATTAAAAATCCTGTTCCTACTGCCAAATAAAGTATACCTGTCAGATTTTCGTATTTAATAAAAGTAATAGTATCGAAGTTATGTAACGGGTGGCGCAAAAGTAAAGACCCTATTTGGTTCAGCTATAACATTTTTTCTAAATTAGAAAACTAGATTTAGATTTTTTTAAATGTATATTTGTGCCATTAAATTTCGTACCATTAGGATTTAAAGATGATGTCTTTTAAATGGTGACCTCCAGAGTTGATACACATTTGAGCCCTATTTATGACATTTTGCATAACTTGCCGTAACACTTCCTGCGATATGTTCGTTATTTCTTGACGAATGTTTTCTTTTAGAGCTGCGAGAGTCTGTGGCTTGTTCACATACACCCGAGATTTCAAAAAACCCCAAAGAAAGAAGTCTGGACTGGTCAGATCGGGTGATCTTGCAGGCCAAGGCAAATCGCCAAAACGAGAGATAACTCGGCCTGGAAAAGCGTCCCTCACTAAGTCCATAGTGTCGCGCGCTGTGTGTGCCGTAGCGCCGTCTTGTTGAAACCAGATGTGCTCCAGCCCCAATTCGTCCAAACTGGGTATCAAAAACTCACGTAACATGGTTCTGTAGCGTTCTCCAGTGACAGTAATCGCATTGCCTCCAGCGTCTTCGAAAAAATAGGGTCCGATCACTCTGTCAACACAGATGCCACACCATACAGTAACTTTTAGTGGGTGTAGAGGTGTTTCTTGAATAATGCGCGGATTATCAGTGCCCCAGAACCAAGTTACATTGCACCAAGAAATAACGAACATATCGCAGGAAGTGTTACGGCAAGTTATGCAAAATGTCATAAATAGGGCTCAAATGTGTATCAACTCTGGAGGTCACCATTTAAAAGACATCATCTTTAAATCCTAATGGTACGAAATTTAATGGCACAAATATACATTTAAAAAAATCTAAATCTAGTTTTCTAATTTAGAAAAAATGTTATAGCTGAACCAAATAGGGTCTTTACTTTTGCGCCACCCGTTATATACGCTCATTTCGTTATTTTTTGTACATTAGGGCATTCTAATTCTAATATTGAATTATTCCCAATAGTCACCGGCGGGAGGGAGGGGGGGGGGAGGGCTGCTACGATTCCTTCCTTCCCAGGAAAAAAATTGTAATTACCATAGATTTCAGCTTTTTATTTCTTGCTAATAGAATCAATTAAAAAATTAACACAATGTCTTTTTTTCTTTCTTTTTTTCCTTTTTTTTTTGGCAACAGAGCCGACGATTGTGTCAGCTATTTCTGCCAGCGAGCGTCAAGTTTAGAATTATATTCTTGTTGATGATATTGATATATGATTGATATTAATGGTTTACACAAAGTGACATTAAAATAATACTGCTATGAGGTGGTGGCTCTTTAGATGAAACTGTGATAAGGTGGAGAGTAGTGTCGAGTGTAGCCGGTGTTATCGGTGTACCTGTGTTATCGTTTTGATAGTAGTTCCTATGAGTTTACAATGATAAAAAATAGAAAAAATGTGGATGAAATTAGGGCGCGTACACATAGAACATCCGTTTTACAGGATCCTTTTTAACTGATCCGTCGCTACTGGAGGTAATATTCACACAGCATTTACAGGACCGATTTTAACAGATCCGACGCTACTGGAGGTAATATTCACACAGCATTTACAGGACCGATTTTAACAGATCCGACGCTACTGGACTTTCGTTCTTCAGTGTATCGCCTACTTTCTACGAGAATGGACGTTGTCGTGTTGTATTGGTACTATCGTCGTCTGCGGCGGAGGAAGCCCCGGCGTTATTGGATACATCCACTATTAAGGCAAAGATTTTGTCGTGGTGCTGTTGTGCGTCAGCTGAAAGAAGACGAATCTAAATTTTTTACTTATTTCCGAATGACGACGTCTACTTTTGATGACCTTCTTAAACGATTAGAAAAGGATTTAAAAAAGAAAGACACAAACTGGAGGAAAAGCTTGTGCCCTGAAGTAAAACTAGCGATATTTTTAAGGTAAGAACTTTAATTTTTGTTATTATCAATTAAAATTTAAAATGACAAAAAGGTTTACAAAAATGAAGATTTATTTCAAAACATAGACAGATCTGGCAAGTCTGACTCCTGGCTGAATGTAGATTCTACTGATGGCGAACCTTCTACTGATGGTGTAGAGTCAAGATGATGTGGCCTACTAAAATAACCTTGGGTGTGGTAGTGAGGAGTGCTAGAACTTTGTGAATATGGAGGCCACTCGTAGTTTGACTGACCATATCTTCTACTTTTAATATTTTGTAAAAGGTTTATCACTCCAGACTGAAATTCTAAAATTTGATCGCCATTAAGTGAAGCCAGTTGCGGCAAAATACCTTTGAAGAACGATAAATTGGGATCTTCAAACTCATTTTTACTTTTTTTTAACTGATCATTCATGTATTCAATCATTTTGGCGTCTACTTCATTCACATTTCTTTTGATTGCCTTGCGTTGCGGCGGGGCTAAATTTTGTCTTTCCTTTTGTCTGTCACTACCACTTTGTTCCGTAATCTGATCAGGTTCATCTTCGTTGTCTTTATTACTTTCTACTGTTTCCGTGATGTTGTCATTAGCAGGGACGTTCTCGTGTGTATCACCTGGGGTGACAACTTTTTTCAAAAATAACATTTGATTGTGATATTTGTAAGGCTTGGTATTTGAGGCAGCAGCTCCAGATTTCTTCAATTTCTTTTTCTCACTCAATGTTCGTATCCAGGCATCTCTAGTCGAATTCCATTTTTTTATAACATATTTTCCTGAAGCAAGTAAATAATAATATAAGATGGTTGTCAATAGCTTAGTAAGTGAAAGGCGAATAAGAAGGTAGAATAGACTTGTCAGTAATTAATTACCATATTGGTCAGTGGATAAGTCAAATTGACAGTGCAAGAACTAATCGGTCAGTAAATAATGGGAAGCAAAAAAGTATTACTAATGTTTAAATCAATTTATTTTAATTAGGTAATTTTATAATTTAGTTCAGTTCAGTTTAATTTTATTTTATTTATGTACTATATATATAAGTATGAGTTTTGATTTACGACTTTGCTAAAAACTCTCATAAAAATTTCGACTTTCCATACAAAATTTGTTGGTCACTATAATATTTTATAGTTTTATAATAAAACAAGACTTATTCATCAAGCCATCTTTAATAGTCTGACCATAGAGAAGTACCTCTACGAAACATAGACATATACATAATCAGTAATAGACAAAATTAACTAAAACTAAACCCTTACAGTCACTAACGTTACTTTGTATGGGAAGTCAATATATGTGTAATAATATAGTAATTGATTAATTTATTTTTTTTAGGTATGCAGCGTCTGGGTGTACATTTCAAGAACTTTATTACGTCTTTCGTGTCGGTGTGTCAACTATAAGCAACATTATTAAGGAAGTTACACGATGCATATGGAACAACTTGAATGACGAGTTTATGCGACTTCCTACAACAGTGAGTGAATGGGAGCATATATCAAATGGATTCGACACAAAAGCAAATTTTCCCCACTGTTTAGGAGCAGTGGACGGTAAACACATCAGACTTCGAAAACCAGCAAAAAGTGGCTCAATGTACCTAAATTACAAAGACTTTTTTTCCATCATATTATTAGCGATCGTAGACTCTGACTATCGTTTTCTGTATGTTAGTATTGGGTCGTATGGAAAAGAATGCGATTCATCAATATTCAAGGAGTCGACATTTTGGAAAATGATGCTAGATGGCAGTTTACAAATACCAGAACCTTGCCCATTAATAACAGGCTCAGAAACGAGAGTTCCCTACGTCATAATCGGCGATGAAGGTTTCGGTTTACACGAAAATTTAATGAGGCCATTTAGCGGGACGCATTTAGACGTAAATAAGCGAATATATAACTATCGTTTGACCAGAGCTAGACGATACGTTGAATGTGCATTTGGTATTCTTGCTAATAAGTGGAGAGTATTCCACCGGCCTCTAGACGTCAACAAAACAACAGCTATATGGATAGTTAAGGCATGTACCGTTCTACACAACTTTGTAAGGGAAAAAGAGGGCTTAAAGGATGGCAACACATCCGAATCTGAAGCATTTCATTTCAATAGCCTACCTGATGATGAAACGCTACGAGGTGGTCGAACTGCAAATTCAGTTCGAACGGAATTCGAAAACTATTTCGTGTCCGAATCTGGGTCAGTTTCTTGGCAGAATGAAGCTATTTAAAATAAAAAACAATGTCTCCATTACAATATAAAATAAATACTTACCAAATTCTTGTCTTTCTTTTTGTTCCATAGCTTCAAAATCCTCCTTTAGAATACCGCATATTTCGCGCCAAGCTGCGGTTTTTGCAATTTTATCTTTATAAATCTCCAGTGTTTTGTCCCAAAGAACTGGTCTACTTTCAACACAATTTATCAAAACTTCTTGCTCAACATATTTTTCAAACGCCTTGCTTGCCATGATTATGATAGCACTGGACACGTGCACTACTCTAGGAATGAAACCGGCAAATGGCGGCTGTGTGTAGCACATCGCACCCCGCGCACCCCCGTGCAAAGCCTCGTGCGGTTTCAATCCGATAAAACGGATTAGTATAGTATTACTGGATCCGGAATACTGAGTGAACTGGCTCATTCAACTACATACGCTAATAACATATACGTTTAAACGGACCTGTAAAACGGATTGCTGCTTATTTTGTCGGATCAGTATTTTTTACTGGATCCGGAATACTGTATTCTGTATGAACTCGCTCATACAACTACATACGCTAATAACATATACGTTTAAACGGACCTGTAAAACGGATGTTCTATGTGTACGCGCCCTTAAATGACAACCATCTTCCGTGAAAACAAAAGATGCAATCAACACAATGTCAACACGCTTACAACATTAGAAAAATATTAATTATTCAGTAAGTAAATAAAAATGTCAAAAAAGTTATATAGAATCAAATAAAAAAAAACAACATTAAGTTTCCTTTAATAGATTTAGATTAGTATTAATTATTATAGTAATTATAATCACAGATTATTAACTATAATTAATTCTAATCGTATAATCACAGATAATCACTAAGGGTAAAGTTACACGTGCATAGCAAAATAGAACGTCCGTCGATCTTATTTGTACTTGCTTATTTCAAGAGTGCTTAGAGAGAGATGGAAGAATGAGATCGATTCGAGTCGTTCGATTTTACCCTAATATTTACAATGATGTTTTTTGGAACACTAAGAATTATATATAACATAGACATAAATTTAATGTCTAAGTGTTTCCATAAAATGTCCAACAGACATTCCCATGCAGAAACTCCATCTGCACATCTTGGATGAATTCGTCCTTGAGTACATATTTCTTCTGCCTTTCTTTAAAAAAAAAAAAAAGTTTTTTCATGGTGTATCGGACTGTGACCAATGATGCATCCTTTTGTATAATATTAAAAAAATGTACGATATTGGGCTTCTTTTTCTCTACTTCCTGATTCAATTGGTTGTGCCAGCCAGTGCCGTATATAGCCTTTTTTGCGCCCTGTGCAAGCTTCTATAATTGCGCCCTTGTTTTTTTTAGATATTATAGGTACCCTAGAGCAATACTATGTATAGGCCTACTTTATTTCATTCAGGGTGATAAAATAAAACACAGGGAACTTGGTGTTGGTGGACCAATTATCTAATATTTTGGAAGGAAAATCTTTTTTTTAAAGAACTGATGTCGGCAAACAAGCAGACGAGCCATCTGATGTTAAGTGGACCCTTCGCCTATTATACCACCCACTGTGTCTCACTCACTAAAACTCAATCGCAAGTTCACTAGGGCAAATGCTTTGCCCACCCTGATACTTAAGATTTAATTTTTGGACCACTATGGTTTTCTTACTTCTATAATAATTAATTAATTTAATTTTAAGTACTTGGTATGGTAGAGTTTTGAATAAGAAAGGTAGCATAATATAAATTGCGTTTAAGTATGAATTAGTGAAAAAACGTTTATTCGAAAATATTTGCAAGATTATTCACAACTACACAATACACAAATAAATGAGACCACAAATGAGTTCAGATAGTAAAGATTTATTAAAGCAAGCCATAAACTTTTTTAAAGACTTACTTTTCGCGCTTTCTTCATTGCGAAATCGTTGATAACCTTTTCATACGACAGACACCGTCTTATGTCGCGTTCAATCGACAAAATCGCTAAGCCTGTCAACCTTTCTTGGCCAATCGTCGAGCGCAAGTAAGTATTCATTAATTTTAGCTTACTGAATGATCTTTCGCAGGAAGCTACAGTCACTGGCATTGTTAAAAAAATCTTTATAGCGCCCGCCCGTACCCGCCCGCCGCTTAGTCTCCGACCGACCGTGTAGCCGGCCGGCGGCTTAACTCCGATAAACACTAAACACAAATACGCTCGTGCGCTGCCAAAGAAATGAGCGCGATGTTTTGTCTAATTTAATAGACGTTTTTGATGATACTGGCATGTAGGTACGTATGTGTTGGAATCGAGCACTAGGGGCGCAGCGGGAACTTATCAGGAGCAAACCGAAAAAATAATAGTCCTGCCTGGTCTGGCCATTCTTGCGCCCCCCAGAGTCTACGCCCTGTGCCTGGACACCGGTGGCACCGCCCTATTTACGGCACTGGTGCCAGCCCTCCAAACAGTGAGTGGTGCAATGCTGACTTCCGAATACATTCCAAGTTTGTATTAAATCTTCTTTTAACCATTGCTTTGTCATATAGGCTCGAAACATTATCATGTTCTCGTCTTCTGTTTGCTTCCGTGTGATATATGACCAACCGTTCATAACTTCGGATGGTGGTACTAAAGGGAGTACAGCTCCCACTTCCCGGATTTTGATTCCGTGATTTCGAGCTCGCGCCCTTTACGCCAAATAGCCTTTTAGGGGTATACTGCTAGGTACTATGAGACAGCTATTGGGTTAACAGCTGTAGGTACTGTCCCTAATATACTGTATCATCTGATTTACTGCAGGTACTAGTGATGAAGAGGGTCAACGGCCGAGGTGCTTTCTCTATGAACTGTATCAGCTGATTTACGAGGTACTGTACTGTAGAGCTACTTATTAGACCGGCCCAGTGTTTCCACCCTATTTAGTTAGTTACGGTACGAACATAGACTTAATAAGTAGTGAAGAATAATACTCGAGAGACGACTGTACAATGTTTATTTACAAAAATGCCACGGTTTATATATACAAATGTAGTCTGACTACGGTATGGTATTTACATGAGCGCATTTTGGTTGTTGACCAATCAGGAGCGTTATACAATATTAAAATCACCATTATAATGCTGCAGTTGTCTGCTTGTTACGAATATCCAATCATATACTTACTTTCCACGTTTCGCTTCGAATAACTCCGCGTCTGTCCGCGCGTGGCGTTAAGGTGCAGAATGTCCAAGTTGCAAAATATCCAGGTTGCAAAATGTCCAGGTTGGAAAATGTTAAGGTTGCAAAATGTCCAGGTTGCAAACTTTTTTTTCAAAATGTATATTTTGACAAAAATATTCTAACCTCGGTGTTGTCGTACAAAATAAATACCGCAATATGTAAAAATTATATAAAATTAAAATAAATATTGTTGTTAATATAACGTTTTACCTGAAAATAAAACGTTTATTAAACATTCTTACCTTTTTCCAAACCTAATTAAAACATGAGAATGGCTAACCTGATTTCCGGTCGGATTTGTGCCTTTTGTCTCCTTTTTACCTGTATACCCGTCTCTATGTCACGTTACGTCACGTCCTCTTTTTTAATATGGTGGGACTTGCTATAGCATGGCCCGCTGTGTTTTGATCATTGGCTCGAATGTTTTGTGTCACCAGGCAGAGTTTAGAAATATTTGGTTTGGAAGAAGGTAAGTATGTTTAATAAACGTTTTATTTTCAGGTAAAACGTTGCTATTAAACCAACTGCACAGAGTAGATAAAGCGGTTAGCCTCTGGCAAAGCTTCCTAAGAAAGTGTAAAATTGTTACCTATTTTGGTAGGGTTGTCACAATAGACTAAGACAAACAAAATATAGTTGTTAAATAGTTATATACCTACTAAGGAGTTATTCCGGTCCGATTACCCAGATCTGATCCCCTAGAATTATAATTATTATTGAATTCTGTTATGATCCCTTAAAAATTTTGTAATTTCGGTCTAATCCCCTCAGTCTTTTAGGCAGGTAAGTACATTCAAGAAAATACAGTTTATGTAACAATTAACTAACAAAAATAAGAATAATAAACGCAGTTGTACAGTCTCTGTTTACCCCATTAATGAAAGGAAAGTGGAGCTATTTATTGTATGTATGTATGTATAGTACGACCGTTTAAATCAGTCTTCGCCGGCGCGGTACAGGAGTGAGGGGGTATGACGACAACGGGGACCGAGAGAGGTGCGGGGGCGGGCGCGCGAAGCGTTACGCACATGAGGTGAAATGCATAGACAGTTCTTAAGATTTATGTGACGTCATAGTGGATTTTTATATATTTTTAAAGCAGGGACGGCTGAATGAAACAACTAATTTAATATTTAGGTAACAAACTGTTATATTGTTTATTACAAGAATCATCAAAATCAAAAATCAAATCATCGAAATCAATCACATATGTCCATATCAATATCACTTGAACTTGATTCTTCACTTTCGGAGCAGCCATCATCAGAATCATCAGAATCGTTCTGCACATTAATAATAAAATCAACAGCATCATCTACAATACCATCATGTTTGCAGTATTCTTCCTCAATTTTAATTACGTGGTTAACGCAATGCTCCCACTTTTCTGCACAATATTCAGCAAATAATCCCTCTAATATACTTTTTTTTGGTCCAAATTAGAGTCGACACTTTTTTGAGCTAATTGTCCTTTAATATCACCCCAGACTAGCTCAATGGGGTTCAGGTCTGGGTGGTAAGGGGGCAAACGCAGCACTTCATGTCCGTTTCTTTTTAATAACTCGTCAATTTTATAAATGTCTTCTGTGAAATGCCTTTTAATTAATTTTATAACTCATCCTTCCTTAGTTTATCATCAAATGGCACGTCATGTCGTCGTAGACATGCTTGCTTAGCTGGCTTAGTAGAAGCCATACTCGGCTTTTTCTCCTCTCGAACCGAATGATAAGCAGCGTTATCCATCACTATGACAGAATTTGGTGGTATATTCGGCATCAGCTTTTCATTTATCCATTTCATGAAATTCACAAAATTTATGGAATCGTGATAATCATCTGTTTTACACTTGGATTTGAATATCACAACTGCCCCGTCTACAAATCCAGTCTGGCCTCCACATTGAACAATGATCAAACGGTCCCCTTTACCGATATTAGACAGCACGCCGTGTTCATCCTTTGATTGCCAACACTTTGATACGTTATGAGACGCATTGACATAAGTTTCGTCAAGATATATAATATACTAGCTGTTGCCCGCGACTTCGTTCGCGTGAAAATTCAGATGGGTGTCTCTATGAGAATATTGCGTGCCTGATTTTATGGCAATCGTAAATTGTATCAGTATTATCCGTTTCTATGGCGAATCCAGTTTAAACCCGCTACCGCTAAAACTGACAAACCACTTTCACACAAACTTGCGACTCTTATTTGCCCATTTAATAAGGGTGGTTTCTGAATATTAAAAAAAGAGTATTTTCTAGTAATTTGGTAAACCTACTATAAAAACTATAGAAGTTTCATACAAACTTTGCCACCCCTTTATACCCCCTTAGGGGATGGATTTCGCAAAATTCCGTGAGCACCTATATTCTAATAGGAATGACAATGCAAAGTTTGAGATTCCTAGCACTTGTTGTTTCTGAGATTTCGTGATAAGTGAGTGAGTGACCTTTTGGGCTTCGCTCGCGTGAATGTCGTTTTTTCCAATAGACATTTTTATATCGTTTAAATACTGTTTTTCATACTATTTTTTATCTCCCCCTCACTCCCCCTCACTTCCCCATCACTTCCCCCTCACTTCCCCTCACTTCCCCGTTACTTCGCCGTCACTTTCCCCTCACTTTCCCCTCACTTTTCCCTCACTTCTCCCTGGCTTTCCCCTTACTTCCCTCTGACTTCTCCCTGACTTTCCCTTCACTTCTCCCGCATTTCCCCCACACTTCCTCTTAACTTCCCCCTCACTTCCCCATCCCTTTCCTCTCACTTCCCCATCACTTCCCTCTCACTTTCCCCTCCCTTCCTCCTTATCCTTAGTTCCTCCTTTTCCTCCCTCCTTTCCCTCCCTCCCCCTTCCTGTAAATTTCGAGTCGCTAGCTTCAGAAGTTAAAGATCTTTGTATAGAATATTTCATCCCTAAATTCACCCCTCTAAATCCACCCCTGTTAAAATAAAATTATAAGGATATTTTTTATTTAAATAGAAGTATTCCAAAATAAAATTTCAAAACTGTAAGTTAAAAAATGAAGAAGATTCATATAATCGATTACATCCCTTTTCACACACTTAGGAATTAAATTTTAAAAACCCTTTTTGAGTACAACCTCTAGACATTTAGACAAACACACCCTCCAAATTTCAAGTCGCTACGACCAGCAGTTTAGGCTGTGCGTTGTCTGTTAGTCAGTCAGTCAGTCAGGATAAAGCCTTATATAATATGTATGGGTGTATGGATGTATGGATTAGACGTATAGCCATCGGGGATCAAAGCATACAGGCTGCTAGGAATGCTAACACGTGATGAGCCACATAAAGCTGACCGTGCGAAAAAAAGCTAATACTTAGATCCACGCCCACAACTTTTAGTTGTGTCTGACCTTGGGCTTTATTAATTGTCATCGCGAAACATAGGCTCACTGGAAACTGGACTCATTTAAAACTAAACGGAAGATTGTTTAGAATGAGCGGAATCCGAAAAATAAAAACGCTATCAGCTATTCCGTAACCTGTTAAAGTCTCTGTTTCTATCAGATTTCGTAGTAAATTAACAAATGTTCGACGTGATCCTTTAAATTGGCATAACTTTTTTATTTATGAACCGATTGACATGAAACAAACACTAAATGTTAAGTGAAGCTTACCACAATGTATTAGTGAAAACCATATCTAAATCGGATAAGCCGTTTCTGAGATTAGCGTGAACAAACGCACAGACAAACAGACAAACAGACAAACAGACTAACAGACAAACAGACAAAAATTGTAACAATCATTGTTTTGGGTTCTATTTGCGTTGATAAAGGCCCCAATAATATTTTTTCTCATATATCTTCCATGTACAGACAGCGATCGGTTACATTTTTATTATATGTATAGATATAGATCTTCCTTCCCTACGTTATTTTTTTATAGACTGTAGGTATTTCCACCTCCATGAAGTTTCCTTTTGGATCCGCATTTCTTAAATTTGAAACCAAGATCATGTAATAATAGCCTTAAATATTCCCTTCCGAAGTGTAATATATTCTCTTCTCTAAGAATAACATTCAAAGTTTTTAGAGTTGGTATTTTTTTATAATATGTATAAAATTGAGAGACTTTTCTTCTTACTACTCCTTTTGCAAAATCGTCTATTTCAACTCTTTTTCTGCGCACTTGTTTTGGTTTTTTCGGTGATTTAAATATTTCGTTATCTTTCAATAGTCTCCTTTGTTGTACAATTCTAGATACAGATTTATCCGATAGTCCAGTAACCTCTGCTACGGTTTTGTTAAAATTTATATCTTGCAGATATTCAGTGGAATTTGGATCCAGTTTCTTTTTTCTAAAATATTCGTATACGATAAAAGCCATTTGCTTGCACTGGCTATTAATTTTATGTCCGAAGATATTTCGACTCATCTTGAGAATGTAATCTCATGTATAACTGTCATAAAGCGTCCAGACCTATCAACACGAGTGATCGCTAACCGTGTAGCGAGCGTAATGAGTTGTTACAAACATGCGCCTGCCGCCCGCACCTCTCTCGGTCCCCGTTGTGGCTCTACCTCCGCACCCCTGTACCGGGCAGGCGAAGACTGATTTAGACGGTCGTACTATAGTACGGAGCAGTAGTACGGATACTACTACTGTGGTTTTTAATTTCCCCCTTTTCTTTTTTTCACTTCTCTCAATCCCTTCACCTATCCCACTCCTTTCACTGTAGGCAGCAGATTCCGCGTCAATGAACATTAGTTACCACTTACCATCACGTGGGCTGTTTGTTAGTCTGCCACTGTCGGCAATAATAAAAATTAACTTTTGTTTCTGATCCCCTAAATGATCAGAACGGAATAGAAAATAAAAAAATAATGCGGTTACCCAGGGTATCAGACTCGGGGGATCAGACCGAAATAACTCTATATATGTAGGTACTTACTGATTTTTATATCTCATTTCAACAAATTGGATTAACGTAGTGAATATAGAAAAATATCTGTCGTTTTGCCTTTTTAAACGTCTTCAAAAAAAGGAGGAGGTTTTTCAATTCGACCGTATATATATTTTTTTTTAGTTGTATGTGTGTACGTCGATAACGTCGTCGTTTATGAACCGGTTTCGATGATTCTTTTTTTGTTGGAAGGTAGATATCCCAAGTGTGGTACCATGATAAGGAAACCTGGATCTGATGATGGCGTCCCAGGGAAATCGAAGGGAACTTTTGAAAATCGTACTAAAGGCATTTGTTACTTTTTTCATTAGGTATTTTAAGGCACTACTATTAAGTAAAGGTTTGGAGTCGATCTGATGATGGAGCGGAAAGATAGTCACAAGAAATCGACAACGATTTACAGTAATTATTTGGTGTTTGGACTTAAATCATTTCTTATGATGAGAACTTTGCACCCATGTGGGTTTTAAGTGCCATTACAGGTGACCATAGACAGTCGAGGGAATTCCTCCAGCAGTCATGTTGGGCTTACTTCATACGGTTCAATATCAAAATGTTTAGTTCGTACAAAAATAAAACCTAATCAATATTTAGGTCTACCTGCTCATCACTGAAAATCGTAAAATAAAATAATAACTAAAAAGTTAAAATAAAACTTATTTTTAACTTTTTAGTTTTCTTCCCGTTTGAAGTCGGTTTTTTTTGTTTAAAATTATAAATACTTTTATCTTCAAAGTATTTTTTGATTTCGAATTTGTTCCTTAAGCTACTGGGAATACAGGTTGAATTCCTATGTGAGTATTTTAGATAAGCGTCCAGCGTGGTAGGTGGGACGGGAGCGGGCTGCCATACTCGGACCCGACCTTTAGCGGGTGGGACGACAAATACTTTCAAGTTTTTTTTTTTTTTTTTTTTATAGTATAGCCTACCAAAGTGACTCCACCCCGCCTGATGGTAAGCAGTCAGTGGAATCCAGAAGTGGCGGCCACTATACCAAAAGCTATCGTTTTAAACTGCTGGTATGGTGGCCTCCACTATGGCGGCTGGGAATGGGGTTAGGGGAAGGAAATGAGGGACGTGAGGAAAGAGGAAAGGGGGGAAATTGGGCCTCCGGCGCTCTCACTCACCGAACGAAACGCAGTAGTACGGATACTACTACTCTTAAGTCGATCTTCTATGAGAGGGTAGTACTTCCCCGGACGGTCCGGCCCATTCATGCTGAAATCAGCGTGGATCTACTACCGTAAAAGTATTTTAAAACCTGGTTTTCGACCCTCGTATTTTTACGTACTTGTACTTAGAAGCCCTGGTATTGAGTTTTGCAAGTATATCTCATCTCTACTAGAGATGAAACGTATTTACGCTACCAGGGCTTAAAACCAGGGCTTCGCTTCAAAGTAGGGCGCCCTGGTACGAGCAGACAATACTTGCAAGTATGAAAGTATGTGCTACAAGGCGAACGCGCGATAGCATAGCATAGAAAAACGGTTCATATTTCAATGTAGATAAAAAACACACTCGTATTTAGTGAATAATAAATACTTTTATTTTCAAAGTATTTTTTTATTCATACGAATTTGCTCCTTACCTTACTAAGAATACAGGTTGAATTTCGATGCAAGTATTTTAGACGAACGATAGCATAGAAAAATGATTCATATTTCAATGTGGATAAGAAACACACTCGGACTTCGTGAAAAATAAATACTTTTATCTTGAAAGTATTTTTTTATTTATACGAATTTGCTCCTTATATTACTGGGAATACAGGTTGAATTCCTATGCAAGTATTTTAGACAGGTCGCCCTAGCAAGTGCGGCGCGGCGCGGGGCTCGTGGTAGGTGCGACGGGAGCGGGTTGCCATACTCGAACTCGACCTTTAGCGGGTGGGACTGGTTGGGATGACAAATACTATCAAGTATTTTAAAACCTGGTTTTCGACCCTCGTATTTTTACGTACTTGTACTTAAAAGCCCTGGTATTGAATTTTGCAAGTATATCTCATCGCTAGTCCAGTCCACAGAGTACATTTTTTATTCCAGCCATGACGAACACTTTGTTGCCTAGGTATTTGTCGTATTTGTCAAGAATAATATACCTAATTGTCATGTCACCAGTGTGACCATATGTGGCAGGATCCTGCCTTTTCGGCAGATTTAGCCCTTTATTTTACTCTCTGGCATATTATGTTTGACGTTTTAGAAATTTGGCAGTATTTGGCAGTTTAAAGCAATCTATGCTGGCAGACTTGGCAGCACAGCTTGTAAAAGGAATTTGGTACAGTATCAACAAAAGGAATTAGAAAGAAAATAATTAGAGCGGAATTTTTAAATGCCAATGGCAACATTAGCAACGATGAGACCTTTAGTTCGGGGGCTTACCATATCATCTCTAATTGAATCTGTAGTTCATTTCATTGTAAACATTAAAATGCTGAACAAAATAGATGTTTTTTTAATTAGTCGGACTAGAAAAACTGTCACACACAAAATTTTCGTTCTGATTTCATGCTGTGTGAATGTTTACTATTCCTGATTTCTCATGAAACGTAAATATGAACAATTATATCGCCTAGAGTGGGCTGTGGGAGCAGGACCCATCTCTTTCGCTCTGATTAGCAAAAGCGAAAGATGAAGATGTTTCATCGTGTAAAGCATTTAACACTAAGTTGATGCTTAAGTTGTCTGATATATAAGAACATGCAACCACTACCTACTAAGCATAAGAAGAACATGATCGGATACAGTGGGCAGTCATCGGTGAGAATACATTATTTAACAGAAAAATTGTAGAAAGTATTAGTAAGGAGGTATTCAAATTTCTTTATAATTTTAGGTGCAAAAGTTTTGTAAAACGTCTTACTAGAAGATTACTAGAAAGGCTAACAGATTTTTAAAATTTTAAAATTGTAACGGCATTATTTTGACATTTTGTGCTTAAGAGTTTGGCAGAATTTGTCAGTTTTCTTGCCTAGGCTGGGCAGGATCGCTAATTTAAAGTTGGTCACACTGCATGTCACTTCGTGAGTCAAATCGTGACAATAATTGACACTTTGACAGCTCTTGAAGTCTTGAATTCATTGATTGGATTAATTGACAGATTAGATTTAAAACTCAAAAGATGCAAATTGCAAACTAAAATGATAGTCTAACAAATATTAGTTAGATGATTGCATAATTTGTTTTGGGTGATACTATAAAATTAATGGGATTAAATTACGGGTGGCGTACGTTCTTAGTTCTTAATTGTTTTTTGAAGGTGTTTAGTTAATTGCCTAACAATGCACGAAGCTTACGAGGTGTTTCACTTGCACAATGCAACTGTTCAAATAGAAACTATCGCCGCATATGGTGAGTAAATTGTTTTGTAGCAGAAAGTTTATTTATAATGTTAACAGGTAGACACAGTAGGTACCTCTAATCAGCTATTAGTAATGAATACAGCGTAATTTTAGATCTTACACCCATAAGACTGTTGTTTCCTTACAAAAACTCTTTGATGTGTTTATTACCTACTCCTATTATGTATTTCTTACCATTATATTGGTTGAATAAACACACACAACAACAACAGGTTTATGTTCATGTTTCCATTATTTGTGTTAGGTTGTTTTTGTTAGTTGTCCATTAGTTGTTTTTGTTTTCAAGAGGCCCCATACATCAAGGAGAGATATATTATGTTCCATAATTTGGGATCTGGAGATGTAGTGTGTACAGTCTTCCACCGTATCATACATGTGAATGGTGTTACTTGTGAAAAATGGTGGAATAAAAACTTAAGGAGAGGCCAGCAATGATCTGTCATAGGCTGATGATGATTAGAGTAGTTAAGTTATGGTAGACATAACTAAAATAGTTATCTCTACCATAACATGTCAACTACTCTAATTATAACTATAATTTAGAGAGTTGTTATTGTTATCCATTATATGTCCGTATCTATACATTCTATGACTCATTTGTTTGTAGTGTGTCCTATATTTTATCCTATTAATTTTTCAGATAACAATTTGTTAATAGGAACAAGACAAGGTCATTTGTTGATGTATTCACTGTCAATGACAAATGGTAATCAAAAATATGAGCTGCAGCTACTTCGGTATTGTAAAAATTTTAGCAAAAAACCTATACAACAAATTGAAGTTATACCAGGTAGGCTTTGATTAACTTCTGCACTAGGTATCAATAGAGCAATATAGAATTTTTAATATTGCTCTATTGATATCACAAAGTAGTTACCTATATTCGGAATAAATATTTATGGATCACACAAAGTTTTGCTCATTAAATTTGCAACCACTTGCACAGTATTATGCCCTACTGTAACATAGAGGCAAGGAAAATGACTGTTACTGCTATTGTCAGACCAAATTATCTCACTGCTGGGCAAAGGCCTTATCCCATGATTTCGATTCTGCTCGCTCCATAGCAAGTGTAGATCACTTTATCCAATGGATTATTTTATCCAATTCGGCAAATAAAATAAATATAATATTTAATTTATTTCAAGTTGATCTGTCGAAATGGTCCAGTAAATAAGGCACCCGCTTCATAAACACGAGGTAGTGGGTTCGAAGCCGGGCAAGTACCAATGTGGTTTTTCAAATCATATGTACTTTCTAAGTTTATCTTGGACATTTCTGACTGACGGTGAAGGAAAACATTATGAGACATTATGGACTTAAATGTCTGAAATTGCCAATCTGCCTTGAGCAAGCGTGGTGATTAATGCTCATACCTTTTCTATATGAGAAGAGGCCTTTGCCCTGCAGTGGGACAGTAAATAGGCTGGTATTATTAAGTTGATCTGTAAAATTAAAAACATAGCATCATATGACTGGCCTGTTGGTCTAGTGGTTAGTGACCCTGACTGCTAAGCCGGAGGTCGTGGGTTCGATTCCCACCCAGGACAAACCTTTGTGTGATGAGCATGATTGTTTGTTCTGTGTCTGGGTGTAATTTATCTATAAATGTATGTATTTACAAAAAAAAATGTATATAAGTAGTATATCAGTTGTTTAGTACCCATAACACAAGCAAATATAATTGCTTAATTTGGGGCTAGATGGCGCTGTGTGAATGTGGTAGAATATTATTATTATTATTATTCCCTTTATTTACATCATTTCATATTATATAAATTTTTAAATACATATTTATAAAAAGTGAAAAATATACATTTAAAAATATAAAAAATAGTTTACCACCGGTATCGAGACTAGAGTCCAAGCTACCGGCGGTTAGGTTTCCAGAGATAGGAACCTCCTCACAATACGTGCCGTGTCAAGCAGCACTGCCTTCTGAATCTGGCCCTTGACCCATCCACCTAATGCGAGCCTCTTTAGGTGTTGGTCGAGGCTCTTTGCTATTAAGCCATTTACAGTAACAACTATCGGTACAATGACAGCTGAATCCACATCCCACATGTCGACAATCTCATGAGCTAAGTCGAGATATTTTATCTGTTTGTCTTTCTCAGCTTTCATGAGATTCTCGTCATGAGGGACAGTAATATCAACTATCATTGCAAGGCGCTCGGGACGATCCACCACCACGATATCAGGCTTGTTTGCTATAATAGTCCTGTCTGTGATGATGGAGTGATCCCAGTACAATGTCGCACGACCATTCTCGAGAACCGGCTCAGGGTTATATCTGTAGTACGGCACTTCGATGTCCACAAGTTTGTATCGCAAAGCAAGTTGCTGGTGGATAATCCTGGCCACTTGGTTATGTCTGTGCAAGTACTCTCCGTTAGCAAGACGCGAACAGCCGGAAACAATATGCCTGAGAGACTCACCGGGGCGATGACATGCCCGACATATGTCAATAATGCCGTCTTTCAGGATATATTTCCGGTAGTTGTTCGTCATGATAAGTTCATCAGCAATTGCACAAACAAACCCTTCGGTTTCTCCAAAGAGATCACCGAAGCGTAGCCAGGCCACGGAAGCAGAGTGGTCCACACCAGGATCGTGTAAGGCTCGAAAGAACCTTCCGTGGAGCTCCTTGCTTTGCCATACCACGCGGCGATCATTAACACCGAGCACTACAGGCCTGCGCCAGTTTTCTTTAGCCAAGGCAAGCGGGGTAAGTCCAATATCCACTGCAACCACATCACGATGCACATCCTCGCTCATCTTAAGAAAGTAGTCTCTAAGGTTGCATATCTCGCGATTGTGGAGGTTTTTGGCATTTAGAAAGCCTCGGCCGCCGCATTTTCGCGGGATATACAACCTCATGACGGATGAACGCGGATGATGCATACGGTATGAGGTTAACAATGTGCGAACTCGTCTATCCAGGGCATCCAATTCAGTCTGTGTCCACTTGAGTATGCCGAAGGAGTACAGAAGCAGAGGCATGACCCAACCATTACAGGCGCGCACCTTGTTGCCGCCTGACAAATTACTTTTCAATACTTTTTTAAGGCGGCTGAAAAAGCGCTCCTGTAATGATTGTTTCACATCTGTCTCTTTAATGCCCAACGACTGCGACATACCCAAGTATTTATAGGTGTCTGCGATTAGAAGTGGCCTAAGATGAGTAGAATCAGATAGTTGAATTCCATCAGATTCCACTACCCTGCCTCGCTTTACATGCATGACTGCACACTTGTCCACTCCGAAAGCCATACGTAAATAGAATTACTAAAGTTTTCCGTTATCTTTAGTAACTCTTTGAGCTGGGTTTCAGTTGGTGCAAATATTTTCAGGTCATCCATGAATAGCAAGTGGGATATTATCTGACCGCCTCTACGCAATCTAGAACCTAGCCCTGAACTCTCTAGCATTGAACTAAGAGGGTTCAGTGCTAGGCAAAACCATAAGGGACTCAGACTGTCTCCCTGGAAGATACCCCGCTTAATCCATAACGGTTCACCAATACCCTGAATTCGACGAAACTCTGGATAGGTAAGGACCGTTTTCCATTGCCGCATGCATGCCCCCAAGAAGGTGCGTAAGATGGGATCTACTTTATATAATTCCAACACCCTCAGCAGCCATGAATGCGGCACGGAATCGAATGCCTTCTTATAATCTATCCAGCATGTCGTCAAATCCTTGTGGTTGCGGCGAACCTGCTGGTTAATGGTCATGTCGATAAGGAGGAGCTCCTTAGTACCACGGGCTCCTTTCCTACACCCATTCTGAGAAATAGAAATGACCGAATTTTTCTCAATATGTTTGGTAATTTTGATTCGCAGAATGGATGTAAGAAGTTTATAGACCGATGGTAAACATGTAATCGGCCTATAGTTACTGGGTTCCATAGTACTACCTGCCTTATGGAGCAGATGGGTATTTCCTGTCGTTAGGAACTCTGGTAGCGAACCACACTCTATAGCGGACTGAAATTGAGATGCCAGTTGAACATGTGAGCTACGTAGCCATCTCAGCCAAAAATTGTGCAGTCCGTCCATCCCTGGTGACTTCCAATTAGCCATAGGACGGACCGCATTAGCTACGTCTTCAGTTGTGATGACCACGCTATCCATTTCTGTAATTTGCTCACACGTTCGCTCAACATCTCGCATCCAGTCACTTTCGGTGTGACTGACGGGAACCGACCAGATGCCACTCCAAAACTCTCTTGTAGCAGTAGCATCTGGCAAATTACCGCCATTACCATCACTATTTGGTCGCTCCCAGTTCCTATATACCCACCTTTGGTCCTTTTGAAACATGCGATTGGCCATATAACGATCCACTCGTTTTTTGTATCTGCGTATTCGGTTATGCGCTCTGTGACCCGCGATAAATAGTTGTGGGGACTGATACCTGTTTTTGAAAATGCTTGGTTCACAAAGCGCATCACTCTAGGACGTGTATTCCTATTCCTAAAACAGATTAGCTTGCCAATAAGCACCCTTGCTCTAGCAATACGCCGTTCAATCCGGTACTGCCAGGCTGACACAGAGGTCCCGCGCGGCATACGAGTGTCAGAGGTTGGAAACTTGACAGCCGCCAAACGACATACTGTGACAGCCGCATAATACAGGATTGAATGCATGTATCACTAAGACTTTCACTTTGGTTTAAAAAGTCAGGCAATAGTGAGTCAAAGGTACTTACAAGCGCTAGGTTTTTTCTATGCACGGGCAAACGTGGAAGACGAGGCCTAAATTCATGAGGTGTGAATCGATAATCGCCAATCGCACATTTAAAAGCGTTCCAAACCTCCTCATTGCATCGAGTGTCTACAATAGAAGTACTGTCATCTCCTTCCACTATAACATCATTCTGCACTTGTGTTATATTATTCTCGTACTGGCTTGCTTGGGGGGAGATGGCAGTTGTAGATTGTACACACTCTGAGCGTAGCCTATCAAGTACAGTATCATCCAACATTCGACAGCGTTGGATGGCACGCACCTGATCCGATAATCGTTGTGCCGTAACATTGGTGGTTGGTTCAAGACCCTGAAACAGGACAAGCATGCGATACGCAGTGAGGTTAATTCCTCCCTCTGTTGCCCCAAAATATGCGCGCATGACATTCTCATTCATTGTAGGTGTCCATCTCATGCGCTGCACTTTACCACCGGCAGCGGGGACCCTATTCGCGGCCGGTTGGTCACGGGGTCCTAAGCACGTCGGTGGCCGGGCTCTCCCCTGCCGACGTACAGGTGTTGGCGACGTCGGCGGAGAGAAATACTCGTCACTCGAAGATGAGCTCGACGCCTCTTCAGGGCTCGGTATCGTTGATACAGGATCTGTTGGTTGGGAGGCGGAGCTGAGCGACGAGTCCGGGGCTGGTTGTAGTGCTCTTCGGGTCTTGGATCTCGTCAGCATTGTTTAATTATGTACATTTTTCATTTTCGTTTTGACATATGTCATGGCTGCTATTTAAATTGAATTTTATTGTTTGTGGAAGAATACAGGGCCGGATTTAATAATGGTATTAAAATGATTGATATTATGTACAAATATATATACAAATATTGATTGTAGGTGGTAAAATACTTCCAAAATTTATTTAAATTTGAGGCGATGAAAAATGACACACTTGCTTAAAGTAGGGTTGCCAACTTTTTATGTTATTTATTATTATTATTATTATTATTATTATTATTATTATATAAACTTCCCCTTTTGATCTAACAAGCATTATGCCAGTAACATATTAGGTAGCTAGATAGTGAACATGTTTTTTTCTACAACATTTTCAATAGCTATAGTTTTATTTGTGTAATGCTAATTTAATATTGCAGAAGACAACTTACTGCTGTGCTTAACTGACAATGTACTTTCTACATACAATATAAATGGTGTTAATTTTCCTATGGTAAAGACATTTGAACAAACTAAAGGTGCTTCATTATTTGCATTAGATAATAAGGTAAGTTATCAATCATTATTATTATTATTATTAGATTTACTAGTTCTAAATTTTATTAGGTTACATAACCTTATTATAATAATATTTTATGTGAATAATTCAAAGGCTTTTGAGACTATTTCCTATTGCATAAAAATATAGTGTAACAATTTGTAAATCAATTTAAATAATGTTACAAACAATTACCTACATACAATATAAGTTTATAATTCTTAACTTTAAGAAATATTTATTGACATAATTGGAATAACTGAAATAACTGTAGCATATTCCTCAGGATAGATATAATAGGTAAAATATATATATATAGGTAATGTTTACTTTTATAGTGTGCAAAGCGGAGTATGTATAGTATGTACCATCTGATAATTTTAAAATAATGCATTGCTTTCAGCCTACAACATTAATGTCTGGAGAGTCAAAGTCTCTTGTCCGTCTTTGTGTTGCTGTAAAAAGAAAACTGCAACTGTACCAGGGAATAAACGGGGAATTCAAACAGCATTTGTATGACTTCAGTATTCCAGACGTGCCAAAAGTAATAGCATGGGGTCAACAGTACCTATGTGTTGGATTTAAATCTGAATATATGTTGTATGATGTAGGTGATATGATTTATTAAGTTGTGTCTTTATTATCATTATTATAGCCATCATGCTCCTATTGAAGCCACTGAATGGGTGCCATCAGGCAGTGTTTATTATTTTTTTTACTGCAAGTCCTGTGTCGCGGGAGACTTAACAAACATATGATTATTAACGGACACAAAATACACCCAGACTAGGAACAAATATTCATTGGTCACACAAAGTGGTACAAAGTGTTGTCCTGTGTGGGGATCAAATCCACAATCTCGCGCACAACAGTCGTTTGCGCTCTCAACAGAGGCAGACTAATTTAAAAAAATATAAATAATGTGTTCGAAGTTTCTTGCTTTACTTACCTTGTCAGGCACTATGAAGGCTGCCTGCCGCAAAATTGAAAAATTCTGCTGAAGTCATAAAGTTGTAATAATAAATAAGAGTATACATATATATTTTTATACGCGTACCTAGTTCATTTTAGTTTCGCATTAACTCGATGATTAATTTCAGCTTTCATCAGGAAATCCTAAAGAATTATTTCCGACCAGTAGTTCAAAAGAACCGACTATAGCAAACTATTCGGAAACATCATTTCTTCTCGGTCGCGATCAAACATCAGTACTAGTAGAAGAAAGTAAAGATGCTAAAGACGAGACTGATATCAAAAAGAAATCCAAAGACATTGATATAAAGCAGACCATTATTAAATGGTCAGAGGCTCCTATTGCTGTTGGTAATGACTTTTTAATTATTATGCATATTAAACATGTATCAAATATATTTTATGTAAACAGACTGGTTATAGAATATGGGAAATTAGAAATATCCTTTATTCAAACATAGCTTATTACAAGTTTTAAAGGTCAGCTTCATATTTATAAAAATACTCTTTCAGTTTGATTTAGTGTTTCTTATACATTGAATATCAAAGTATTGCAATATAAGATACTAGCAGCCCGCCCTCGCTTCGCTTGGGTATCATAAGTTGAAATTTTTGAAGTCCTTTCTTCTAACATAGCCCGCTCTGGCGCTTTCTAAGTGACTATTTAAAAAAAAACATCATTACATATCTGTTCCCGCTGTGTGACATTATGCCCTCGAGCAAATTCGTACCAAATGAATTAAATAATGTTCTGCGTGTTTTTAGTAAAAGAAAATTACCAATTAATCACGTTATTAGGTACTTACTTTTCGATATATTTTAAGGTAAGTATACGTCAGATTAAATCATTATTTCATTGGTCATTTTTATCTATGTGAAACTGTTCTTATAATTCATGATATTACTTTGATTAGGCTTATGTTTTTGTATTGGGTTAAAAATACTTTGAACTTAACCTACATTAGTAGGTATATCGCATAATAGTGCGCTGGCGGCAAACTTTTTCGGTTTAATATTATCGTTACTGACTCGGCTCCTATAAGTGATAGGTTGATGTATTCTTGATGTATAGTGCATATATATTGATAGTGAAAGCCTGAGTAATCCACAATATAATAGTGAAAACCACATCCAAATCCATTGAGTAGCTCTCGTAATTAGCGCGTTCAAATAGAGAGACAGACGCTTTCTAGCGACTTCCGTTTATATTATGAATAGATGATGCCTCACTAATTTCAGTTAAGAGTATTTATATGAGTTTGGAGTCGATAAAACAATAACTAGGTACCTATAGGTATTATCAATCTTAATTTGCTATTGTAGTAAGGTTCATATAGTATTTAGTTATTTAGTATTTACTTGGGACCAACTTCAAAATTATAAAATACTTATTTAATTATTTCTGATTAACTAAATCAAAATACGAATTACTTTGTGCTACATTTATTTTTTATTTTAGTTGCCTTTCTGTTTGTAATTGCTGTAAATCGTTGAGAAGTTCTCTCGATTGTCTTTGTGCTCCATCATCAGATCGACTCCAAACCTTCACTAAGTAGTAGTGCCTTAAAATACTTAATGAAAAACATAACAAATGCACTAGTCGTCAGTACGATTTCCGAAAGTTCCTCTCGATTTCTCTGGGATGCTATCATCAGATCCTGGTTTCCTTATCATGGTACCCTTGGGTTCTCCTTTCCAACAAAAAAAGAATCATCAAAATCGGTTCATAAACGACGAAGTTATCCGCGAACACATAAAATTAAAAATGTATATACGGTCGAATTGAGAAACTTCCTTCTTTTTTGAAAGTCAGTTAAAAATAAAAAAAATTTCATACAAACTTATATATTTCACCCCTTTGTAAGGGTTGGTTAGAAAATTAATTAACTTAATTAAATAATTAGTATTTTCTAGTAATTTGGAACCCTACTATCTAATCTATAGAAGTTTCATACAAACTTTGCCACCCCTGTTTACTACTTTAGAGCATGAATTTCGCAAAATCCCGTCTTAGTGAGCACCTACGTCCTAAAAGGAACCACCAAGTTTCTGAGATTTCGTGATGAGTGAGTGAGTGACCTTTCGCTTTTATATATAAGTATAGAAGATGTATACTGACTATTCCATGTATGTATTTTTTATTATTAGATACAAATACCCATAATGTTTTATCAGAATTCTTATTTAAAACGGTGTAACTTCTTCTTCTCACCTACTTTGTTTCTCTGCACTACCTCAAGAGGTAGACTGGTAGAGAATACCATTGGCATTAAATCCACCTATATACAATATGTATTTGAAGTTTTGAAATAAAATAAATAAACCAAGAGAGATATCCCACAGCATTACTATACTGCTTTATGAGGGCCTTCCACCTGGAAATGACATTGCTTGGTCGTGGTGGAGGTCTTTGAACAGGCTGCGAAGTAGTCGCCCGAAGTAAGGACAACATGCACAGTTGGGGCTATAGCTCGGAAACTGCTTGCTTGTGTGGTGTCTCTCACCAGACCATGGCACATTTATTATCCTGCTCTGCGTGCCCTGTCACCTGTACACGCATGGAACTGTACAATGCTACAGACAACGCACTGTTAGTGGCAGCGTACTGGTCATCACAGATTTAACTCGCCCGTGTCGACACGATAAGAAGAAAAACATTCAAGATAGCGGTCAACCCCGGCTTCGCACGGGTGGATATTTTTTTTTTACATTTTGGGATAAATAAGATAATTTAAATATTTTTAATATCGTAATATCTTTTGAATGGAATGCCCGATTTCAATAATTCAAAAAGTAGTCAAAGTTTTAAATACGAAATAATTTATTTGGATAAAAATTATTAAAATGGTGGGGATAAGATCGTCAGATTTTGATCGAAATTTCTATCATCTTTTAAAATGTAAAAACGTAGTTATAGTGACATAACTACAATAGTTGGACATATGGTCTCGCGAAGTTTTTTGCAGATATTGATATTCTTTAATATTGTAGAACATTTTTTTGTTCTATCATCAATACTTTCCGCAGCGCATGCGATGACAGTCATTTTTTAGCTATTTTTTACACTTTGGGTTGGTTTTCGTAGGAATTTCTAAGGATCTTTAATTTTTCTAATAATATATATAGCTTATGTTTCTCACTGATAATGTAGCTTTCTAATGGTCAAAGAATTTTTGAAATCTGTCCAGTAGTTTTTGAGTTTATTCGTTGCATACAAAAATACAAAAATTTCCTCTTTATAATATTAGTATAGATTGGACTACAGACATGTAATCTGTGCTACACAAACTTGGTTAATAACAAGAACCTAGAGCTGACCATATAGACGAGTTGTCGGCCAAAATATTTTGGCGCGGTGGCCCGGCGATAGTCAATTGGCGTCTACGCACTATTATTTTTTTTGGTCAAGCTCCTAAATTCCAAAAGAGCCAAAGACACTGTCTTGTGTGTGTTTGTATGAGCGTAGACGAACCTTTTCGTATCAGTGGGACGATGCAAACTAATAATTAATATGATTATTCTGTTACAGTTTGGGACGAACCATTTGTATTAGGTTTAGTAGGAGATCAAGTTATTGTACAAACAGTGGAACCAACATTATTCATACAAACTTTACCGGATCTGAAACAAGCAAGACTTATGTATAGGTATGTTTTATTTTAGTTATAAAATGTTTTGTTTTATTTTAAATAGCATGCAATTTAATCAAATTCTTATTAGAAACGGTTTGAATTTTTATTTTTTTACGAAATCTTTACAGAATGTATCGTGTTTCACACAAGTTTCACTTATGCTAATCCAATATTCTATGAGAGGATAGTATTTCGGTCGCTGTGGCACATATACGCTGAAACTGAAATTCTGCCATAATTTTTTATTTTCCATTTTTTTTCTCTATTAAAACTTTAGCAATGACAAATCACACTCCTTCGTGAGCAATGTACCAAAAGTTTTTCTTGTTATTTGAAACATATCTTATTGCAGATGTAAGCGCGGATTAATATTCGTGTCTTCAGTTGGTCAAGTTTGGTGCCTCAGTTCCGTTGATGTCAAGAAACAAATACAGCAATTGCTCAAAGACAAGCAATTCCAGTTAGCGATAGAACTAACGGTAATTAACATAATTAAGTTTGCCTCTTATTTATATAGTTTTATTTATTTACTAGCTGACCCGGCGAACTTCGTTCCGCCTAACAGTCGATCAACTTTACTTTATTTTTCTAAAATAAAAGATTTTTTCTAAAATAAACGTAGCCTAAGTTACTCCTTATTACATCAGCTACCTGCCAATAAAAGTCCCGTCAAAATCGGTCCATTTCAGAGATTAGCCGAAACGAACAGACAGACAGACAAAAATTGTAAAACATGTTATTTTGGTGTATGTACCTTATATATATTCATATACATCTAGTAAAAAACGGTTATTTCAATATTACAAACAGACACTCCAATTTTATTATATGTATAGATTACAGTATGATATTGTGCTATTACTATTGAAATTTTTGTTATAGTTTGTTTTTTACACTCAGTGCATCCGAGGACGCCTAGGCCTCCTCGAACATTTTCCACATTAGTCTATTGACTGGTAGTCTTGTCCATAGTGAACCTGCATGTGCTAATATGTCGTCTACTCATCGTTTCCGGGGTCGACCTCGCTTTCGTTTAGCGTTATCCCTTGGTATCCATTCTGTAACTGTTGCATTCCATATTTTTTTTCGCTGTGCCTAAGCATATGTCCATGACCATTCTCGTTTTTCACCTTTATAAGAGACATCTTCAAGTTTGGTAAGTTTTCTAAGATCTTCGCGTCTACTGTCCTTTAGTCTTACACCCAAAATACTCCTCTTCGTTCCTCTTTGGCATGTTGTTATTTTGTGCAATGTTTTTTTTGTTACTGTCCTTGTCTCACATCCATATAAAAGGCAAGGCAGAATGCATCTATTTAATAGCTTTTGTTTTATGGCCACAGGGTAAGATTTGTCTTTGATCACTTCTTTTAGGCTGCAATATGTCTTCCATGCGTTTGTTACTCTACTCTCTATCTCTTTTTTTCATTTAGTTTTCGAAAGATATGAGCTGTCCCAAATAGATGTAACTTTCCGTATACTGAATGCTTTCTCCATCTACTTCTATGTTAACAGGATGCTGGTTTATCATTATTTTTGTTTATTGTTAATCCCACTAGTTTACTTCGCGCTGATAATTCTTTTAACATTTGTTTTAGAGTTTCAGGGTTTTCAGCAATAAGCACTATGTCGTCGGCAAATCGCAGATGGTTCAGTCTTGTTCCGTCTAAATTGATTCCTAAGGTGGCCCAATTCAATTCTCTAAATACATCCTTCAAGACAGCTGAGAACATCTGGTGATAGTGGATCACCTTGACGTACTCCTCTGCTTATGGGAAAACTTTCTCCTTCAAATTCTAGTTTTATCCTAACGTCTACGCGAATAGCACGTATTCGCGTAGACGTTTTTTATTAGTGTTATGTATTTTTTTTTCGATTCCATGGTTTTTAAGATAATATATTTGTGCCTCAAGGAATCGAATGCTTTGTTATTATAGAGAAAAGCTAAGAAAGGCTGTTGAAATTCTTGGAATTTTTCAATTAATTGTTTTATTACGTGCATGTGGTCTGTTCTTGAAAAGTTAGCTCGAAATCCAGCTTGTTCTTTTGATTGCTCTTCGTATAATTGTCGTGATATTCTGATAAGGATAATAAAATTTAGAAAAATATTTTGTATAGCTTAGACTTGAGGCTTATAGGTCGATAGTTACCCATATCACTTTTATCGCCTTTTTTATGGATTAATATTATTAAATTTGTGGTTAATTGTGTAGGGATGACCTCTGTTTCTAGTATAGTATTAAATAGTGCAGTTAGCTTGTTCAGGCCTTCATGTGATATTGCCTGGGGATTACTTGGCTCAAATGTCAAAAACACCCTAGGTAAAATACATATTCTAGACGAATCCTTTTGTGTATTGATCATATACAAACTGTAATCTTATATTTATAATCATTACAAACAAATCATGTTTATTAAAATTTTAATAGATTTGACCAAATTTAGATAAAACAGGAAATGACATGCCTACTTCATCCTAAATTGAAAATGTTCTTAATAAGTACTTAATAGTAATAATAATAATATTCTACCACATTCACACAGCGCCATCTAGTCCCAAATTAAGCAATTATATTTGCTTGTGTTTTGGGTACTAAACAACTGATATTCTTCTTAAATACATTTTTTTTTGTAAATACATACATATTATAGATAAATTACACCCAGACACAGAACAAACAATCATGCTTATCACACAAAGGTTTGTCCTGGGTGGGAATCGAACCCACGACCTCCGGCTTAGCAGTCAGGGTCAGTAACCACTAGGCGAACAGGCCAGTCATGCATAAATTTTATTTAATAACGTATGAAACAATTTGCGTTCATAAATTTTTATGTTTCATTCATAATTCTTAAATAAAACAGAAAACCCCTAGAGGACAGTAGCGCCCCTCAAGAAGCACCTCCCCTAGGCCTGTCAAATTTGACTTTAGTCGAGTCTCAGCGACTCGTGTGAAAGGAGTACTATACGTCATTTTCTTATGCAAATAGAATACAAAGAATATTAATTTCAAATAATTGTTGAATGAAAACATATTAGAAGTAGTACAAATATAAATATAACGTAAAATAAAAGTAAGTAGAAATTCAGTTTATAAATATATAAAAATTTGTTTGCAATTTAGTTTCGTATTTTGATCATAGAATAACGTGACAATTATATCTTGACTATTATGCCTAACAGAGAAAAAAATATCTTTTGGGTAAGGGCCCGTGATCCTAGCAATTTGTCCGGCTGGTGGGATTACATAACTATATTTGTGAAACGGGTCTACTCGTGTTAGAAAATGATTATAAGGTGCCATACCTCTTTACCCGACGTTTCGGTCGAATTACACCGACCATGGTCATGGGCTGACTGATGTAGCTAGGCGTCGTCTTCGCCTTAAAGCTCGGAATTCGGCAACTACCCTTACTTTGTCTTTTGTTACACTGTTTTGTAAAAAGTCAGTACTACGACACACAACACTCATTACGATATACCACTATTCATCCGTGGTCTTTCTGGGCTAAGGAAGAATTAATATATCCATATGTGTCGGTAATTTTATGTGATAAATAATTAAAATTAGCATTTTCTTCTATTCAATAAATAATTAAGAAAATAATAATATCACATCAACACAACAACGCTACCTAGACCCAAAGTAAGCATATTATGTGTGTGGTATGGGTTCTTGAATGCGGATGAACTTATTTATATACTTTTTTGTAAATACATGACATGTTATAGATAAAAATACCCAGAACAATACAAATATACATATGCATGCACACAAATATTTGCATAATACCTATCTACTGATAACATTCCAAAGCTACATGTAAATGTTAATTATGGAATATTTAAGTTATTATTATTCATATTAAATAACTACAAAATGAAACTCTTAGAATCTGAACTGAACTACTTACTGAAACCTGTAATAATTTGTTACTTATTTCAAACTAGCTTTCCGCGGCGTGATTCCACCCACGTCTTTGCCAACTGCTCTGCTCCCGTCACCAGTAGCGTGATGTTACATAGCCTATAACCTTCCTCAGAAACTGAGCTTATCCAAAGCATAACTATTCAAATCTAGTGGTTCCAGAGACTAGCGCGTTCAAACAAACAGTACCACCAAGTGTACGGATTGAACTGACCATGGAGAGGTCTCGAGTTCAGGGTCCGGGTCAAGTAAAGTGACATTGGCTTTTTCTTTTGAAAAATTCTCAGTCTGGAGTCTGGAATTGTGCCCGATAAATGGCAACAGGCTCGCCTCCTGTTACATGGTCCTGTTACATGGTACCTAAAATGCATACTGCCATACCTAATGTCAAAGAGGCAATATAATTCATTTGTTTTTAGATGACTTAGGTTTAATTTAATATACTCTTTAGTTTGCCACGATATTCATTTGTTTTTGAAAAAGAAAATGCTAATTTCAATAATTTATCGAATAAAAATACCACCACATCGATATATTAATCCGCCCCTAGCTCAGAAGATCTACGGATACATAGTAGTATACCGTAATCCCACCAGTAGGCCAAATTAGTAGAACTACGGGCCCTTCCTTACTTGATTTTTTGTATATTTGTTTGTTACGGTTTTACTCAAAATCTACGTAACTGATTTAAATATTATTTCACCTTTAGAAAGCTTTGATGGTAGTAGATAACATAGACTATTTTATTATGTTATATGTGTATTTTTCAGTAATTTTAAGAATTTAAATATTTGTAAATTTCAAATACAGCACTGCAATAATAGTTTGCAGAAAGTACTGTAGAGACATTTTAAATAAATATAGCTAAATAGATAGATAGCTAATAAGAGATATAACTTTTTGATACCGAAGTGAAGCTAGAGTGCGGGTGGCTAGTATAAAAATAAATGTAAAGTGAAGAGTCGTCAAGCTTTTTAAAATTATTGGTAAGTAGACTGCCAACTTCCACTAGTTGGAGAGGCTCTCTCTAAAAAGAAGAAGAATATTAGAACATCTAAAAATAAAGTACCTCATTGTATTACTACTGTAAGTGACTGTAATGTACGATTTCCACCAAGCGTACGGCGACGGAGCGCGTCGGCGTGCATTTGATACTATACTAATGGAAATTCAGGCTTTTATACAATAGTTAGGCGCCCTCCGCTTTGGAAGCATGAGGTCGTGGGTTCGAAACCGGAAAAATGCCAATGTGATGTTTTAAAAATCATAATTAATAAAAAAAAAAAATCATATAAAAAATTTACTTTCTTAGTTCACCTTGGACATTACTGAAATACGGTGAAGCTAATCATCGTGAAGAAATCTTGGCTAATAAAATTCAGCCTTCTTAAACCTTTTTTTGTAGTGTAGGTAAACAAGGCAATGACACCACACCTAATCAATTGCGGGGTTCTTGAGAAGCGTCTTCATTTTATGGTATGTGTAGATAAATGCCAGTATGCGTGCCATGCCCTTTTTTGCCGTTGTTCTATTCTGATATTATTATACAGAGTGTATACTACGGTTTGATATTAACTGAAAAAGCAGCTGTTACTAGTCCGTATAATAATTCAAATTAATCACAAAAATATTTTGACGAAAAACAAAAAATTCTATTTCTACCAAAATAAATAATATTTTAGTAGTAACAAAGTAATACACCATTTATTATGACAAGTTCACTGACCTGTAATGAGCGGCAACGTTTATCCTTCGACGTGGATTATGACTTAAGTCAGTGACCGTTTGACGTACTTACAGAGTGTTTAGAATTAAAGAAATTAAAAAAGTAGTCCTGTGTCTAAACTATTGAAGATATTTAGTTGTTTTTTTTTGTCTCGCTTTATAATGTCACATACTATACGTAATTGCATTTAATATCATACCGTCGTATACACTCTGTATATCGGTATATAAGTAAGATTATAGAGTTATAGTATATAAGTAAGTATACAAGAAGTTTTTTGTATTATTATGTAAGGTGTGTGATTTTAATGTTGTATTACATACCTACATAGCTTTAGGTACGCCTTTTTTCCCAAAGAGAAAGAGGAATAGAACCCGAGACCATCATCACACAGTACCACCGAAATACAGAAGCAGTCTGTATTTATGTGTATGTTGTATAGTCTGTGTTTGCCTTAGAGCATTAAACCAACAGGAGTGGACACGCGCTCTATTTCCCTTGCGCAAAAGTCTGCCACTTTCGGCGGGGGACGGGGTAACGCGAGCAACGCACACTAATTACAATGTTAACTACTAATGCATTTTTAAATCGCGTCGTTATACACGCACACAATAAAATTATTACACACTAGTTTAAACTTAACACACACAATCACATTCACACACAGGGACATCTATCAGTTTACGCTTCCTTAGCATAAAACAGTTAGAGCTTGACTCTGTCGATATTTAGTATCGATGTTTAGGATTTCATATAAGTACGCGAAAGATTTAATTATTTTCATGATTATTATGTTTGCTTATTAAAATGAGCATTATCTTATATTATATAGAACAGTTTTAGGTAATAATAATCTATTATAATTTTAAGGTTTTTTTTTTATTTAAGCACTTTGAAATAGATGAAAGTAAAGTAAATAGTTCATAAACATGAATTAACTAGAAGTAATTCTGTTAATTCATGTTTAAGTCAATATTACAGGAAGAATAAAACAGTGTTTCTAACTAGCACACTTTTTTGTAATTATTATCAAAAAAGCCCGTCATACGGTCGGGCAAAATTTATTTGTTAAACATTGTTTGACAAACAAATCTGGTTATGCGGTCGGGCTCTCCTACTATGTTTACTAATGTTTATTCAATACTTCCGATCCCTGATAGTACGGAACCCTCGGCGCGCGAGTCCTACTGGCATTTAGCCGTTTTTTTTGAAGTTATACTTTTTTTTGCGCGATTGGGAAAAATGATGAAAGTGAATTTTTACGATGCGCGCGCACACCGACAGAAAAAAGCAACACCCTGAAGTTAGTTGCGAACCTTTTACATACTGAAGTTAGTTGCGGATCTTTGTGTGTCGTATCAGTACAAATAATCTGTGTGAATAAATAAAAAATATATTGGCGTTTATATCAATTCAAATATTTATGTATGTATGCGTTGTATTATTATTTGGTATTTTTGGATTGTTATGCCAAAGAAGTATAACTTCTTACGTGCGTACATGGGTACCCACTCTTTTTTTTTATTTTACTACTGCGCACAAGGATGTATGTTCAATAACCACCACCTGTTGAAATTTGTTCTAGTGTGGATTAAAGATTGTAATTATTTATTACGTGTCAATTTTACGTGTATTATTCCTAAGTATGTATGTATATTCAAACCAAATAATACTTTGAATTAATTGTCTGTTGCTATTAAATTTCGTTCCAACTAAGCAGAGCTTGTAATTGGAGGATTTTGTTCTGATTACATAATAACAAGACACTGACATGAGAAAGTATGAGTAGATTTTTATTAGAGAGATATTTTATCTGTTCAGATAACAAAAAAACAACAGAACATATTTCAGAAAGTCTTTATTTAAGTAGGTATAATAAAATACTGAAAAACTGTGCAATTTAAATTAACCTTATAAATCTAGTTTAACTAATCCTAGGTAATGCAATAAGAGGAGGTAGCGCACAGCGAGTTTACTTGCTAAGAACTGAGCTCTCCGCCGCTTGGGGGGTAGGGAGGAGGTAGCAGTGCTGGCAGCACAGAAGGCTTTGTCTTTTAAGCTGTTAGTCAAATACTTGTACGCTTAGGAACCCACTTATATGGTTCCTACAATATTGGACCCAAGCGACTCGAGGCGCTGCTTCTTTTGAAAATCTAAAACAAACAAAAAAATAATAATTTAATACTGGAAAACCAATATCGATATCGTGATTAAACTGTCTCATCTCTAATTATGTTAAAGTGTGACCAGTTTCTTAAAAATAAATACGCTTATTTTTGTAAGAAATGAGCAATTATCTTTCGGAATAAAGTGCACTAATCTTGTATATTTGGATTTATAATCTTATTTTACTTGTTCATTTAATATTATTTTGTGCATTACTTGGTAAAAAAAACATTGGTTTTAATTAAAAATAAATAAATATGGGAACGGTGACACAATAATGTACATCCAAAATGAAACTTGTTAGATATGTCAACAAGGCGAGATATAAAAAAGGAAAGGTTAGTTTTTATGTTAATTCAACTTAAAATATTACCCCAGATTGGAGTATTGATGATAAGCCTGGCAACACTTGTTGATTAGCATTTTATTTGGTTAAATTGCTAATTTAATGCCTTATTTAATAATATTAGAACAAAATAATACTTACAGGTGGAATGTAATATTATCCTTTTGTAGACTTGATGTCGCTGAACGCTTTTTACACCAAAATACACTGCAATTCGGCATTTCTATTGAGACGCTATTACGCATGCACTGATAGGTGACTTATGATGCGGAACGCGCGTCAACTAGTTTTATATAACGGGTATGACCGGTGGTCTCGTACCTTTGGCAGAGGGGTACGCCTGTCAGTGGCCTCTCCGGTTGGTTTAATGCTCTAAGGTGTTTGCATATTACACCAAATATTTTATATTATATTTATAAAGATGACTTTTATTTACTAAGAACCAACAAGAATTTACGTGGTTATCTTCAGAAAGTATCATGCAGTTATTCCAGCGCTAAAATAAATAAATGTTAAAAGCTGGATAATGAAAACTTTTTTTACGAGTAGGTTACACGGTTATTAAATAACATAGGCATAAACCTTATTGTGTTGTAATCAACATTTAACACGATTACACATCTTCTGTGTTTTGGCGTAATCTTAAGTTACTTTTATAGAAGTATGGTTTTTTTGGCGGTAGGTGGCGTCTTAAAAACAAAATTCACAAAATACTAGTTTAAAAGTCAGACGCTCAAAGTCATTGGGCCCTGTAATACCCTTAAGTACTTCATTATCTATGTTGTCATCAATGTTGTTAATAGCTACTAAATACAGGCAAAATAAAAAAATATACTGTTTCTTAATGACACTATCGATTAGTTAGTATTCTGCCAGAGAAGCTAAAAATATTGCAGTTTTAAAGGAAATGTATAAGAATAGTCTAGTTCTCTAGTTACACAAAATTTCAATCAGTTATTAAAATATAATGATGTCATTCAATGAATAATAAAAGGAAAATAAATAATTTTCCTCTCATTATCAAGAAATTTCAGTTATGTGTAGTTCTTCAAGTAACCAACAATATTCGTGTGCTCTTTTCGTAAATATTATTTTGTTTTGCGTAAACTGGCACTTGGGATACGTAATAATGAATAATCAATGAAATAATCATGTAACGGCAATTAATTATTTAAAAAAATACTAGTTACCCGCCTCTTCTTCGTTCGTTATTCGGTAGTAATATGCTGTTACGACATGTTTACAAATAGTTTAATTTATCAGCTTTTCTCTCATATAAAATGCATTACTATATATATATAAACCTTCTGGAACAAATGTTTTAAACGATAGTGAAAACCGCATCTAAATCAGTTGCATGCTTTTGGAAAAGTTAGCGGAGAAACAGGCAGGCTAAACAGCGATTTTTATTATACTAATTAGAGATATTTTATAATGACCTTTTATTTTTATAGTATTTGCACGATATTGTCGATAAAAAGCGTAGATTATAGTATTGTTTAACTAACACTGCTTGGACGTTTATTTGTTCTGTGTTTTGTAATTTCAAGTTAAATATTTTCATATTATGTTTAGTACAAAAATTAAAAAACGAGAAGCTAAAATTATAAATCTGTTGAATGTAAGTAAAGTATTGTAGTAATCATATCAATCAAATACATATTTATTTCGTTTTTTGGTTTAGCTAACCGAAGGACTCTTTTTACACGTTAGCCTTAATTATTATATTATACTCTCATTTATTTGAATCTCCTCATCACTGTTTCCTAGATTTTCTCTCAGTGATCTTAAAATTATTTGTAATTAAATAACAGTTGCAAGTTGCAAAGCATTATTCTGTTATTTATCTATAGACTTTTCATTAGTGTAACTAGATCCAAAATGCCGTTTACTATAAAACCTTGCGATCGGCGCGATACAATAAAGTTACTAAATATGGTAAGTTATTACCTACAGTGCTTAAAATATAGCTTGGTGCCTGCGACATTAGCCACTTCGTTTATAAGGACAGCTATAATAAATTTCCTGTTAAAAAAGTTCGAGCTTTAAATTAATATTTAGACTTTTTTTTATTGTTAAGATAAGTTTTATTACAAAAACATGTTAATATAGCTGTATCTAATAATAATTTCCAGAATAATATTTTTATTTTGCCGAAATTAAAAATTGACGGTATAAACGCTTTTTGAAGACTGTTTAGAGATGCGTAATCAACTGACATAGACAATATCGATAAAATAAATGCATGCTAATTATAATTTGAATGTATTACTAAATAAATTATGAATTTATGTAGAAAGAATTAATGCTAATGCTTACAAAATAATCACGTTTATTTTTTATTCATTTATAAGACTGCTCCAGAGATGAATATGATTTTGACAACGATGATAATAAAACTGGTGTTGTACCCCTTCATGGCAATAAAAGTCTAAATTAAGAACTAAGTCTTCTCGTTTATTGCATCTATTATATTATAAGCCATTAAAATAATATTCGGTTATATATTTTTAATATCAAAATTTATCGATAATCACAGGTAGATTGTCCTCATTACTAGCACATATTCCACTGACAGACGTCGCAGGCACCAAGCTATATTTTAAGTACTATAGTTATTAGTTTTAATCCGATTTTCTTTACCTCATTCACATCACATTCATTCTTCTTTATGGTTGGCAACTTGGTTGTGTTTTCTTAATATTGTAATAAATTCGTACAGAACTCACTTATGTCTATAGGGTACAGTATACTGAATCTGAACAACTCCTGACACTAAATTGACCACTAAGCATTCGATAAGAAGGAGAAGTAACTACTTATCACTTTTACTAGTTTATTTGCCTCCTAAATGCTATTAAAAATAATTGTAATTATCCATAATATTATTGTTTATAATATATATAAAATTAGTATTATTCACAATATTATTGTTTATAATATTATCATTAACAGAGTCTGTCAGAATGTACACCCGAAGAAAAGAAGCAGAGAATACATAACATACAAGCTCTATACGCGCTAGAACTATTTGGTATGAAAAAATACGCTCAATCAATGAAAGAGTTCATTAAATTGAACACCGACCCTGCTGACGTCATTAAACTCTTCCCTGAACTAGACAGCAAATCTAATGGAGAGAAAATGGCAGTACAGAAATTAAAAGGAAAAGATTTGGAGCAAGCTCTTACTGCATTAATAGACTACTTAGTGAGGCTTAGAAGAGAGCTCTTAAACAGTGTAGATAAAGCTGGCACTAGTCAAAGTGAAGGGAATGTCGGTAGTCAGAGGAATATCACTCAACAGTTAGAATTAATAGATACGACGTTGTTGAAATGTTATTTACAGGTAAGCAGGTTTTAATTGGAAATGCAATATTTATGACTACCATTATGGTGTCTGTCACATTTGGTCGAATGGTAAATTTCTGGCACCTACGCAGTTGTGAATTAATAAATGAATAAATTAATTATTCTTAAAATATTTGACATTTCTATCGAGCTCCATACCAAATTTTTACGATATTCTGCAGATGGATCATGAACTTCAGTGTTTAACGGTGCCTGCTCGCACACAAAGGGCATTAATGTTACCGTTTTTAGTTTTAAAATCTCTTACAAAAATCTAAATTTAGACTTTACAAGATGCTTATATATTTTTTTATTGTTACCAGACAAATGATGCACTTGTCGCATCTCTTCTACGGCTGAATAACTGCCGTTTGAAATCGGAAGAAGCAGAGAAAATCCTCCTTCATCATGGAAAACACAGCGAATTGATAATACTGTACCAAACTAAAGGACAACATATGAAAGCGCTACAGTTGTTAAAGGAGCAATCGAAGCAGCCCGATTCAAGTTTAGAAGGTTATCGAGGCACTAAGAATTATTTACAACAATTAGGTATGTTTGGGTATTTTTCTAGACGTTATCATTTTAGCCAAATTCGCGCCTGTAGAGCGCCGTAATTTTGCAGTATACAATATAATTCTGAAGATTCTGATCTTAAAATGAAATAGACTCGTTATCATCAAATCAGTCGAATGACGTTTACTTCTGGACACAAGCCTACTCCAAGTTTCATCTCGTTACTTTGACCGTGAGCCACTCACATCCATAGTTACGTCGTGATAGGATTAGTAATATCTGAGATTAGATCTAACAAGCAACACTACTTGTTACTTGTTGGTGTGCTCGTTGTCCGCATTTAGACCTCTTGATCCTTCGTTGCGTCCGGTTTGGCTGGATTATTTCATCCAGCCCAACTCCGCCAAGAAGCGAAGAAGCTTCGTGGGGTCTTCGAAGCCTTCGACAAGAGCCCGAAGTACTGCTGCGCTGTCAGAAAGTATTCTGATGTCGAAATAGTTTATCTTTCGACGCAGCATCGTTTCTGCCGCTTTAGGTATAGTTACGCATTCAAACTGGAAAATTGAGCTATTTTTCCCCTAGAGCTGTTGATAAATTGATATTTAGGTCCATCGAGAAGAGTCGGTGTGGTGCGCATGCTTCCTGTTATAGCCATGCAAACATGTCTTTGGAATTGTCGCATCTGGGTTTTTACAGTGCAGAGATCTATTCTAAGCCCCCAGATCACTGCACCATTTAGTCGTGGTCAACTAATTAGGCTCCCTGCGCGATCGTTTGAGAAACGAAGAAATCCGCAGGCGAACCAAAGTAATTGACGTAGCTCGCAATGGGCAGGACACATAGCTCGCAGAACTGACGGCCGCTGGGGCAGAAAGGTTCTAGAGTGGCGACCACGAACCGAAAGACGCAGCGTGGGCAGACCCCTCACAAGGTGGACTGACGACCTTATAAAGGTGGCGGGCAACCGATGGATGAGGGCGGCGAACGACCGGCCACGGTGGCGAAAATTGGGGGAGGCCTATGTCCAGCAGTGGACGTCTTTTGGCTGATATGATGATGATGATGAACTAATTAGGGACATTCAAAATAGTGAAGAGCAATAACCGGTTATGTACATATATTATATAAATATAAAACCCTATTGATTTCTCAGCACCTATTATTTGCATAATTTGGTCCGATTATTATGCTATAAATGGCTGTAAATAAAAGATTAAATAAATAGAAAAAGTATTTAATATCAAAGGTTAAACATGTATTCAATTTTATGGTATAATTCTGTAGCTGGACATTTAATTAAGAACAGTAAAGTGTAATGAAAAATAAAGTTAAACAACTAATAATCTGCAGTATTATAATATCTTTAACAGCTCCATTTTATTACGTGTAAAATCAGTACCCAGTAGCAAAAATTACCGCTTGACGCCGATGTGGCATAGACATTATCAGTTTCTAAAATGTTTCGACAGGAATGTTTGCCCATGCCTCACAAAAAGCTTTATTAAGTTCATCTAAAGTTGTAGTACGATAAGTGGCAACTTTTTTCTTAATTTCGTGCCAAAGGTGCTCGATTCGGTTGTGGTCCGGGCTATTTGCTGACCAATCTAGCACCGATACTAACAGACTAGTAAGAAACAACTTGACTGAACGGGCGGTATGTTTCGGGTCGTTATCATGCTGAAACGTCCATATAATAGGGAGATGCTCCTCAGCATAGGGAAGCATAGTTTCCTCCAATATTGGTTTGTATTGATGTTGGTCTAAGTTACCCTGAACTTTCCTCACAGATCCCACTCCACGTCCAGAAAATGAAGTCCACATTTTAATGTTTCCACCGCCATTTTTCACCTTTTTTTTTGTGAATTCTGCATTCATTTCGGCGCCGTACGTATTGCCTTCCATCTGAAGAAATCAAATTAACCTTGGTCCCTTCAGAGAATAATACATGTTGCCATTAAGCGTAGGTCCAATGCACATATTTACGTTCAAACTTCAATGACGTTTGACGTTCTATTTTCTTTCTTCAACAACGGTACTTTGCTAGCCAATCTTCCGAACAACCTTGCTTCTACCAGACGTCGTCGAACGGTCCTCGCTGATACACCGGCTCTTTTGACTGCCCCAAACACTTCGTGTTTAATTAAAATAGACCCTAGAAACGGATCTTTCTTAGCTAACTTGAGGCCCTAGACAAGTGGCATAGATTTCTATTATTCATAGAATAGATTAAAAAATTTATTGAATTGACATAAGCTAACGCCAGCGCTTATGTCAATCTCATACATTTTTTATTTATTCTATGAATAGAATAGAAATGTTTGACACTTGTCAAACATTTCCTCTGGTTATCATTCTATCTTCTTGTGGAGTTGTTTTTCTCGATCTTTTTGTTCTGGGCACATTTAAAGTTTTGCACTGCATTGCATACCATAGTTTTTGAACAATTTAAATGTTCTGCTATCCTTCGGTATGACCAACCACGCTCGATAAATAAAAAAAATCAAAAATAAAGTCTTAATTTGGCTTAACCAGAGATTGTCCCTAATTAGTTGACCACAACTGTAGATGATAATAGGTCTAATTACGGCAGTATAAAGCCACATTGCAATCCTGGGGGAAAGTCCCCAGGTTTTGCCTATGAGGCATTTGCACTGCCAAAATATGATGCAAGCCTTGGTTAACTTTTGTTCTTTATGAGTGTTCCAGAGCAGTTTGGAGTCAATAATTATACCTAGATTTTTGACCTCCTGTACTCTGGTTAACTGGGTGCCCAAAATATTTGGTAGATTAAGGATTGGTATTTTCCTTTTATTGGTGAACAGAACCAGTTTCTCTAACAAGCAACAATAAATGTTTGTATTTTATAGGAGCTGAACACATACACCTTATATTTAAATTCTCCGACTGGATACTTAAAGAGCATCCAGAGGAAGGCTTGAAAATATTCACGGACGACATAGAAGCTGTAGAAAAGTTACCCCGTCCGAAAATACTAGACTTTTTACTTAGAGAACACGAAGCATTAGTTATTCCATATCTAGAACATGTAATACATACATGGAATGATACGAATTCATTATTTCACGATGCTTTAATAAATAGGTATAGAGATAAAATTACGGCGAAAAAGGCAAGTATTACAGGGGAAGAGTTGCAACATACTAAATCGAAGTTAGTCGCGTTTCTAGAAAAGTCCACGCATTATACTCCTGAAAGAGTGTTGTTACATTTTCCAACCGATAGCTTGTTTGAAGAGAGGGCTATTGTTTTGGGAAAGGTTGGAAGACATGAACAAGCGTTAGCTATATACGTTTTGATTTTAGGTAAGTTGTTACTTTTGTAATATACGAATATAGACTGTTATTTTCTTTATATATGTGTGTCTCTAAGTTTTGTTATTGTTCTGAAATGATTATTGTGCACACCCTTCATTTACAACTCTAATGTTAACGTAAAATAAATAACACCAGCCTTTTATCCCTCTTATTATACGTTTATTATTACGCTTATTCAAAGCGGCTTGGTAATTTCTGATTTTCTATCAAAACTTTTTTAAGTCTAGGTTTCTTCTCGTTGTTTTTGATCACCATAATATTAGTTATGCTAGTAATTACCAAGGCAATTTAGAAAATATAGTCTACCCTAAAATTGCTTTAGAGTAAAAGTCGACATAATTTTAATTTTTTGATTTAATTTTTTGTTAAAAGTGATAAAGCAAAATGTGGTCGATTATACATGTGAATTTGAAAATGTCATATAGTACTGGCCGGGCTTACAAACCAAAATCTTGTATACATATAGGTACGAAGGTTTATTCTATAACTACTATAAAAAAAATATTTTATTTTAAAGGCGATGTAGACCGAGCAATACGTTACTGCGAAAATGTGTGTGCAACTTCAGGCGATAAGAATCAAGATGTCTATGTGATTTTAATGCGAATCCTGATGAATCCGGAGCAAGATGTGTCTCACAACGGCCCTTTAGCCAATGTACCGAAACATCCAAAAACTTCTGTACCGGATTTGGAAACTGCTTTGTATATATTAGAGAAACATGCAGATAAAATATCGCCGTTGAAAGTAAGTTACATAATACCGTAAGGAAAAGGGTAATAAAAGAATTATGAATTAGGTTCTTAGGTTCTTACGTGACACCGATTTCACCATTATATTATAAAGACCATATGTCTTTATAATATAATGGTGAAATGTCTCAAAGCGAGGATAAGACATAGTCACTACGCTTGTCTGGCATGTTGGTGATGGCACTAAAATGTTTAGTACAAAGACAACTACTGTTCGATGCCTGTACTCTCTTCCTCGTCTCTTACCACACACGGGCAGTAGACACCGTCGTGTCACTTACTTAGTTAATGTTATAATCATTCGCTCTTAACACAGATAACTCCCTGATAGATTCCCCATACACGAACAGACACGCACAACTCATACTGGTATTTGCTAGCATAACAATTTCCTACGTATACTATGATTGGTTCAAATCTGTGCATTTGTATGCTTGACCTTAAATTAGCTGATCACAGCGCAGCTTATACCTTTCTGCGTGCCCTATTTTTGTGAGCTCGATGTAGAACAAATATATTATTACTGACTTCGGCGGCGCGGTTTCACCAGCGTTAAAATACATCTTTGGTTACTGCTCGACTCCCGTCGCCAATAGCGTGATGCTACAAAGCCTGTAACCTTCCTCAAGAACTGGGCTATCAAACGCAATAAGAATATTTCAATTCTGACTGGTAGTTCCAAAGATTAGCACGTTCAAACAAACAAACTCTTCCGCTTTATTTAATAGTATATATAGAGATGTTAAGCGTTATCTATTAGGGAGTAATCTGCTCTTAATAATTTTTACCAAGGATGTATATATCTTCTCAATATTTTATAAATTTTTCTGTTTATAGGCACTATCAGTATTGCCCGACTCAGTGCCACTAACTCGGTTGAAGCATTTCTTGGAGAGCGCGCTTGAAGGTCAACTCACTTTGAAGCGACGTATGCAAGTTCTCAAAGGACTGTTGTACGCTGAACATACACAGGTAAAGTATAACAATAATAATAATTACCCATTCGTTCCTCCTCCCCTTTTCCCTTTTCCTTGCTCATCCCCTTCTTATATGATCAAGAAAAGCCTGGTGTGTTTTCTTAATATTATTACACGTATAAAGCGCTATCTAGACCCAAAGTAAGCATTTGTTATAGTTTGTGGTATGGGTTCTAAATGCGGATCAACATACTTACATAGAAACATCCAGACCGATGCAAATAGTCATGTTCATACACAAAAATATTTTCAATGAGCGGTAATCGAACGCGCGACTCTTGACTTTGCAGTCGATCGCTCTACCGCTGCGCCACAGAAGTGCTTAAAAATAATATTAATAAAGCATTTATATAATTAACAGAGGTGGTGTCAAATTTAAACTAAAACGGAAACTAGACCAGTTAGAGAAGAACTACACCATACACAGAACATAATAATATGTGTACACAAGTTCGTGGTCTTTGTTATTCGTTATTGTTATGGTGCTACGGGAAAGCTCTGATACGAAGACTCTGATACGAACACAGAATATGAATAGGAATAAATTTAAATTTAATTTGAATTTTTGTGTTTCTGTTTAAACATTTATTCAACTTTTTCCACTTATATCAATGTTTTATGAAAAATCGCCAAACTATACAGTTTGTTGGCGTGACTTTTTATCTGTGTCAAATAAATGTATTTCCTTTTTTTTCTTTCATTAAAGCACAACATGTATGATGGTTACATGTGTTCATGATAAAATTTCTAAAATTAAGTATATCTTGTCACGTCAAGTGGTCAAGTTTGTAAGTTTAAATTTTTTTTGGTTTATAAAAACTGTATTCAGTACAAATTGAATACAGTTTAATACGAACAAACCTTTGCTAACGTGTACCATTTACAACTCTTTAGGTAGTACCCATGTTCATGTTACGGATTCATCTTAAATTAATAGTTGAACTGTATAATACGTTGATAGTTATCAATAAATAAACTGTTCAATATATTTGTTACAGGTACAAGAGTTGAAACAGTTTCAAGAATCAAAAAGCGTTGTAATAAACGACTACAAAGTGTGTCCTGTTTGTAAAAAGCGTTTCGGTAACCAGAGCGCTTTCGTCCGATACCCTAACGGTGACATTGTACATTATTCGTGTAGACTTGATAAGTAAATTAGTCATATATTACCCCTTTATAGATACCACAATAACGTTTATTTGTTCTTACTCGAGCTCACAAAAATAAAGTATTGCGAGATGAGCGGAACGTAAAAGCTGCGCTGTGATTGGTTATTTTATTTCGAATTTATTGCAATGCACCAATCGTAGTTTCCGTAATGTGTTCTTATGTTAGCAAATGCCACTTTAATTTGTGCGTGTCTTGCCTTTGAAATATATTAGATTATCTGTGCTTAAAGTACACTCAGTACTGTTTAACCCTATATAATTAATTTTGAATTCTATGTCAATGTTATTAGAGTTCATAATAGGGTGAAAATATGATGAAATTTGACTTGGGTCTTTCAAAAGTTTTATATTTTATTTACTGCAATGTCTTAAATTAAAATATTTATTTGAATATATTGTTATATAGATAACATATGAATATGTATAGTTTTAGTGTATTAACCTAATAATCTGTTGTTAATTCCAACTATACATTAACTAGAAGTGCATATTTAATCCTGACGCAAATCTCTAGACTACATTTAGAACTACAACGTTATAATAGTGTACACTAAATGTGAAAGTAGGTTGTTTAGATGCTTCATTGTTTATGAAACGAAGTAGCTAACAACTACAAATAAAACTACTTTAATACAATATAGAGATGTACTAAGATATCGTTGATCCTAAAAATCAGTTCATTTTTTATTTTATCGCAACGAATTGTTTATTATTTCATGTTGTACAGCTAATTCCATACTTGTATTTAGTCACTGTACAGATTTGTGATATTGTAATATAAATGTAGCCATATATTGTATCTATGTTTTATCACTGTATTAATTAGAGTATTGTGTATAAACGTTATGAAATTAATATACTTATAAATTTTTATGCCTCAATAATTCGTATTATTTTTAAAATATCTTACATTTGTTGATTGAAAGTTATGATTATTTGCTTGAGAACGATTATACACGTGATGAATTCTAATTGTCGTGAGTTTGATTTCCGCACAGACAAATATGTGGGTTACCGACGAATATTTGTTGCCAGAAGTGGTATCCTGTGTTGCTGCGCCTCTAGACTTTAAAGACAATTGCAGTAATTAACTAAAAAAATCATGTCTCAAGAATCACTTGTAACTTCTCGAAGCATTTTGTTATTAATTTAGTGCTCAAATAGAGTCTGGACAGGAAGCTTCACTGCAGAAGCAGAGTTATGTAAAATGTATTGCCACTCGGCAATCCCATCTAAGTTGTTGCCAAAGAAAGAGGCCGAGTGCATAATTAGGCCGCCGGCACTCACCAAACGAAACGCAGTAATATGAACACTGCTGCTACGTATTTTACCTACTATACTTTCTTAAATTCTTGGTAATTACAGCCATTCATACTGAAACCATCGTGCAGATACTACATTACAAAAAGCTTTCCTTTCTGCATCAGATTTTTTGTACAGCGTTAGCAGGCTGACCGTAAGATTGATAGACACGAACTGACTGACGTGGCGCCGGCCATTCGAAGAATGTGCTGTGCCGGTTAAAGTAGATTGCTTGGGGAGAGCTACGTCAAGTGAACTGTTGTCGGCTAGAGTTATAATAGTGATGAATATTGTGCTTAACAAATTACGATAAATAAATATTGTAGAATGCATATAATATTTCTCCATTAAAACAACTTTTAGTATATAAAATAGTAGAGGGTAGTTTGTAAGACTTCTTGCTTAGGTACTCGTAGTTCTACATACAATGTTTGGGTAAGACTAAAATTTATATGATATTGAATTTTTCTATTAAGAAATGCTTAACATAAACCCGTAGTCTACTTAGTCTAGTCTGCTCAGTATACGTACGCATTATACCCATAGACTGGCTTGCAATAGCATTAGTAAAAACTTAAAAAGCTTTTTGGAAAAGACGGTGTCGCGAGAAACAATAAAATTAAAACGTTGGCTGACGAATAAGCAGTTTACACTTTGGCAAGTGGTAAACGTCGCTGAAATTTCAGAAATTTCATGAGCACTGTGTTGGATATGCTTTTGTTCTGGCTCTTACGCTACGCCAACTGCTGTCAAAAAAAAAACGGTACCTACAATTAAGGCCGTCTTAAGCTATGCTGGGATCCAGGGCACCTAAGAATTTGGTGCCTTTTTGAAAGTAAAGAAAACGAATTAGAATTGAACCACATCTGCCGGCAAGGAACCCCATTTTCGTCTGTTTCTACACTTTTCTGTCACTCAGCATCGTCATTTATTAGAGCGAGAAAGAGAGAGAACGCAACAGCATGCGGCATTTTTAGCGGTGAACGCGCAGACTTGTTTCTTGATGGGGTTTAATTGGATTAGGTTTAGTCGTTCGAAAACTGCAGAGTGCACTCAATTTCAGACACAAACCTTTCTAGATTTTCTTTACAATGGAACGAAGGATATTCGCCCGGCCCGTATAAATACGTACCTATCCCCGCGGGTGCTGTCGTCGGTATAACAATAAAACGTCGATGGACAACCATATCATTGATATGCAGTATGATAGATCTGGCATAGAATCTACGCTACCTAGTATCTACCATACTAGAAGATACTTTCCTGAATTGAGTTCTTTGACAATTGTTTTTAAATAACTTGTGGTAGATAACACTTCCGGTGGAGCAATTTATATTTTTTTATACATCGCGCACATAATCTCAACATTGAATATTTCATGATCTTCCACTTTTTCCCTTGAAAAGGTTATCGTGAGTATTGAAAATTAGTTTGTTTATAGTTTTTGACGCTCATTCCAAAATTTTTGACGAAAACAATTTCATTACATAAATTGTAGGAAATGTTTTTCTAGTTTTATTTTGTAACACCTACATATTTTTATTTATTTACTAGCTGACCCGGCGAACTTCATTCCGCCTAACAGTCGATCAACATTACTTTACTTTTCTAAAATGAAAGAATTTTTCTAAAATAAACGTAGCCTAAGTTACTCCATATTACATCAGCTACCTGCTAATAAAATCCCGTCAAAATCGGTCCAGCCATTTCAAAGATTAGCCGGAACAAACAGACAGACAGGCAAAAATTAAAAAAATATATATTTTGTATATATATTCATATACATGTAGTAAAAAACGGTTATTTCAATATTACAAACAGACACTCCAATTTTATTAAATGTATAGATGAGTCTAAAGAGATACCTATTTAAAAAACTGCTTTTTGACTACACTTTTTCGGCGCGAGCAGCAGAGATACAAATTGCAAAGAAGAGATTCGGAAAGAGTACATCCAAATCTTTAAACATTCCAATGTTCAAAATACCCCGAAAACTTCCAGGTAAACTATCTACTTACTGGACTAGGTGTGTAACTAAGTGCGTGAGAAAGGTGAAAGAGAAAAAATCTTACCTAACCTACCTATACCTACGTACAACGCAAATATCATTAGCAGTTCATAGATATTCCACAGCAACAATATGTGATACTAAAATTAGATCTACGCGGATACCAGTTTGAAAATTGGTTAGCCTGACGTATCAGTGACACGTGTCGCTTACGAAATTTTTTTATAAAGGTTAATTTACGCTGTCTCACATTTATATTTCTTTTTTTTTTAGTTTAGTCTACTAAAGTGACTCCACCCCGCCTGATGGTAAGCAGTCAGTGGAATCCAGAAGTGGTGGCCACTATACCAAAAGCCATCGTTTTAAACTGCTGGGAATGGGGTTTGGAGAAAGGAATGAAGGAGGTGAGGAAATAGGAAAGGGGAAAATTGGGCCTCCGGCGCTCTCACTCACCGAACGAAACGCAATAGTACGGATACTACTACTCTTACGTCGATCTTCTATGAGAGGGTAGTACTTTACATTGACATAAGATTTGCCATGGAATGTGGATATCTAACTGTACTTGCACTTCTTGATTTCTCTAACGCTTTCAACACAGTAGATATCGACGTTCTGATTAACAAACTTCGCTCGCTTAACATATCTCCTATGGTAATCGATTGGTTTCGTAGTTACCTGTTTTTTTTTTTTTTTTTTTATATTATTGCCTACCAAAGTGACTCCACCCCGCCTGATAGTAAGCAGTCAGTGGAATCCAGAAGTGGCGGCCACTATACTAAAAGCCATCGTCTTAAACTGCTGGTATGGTGGTCTCCACTATGGCGGCTGGGAATGGGGTTAGGGCAAGGGAATGAGGGAGGTGAGGAAAGAGGAAAGGGGGAAATTGGGCCTCCGGCGCTCTCACTCACCGAACGAAACGCAGTAGTACGGATACTACTACTCTTAAGTCGATCTTCTATGAGAGGGTAGTACTTCCCCGGACGATCGGGCCCATTCATGCTGAAATCAGCGTGGATCTACTACCGCATAAACGACGACCTGTGTGGTCGTCGCCAACGTATACAGACTGAGGATGCCCTTTCCTCGTGGTGTAATACGTATATTGGTGTGCCCCAAGGCGGCGTACTTTCTCCTCTGCTTTTCGCAATATTTATTAATAGTATCCCAAATCAACTCAGTTCTTCCTTCCACCTTTATGCAGATGATTTACAAGTATACTCTTCGGCTCCATTGGAAAGATCTAGCTTCAATAACCACGTGGAGTACATCGCATGGACTTCAACTAAACCCTGTCAAGACTCAAGTTACTATCGTTGGTAGCTCTAGGAGGATCAGTAAGGTGGATTGGGAACGGCTGCCACTGGTTGTGCTTGATGGTACTATTATCCCTTACAGTAAAAAAGTGAAAGATCTAGGCATTTTAATTGATTCCGAACTAACCTGGGTTTCACAATTGCAAGAAGTCAGCCGAAAAGTTTTTGCGGCAGCAGGGTCTTTGAGGCGTTTTCGTAACTTTCTCCCAATTACCACCAAAACTGCGCTTGCAAATTCCCTACTACTTCCCATTTTAGATTATGCGGACGCCAGCTATCCAAATCTTACCGAGAACCAGCTAGACAAACTTGAGCGACTTCAAAATGTTTGCATAAGATTTATATTTGGTCTACGCAAGTATGATCATGTTTCAGAATTTCGCAAAAAGCTCAAGTGGTTACCAATAAGACTTCGCCGGAATGCTCATATCCTTTCTTTACTGTGCAATATTTTGTTTAACCCTTCAACACCTTCCTATCTTAAGGGACGCTTTGAGTTCCTTCATGAAACACATACGAGATCCTTACGATCATCAGAAAGCTTACAGTTAAAAATGCCGTCACATTCTACAAGTTTTTACGACAATTCATTTACAGTTTTGGCTACACGTCTGTGGAATGAACTACACTTGAATATTAGACGAGCACAAACACTACATCATTTAAGTCCATGACTAAAACCCATTATTTGTCATTATAATAACTTAATTGTATTTATTTTATTTCTTACTCATTGTAGTAGTATATAATATATATTTATTTATATGTTAGTATGTATTTTTTATTATATTTTTGTTTTTTTATTTTATTTTATTTTTGTTTTATATGTATGATGTATTAAAGCATTTAATATTATCGTATTTATAATACACCAACAACTGCTGTTATCTACATCATAAAAATCATCCAAAGGTTGTCTGGAAGAGATCGCTCTAAGCGATAAGACCGCCCATTGTACTTACCTACCTATTTGTATGCTGTCTTCTTTCTTCTTTTACTTGTATTATTATTTGGTGTGTACAATAAAGATTATTATTATTATTATTATTATTACTTTTCCGGACGATCCGACCTATTCATGCTGAAACCAGCGTGGATCTACTACCGTACAAAACGTACTACATTTCTTAATACAATAAATTTATAATTATGATTACAAATAGTCGTATCGCATCTAATTCCTATTGAAATATAAGTGTATGTATGTTCAGGGGTAGGTAGTAGGTACTACCTACTTACGCTATAGTTAAGGAACCTTGTCTGAGTGCCTTCCATAAAAGGTAATTTGTTATTGCCCTAAAAATATCTCTAGGTCTTTTTGTACGTAATGTAGAAATAAACCTATCTTCAATATATTATTATTATGAAATATTAGACAGTTTAATTAGGTAGGTATTTAAATTTCTTAATAATTGTGAATACCTATTCATTTCAGAGAGGAGCGGATTCGATTCTCGTTCCAACAACAAATTTGCTAGGCATTATTTAATTATAACTCTACAGAGATATTTACGAGTATATTAATAATTTCTAATTATAGAATGTATTAACTAGTTAGGTAGTTAGGGAGACGTTGTAGTTGGATACTGTAGTTCAGGATCTGTCTTTGTAGAAGTCTTCCGTACAGGCTTTTACTTAACATGCACTGTGACAGTATTTAGGCTTGTGATGATGACGTAGTTAGAGACGTCTATCGACTACCAACATTTAATTTTATAATCCTACGTAAGTAAGTAGGAACTTAGGTACTTACTTACTATAAAAATATGTATTGATAAAATACGTAAATATTGTTGAATTAATTATTTATTATCGTTAAGTATTATACTGTCATAATAAATGTTACGCTTACAACTTTTTGTTATCTTACTATCAAAACATAATCTTAATTATATACGTACTGATATATGTATGATATGTAGGCACCTAAACAGTTTAAAGGGCTTAGGACACAAAATATAAAACCTGGACAAATATAACATAAATAGGTAAGTATAATAACTTCGAAGTTTATTAGATAGACAGACATATCGGTAAAATTATACATATTATTATATCGATATATTTACACAAGTGTGAATTGGCTCTATGTCGTACTGATACGTCAGAATCATAGTAAGGTAGTAAAAGCATAAAGGAAATGTGTCGACTTTTATAAACATATAGGAGAGAATAATATAACACATTTATGCATTCTTAGACCGGAGAGGCACAAGTCTCGTAGCGAGCGGGGTGATCAGTCAAACGGGTTCTAAGCTCGACCTAATAATTTATGTACATAGGTGATGTAATAAATAATGAATGCTATGTGTGAACGCACCCGCGATGACGAGGCGTGACGCAATCTCGTCGTGCGCCGGAGAACGGGTGCGGTAACTCGCGTGGCTCCGTCGCGCGCCTCTGTGGCCCAATGGATAAGGCATCGGCCTCCTAAGCCGAGGATTGTGGGTTCGAGTCCCACCAGAGGTACATTAAAACCTTTTTGAATGATTATTTGTGAGTAGGTATTATTGAGCTAATTTGGAGTAAATTGGATCAATTCATAGTGGAAATTGAGATAGGTATTCATTTTAATTTTCGTTTTAAATATTTTCGAGTAAAACAAATATCGTTTTGTAGCATTTTCATTGCTTTTCATAGCAACCTAAAGTGCTATTAAGTTTGAAGTTTTACTGTATCGAGGTAAAGAGAGAGAGAGACTTCGAAACTTCAATTGTACCTATCTGAATTAGATTAGGAAACAATGGTAAGTAATATCAGAATAATAATATGACTAATTATTAGATATTTGATTGAATAAGTTTTACCTAATAGGTATTATTGTGACGTATATATCTAATATATTTACAATATTTGTGCGCCATCAGCTTTCACATTTTTTATTTATTCATAATTTAACTCTTTTATTTTATTGTATCATAATCATATTATTATAAATTGTCTATATGTTAAACATACAAAATGTACTTCAACGCCACGTATATAAAACTAGCTTTTTGGAGCGCCTGCGCGGTTTCACCTGCATCTTTGCTTACTGCTCTGCTCCCGTCGCCAGTAGCGTGATGTTACATAGCCTATTATAACTTTCCCCAAGAATTATTCAAATCCGACTAGTTGCAGAGATTAGCGCGTACAAACAAACAAACAAACTCTAGCTTTATACACCTAATAGTATAGATTCATAAACTGTTATCAAGTGGTATTGCTGAATTCTCCAAACACAAGAAAATCCTTTTTGCTTAAATGGAAACTCCATATTGAAAAATGTAAATCATGTCAGTCATTGAAATAAACATTTTATTTACCTATTCATTTTCTGTCTTTTGTTCAGAAATTGAATGACGGATTGAAACTATATGTAATTTTCGAGTTATTCCGGTCTGATCCCCCAGATCTGATCCCCTGGGGGATCGGTTTATTTTAATTTAATTTTCTATTTTCCACATCCACATGCAGATTAATTTGTTTTGGTTATGTTTTTGTCTCTTTTCGTTGTTTACGTATAAGCAGTTAGGCGGATAATAAATATAGATTTGTTTCAATTACAAGTATGTTGATAACTATTGTGATAACGTGTTGCATTTTAATTACTGGCAGCAAATTAATATCTATCATTTCGATATGACTAATAAAAGCAATTCGAACTTTAAGTTACTATAGAACCTACCTAATATTAAAATACGTACTAACAGCTTTTTAGGCAAATTTCATGTTTAGGTATAACGCCTTCCTTGGCATCTTGCGTTTAAGGTAACTCGATCAAAAGGGGTCAAATTACCATACTAGATGAAACTAAATAAATGAAATTCCTTCTTTTCTTTCTTTAATCTTAGTAATTATATTAATTGGTTTAAATTGTAGTAATTACTTTGTATGGTTCTTTGATTGCATTAAGTGTTTAAATTGTAACTCATACAAATAACTGTAATTATGTGGCGATTGAAAACAGTGGCGTGAGTTTCTTGCCAGTTCTTCTCACAGCTCTACCTCGTCAGCAAACTGGCTGTAGGTCAATTGGCTGACTTCATTTAATGTTGACTTTTTATAAGCATCATACTTTACGATCAAAATGAAATAAATGCTTTGAGTTTGAGTTTGAGCCGTCTCGTGAGTAGGTACCCACCTCTACTACTATCAATACTATGATTAAATACAATGACAAGATATACTATGTCAAACACGGTGAATCCCGTAAATATGACACTAATGCTAATAATAATTAGCCTAGGAACCAAAATTAGCCAGCCATACAATATTATCTTGTGTAGTTTACCGAGATACCTACCTCGCGGGTTGTGGGTTCAATTTATATTTCTTTTGGAAAAAAGGGATCCATGAACGCTTGTTTCTAGAGTGGTTATACTGTACGTCTGGTAGCTAAGCGTTTGTAAAGATTTTTATAATGTTCGTAAATTGGTAATGACATGATTTTCTGATTTCTTAGTGTAAGTATATAAAATTTAAGAGCTGTATTAGAACTTCTGTAAAGTTTGATTTTTCACTTCCCAGTGCATTTCCACAAAACCTGAAGCTTACTATTTGCGTTTCTTTCTAGTTTCTTAGTATTTTAGGCAGAACGTGCAAAAGCATCTAGAACCACTATTGTGGGTACTACAGTAGTATACTATTAAATATACTATAATTGAGGCAAAGTGGAGGGATTTTGGTAGACCTGTAGAGAACATGATAAAAATTACACAGCGTCAGCGAAGCCGCGACCAAAAGTTAGTCAATCATAGGCATGCCTACTATACTGTTGGTTCAAAATAACAATTTGCGACACCAAGTAGGCATCAATATATGTTTACATTGGTTATTTTATCGAATTTTAGTTCGTCAGACTCACCTGTCATTCCAGGATTTCATAACGTCACCAATGGCACGGTTAAGCCGTAACATCTGACACAGATAGCGTACAATATCTGTTTAATCTAACTATATGATATTGGCGTCGATGCGAGCTGTTCTAGGTACCTATCATAAAAGTCTCATATCGCTGGGGAAAGCTGCTAGATATGATAACGATACAATTTTATTGATAAGGACCGGTGAGCCATCGATCAGTCGATACGATCGGCAGTCCCTTCGTGGCTCTTCGCGATTACACAAATATATCAAACAATTACAACTTTGTTTTTAATTGCCGGCGGTAAATCAACCTTATAAAATTAATATCGCAAACTCATGCCATATTAGATAGATATTACCTATTTTTTAGTGAAGTGTAAATAATTAAAAATATTGCAAATTAATTCTGTAAACGGTTTGGTGTATGATGAGAATGATGGGTGAGAACGATATGGGTTACGGAGACTATTACAACTATGACAACAGTTGGTCTATCATCCCGCCGGACTACGGTGCTGATCTCGGCTACCAAGTCCGACAGCCACAGATCGAAGACGACTACAGATACAATTCTTATGCGTAAGTTATTGGTGTTATGATTTTTAGTTAGACCATTTAATATGTAGGAGCTTTATAGAAGTAGGTAGTGACACACAAGTTTTGTAAACTTTTATCTTATTTTATTAAATTTATTTTAGTAAATAGGTATAATTTCCGTTGCTTAAAATTTACATAAATATATATTTCTAAAACTACTAAAATGACATTCAAAACCAAATAAAACTAATTAATCAAAATTGTTTCAAAGCCCACATAGACAGACTTGTCGCTATGGGAGACTACATTTTATACTGTGGTACTATGTAAAATAGGTTTGAATAGAAGACATAAAATTATAGCTATATTGTGAAAGTATCTAAATGAAGTGCATTGTATGATGCACGCGAACCCTACAATGTCGTTGAAAATATCTTTCTAGCGAATTTAACTGAGTGCACTGAAATTTACTACGACCGCTATAAAATAATTTTATGTCCCTTGAACATGATATGTTATATGTTTAATTACACGAAATATTAGAAAATAAATACAAATTAAATATTAAACGAATAGTATTTATTTACAATTAATACAGCAAAAAAGTCGAAAAGGCCCAGTGGATAAGGCACCCGCTTCGAAAACACGAGGTCGGATTCGAATCCCGGCGAGTACCAATGTGACTTTTCAAATCATATGTACTATGTCAGAAATGTCCAAGATAAACTTAGAAAGTACTATCTAAATATATCTTGGAAATTTCTAACTGACGGCGAAGGAAACAGTCGTGAAAAAACCTGGACTTCTGAGGAAGTCTCAAATCGCCAATACGCCTTGAGCAAGTGTGGCGATCAATGCTCATATCTTCTCTGTATGAGAACAAGCCTTTCCCTGCATTGGGATAATAAACACGCCGATATTGATGATGATGAATACAGACGGACAATGAATGAAGACAAACGGAATTCCCAATTAGAAACGTAGCTGTTTAAATTGTCGCGCGCTGCTTATACTTACCTAGTAATACGGAATAAATAGAGGCCTCTAAATAAATGTAGATAAATTGTGAATTAATTAATTTTATAAGAATGCCAATATTTTCTATAATAATGTTTATTTCTATTATTGTGATGCAATATTGTATTTTATAGCACAAAGTAGCATAAAAGACATCCAGACCCCACTTCCAATCTGATGGTAGAGCTGGATGGCTACTCAATACAAAGTTTAGTCCACTAGCTTCTATGAGCTAAAGTCTGCATTGAATGGCTCCTATTAGCTGCAACCCCGTAACGTATGAAATTTCAAAATAAAATATTAAAGAATTTACTTTTTATTAGTTCTATTCATCTTATGTTTACTACAGAGCTTTGTAGACCTTGCTGATATCTAAAGTATCTACATATGTACAACTTGTTACATTTTCTATTCGGCTGCAAAAACCCACAATTTCTTTTCCTGTGCGACCCTGTGTATCCATTTGCGCGATTTATACCAACCTATATCCATATATATGCTCACAAATATAAGAATTCTGAATACTATATATTTGCTTAATGATAGAAATAGGATATAGTATCAGATCGGTTTCCTGTCACTACTGGTCACTACTGACTTGAAGTTACATTACATGTTTTCTGTAAATTTGATGAATCATTGATGAGTAATAATAGAATATAGAGACTATTAAGTACCTATTTACAGAATTGAAAATACAAAAAAATGGAGCCTATTGCTATGTTTAATATTCCTTTAGTTGACCGTTTCGGTTCAACGGTTACAGTTCGCGTGTCGCGCACTTATAGTCCCGTCGGCAATGAAACGGCGCACTGAGTACCATCGAGCTCGTAATCCACCAGCTGCGAGCTCTCCCATGCCTTCGTGGAGCCCTTAATTGGTTTGGAAACCCTCTTCGCAGGTTAGCGTGCTTTAGCCCATTTAGGCTTGATGCGCCTAACCGGATTGGCATAACGAAATATTTGTGAAACCCTGTCGACTTAGTCGTGAGGCGACCAAAGTTGGATAGACAAGCCACAGCGCTCATAAATTTCCTTTAAGTATCATAGGTGCTGACTGACGTGTTGCCGCCAGTCGTTTGTTTCTTTTTCCGCCGACTAATCTAGGTCACGATTGTGGTGTGGTATTTCGTGCATGATTTATGTTTATTACTCTGATATGCGAACTTAATACCCTTGAACTTCCATTTCGCTAGCCACATTTCTCAGTTCATAAAGTCAGGTATTATATAAAGGCTATCGTATAATTTGTCGTCAGTACCTACACCATGTAATAGTAAGTTAGTTTGGTCACGAGGTAATTTTTTTCTTGGTGTCGGCGCTGCATGGTACGACCGGCGTGACTCCTCAATACGATATTCTACTTTTATACAAATTACATTTCTATCGTGCTCACTATCAACCCCCATTATTTTATCATTAACCGATGCAAATATAAAATAATCGTCTTTTTATATTCAGACTGTTTCACAAAGTGATTTGTTATGAGTCTAACGCTTTATAGGTTTAGTAAAAAGTTTTTATTTTTAAGTAGAAGATTAATCAAATGTATGACAGTATTAAAAAAGAATACATCTTTTTTAATACAAAAAAGTAACTCTTAATAAAATTGAAGATAGATTTTAGAAGATTTGCTGAAGTCATAGAAGAGCTACGACATTCAAGTGCTTCGAATTTTAGTATTCACTTTTGGGTTACTGCCTAAAATATTGCAGATTACGTTAATATTTAGCGAAAATCAAAATGTTTTAAAACTTTTAAACACAATTAGCACAATGTGTTACAAACGTCTAATAACTAACTAGCTTAATTTTTAATAGTACCTGAAATAAATGCAAATAAAAAAGCGATCAAAATCTTTTATTAATAAAAGCATGTACCCACGTTTCAAATTAAAAACTAACTTAAACAATGATTCATTCAAGTACTCTCGTGGAATAGTAATTCCGCCGCCTACGCCGCGCTGTAGGGCAGCCTTTGATTTCTCTTGCAGCTGGCCTAATCACCTACGTTATTGTTTTTAGGGTCTTTACGTGTATTTTTTTACATTTATCTCCAATGTAGCGATACAATATTTTATTATTTTACAAGTATTTAATAAATATGTTATGAGAATAGATCTTCCTCTAGTGGTGATAGCGTGAGCGCGACTTAACAGCGCCTCTGTTACTTACTCTAGGAATTAAATTTTGTCACTCTCGTCGGGGTCGTAGGCATGGGTCGGAGCACTTACCGTAGCCAGTACTGTAAGAAAAAATAATTCATAATAGTGTTAGTACTCGTTGTTTATTTATGTCTAAGCAAAGGTAAATTTTAGACATCATTTGAATGGTCATGACGTAGACAAATAATAATGCTCAAACAATTTCAATAAAACTTTGTTTTGCGAATTGTAAGTGCTCCTGTTAAAATTGTTTAGGTGCTCAACTATAATGCATAATTTAAAATAACCTTATTAAATAGATTGGGTGGGAGATCACAATGTGTTTGAGTAAAGCTCGTGTGTAGTGACCCGTGTAACTAAGGGCGATCGCACCTGCCTACCCTCCCGTACAAATCTGGCCCTCGCAGCTTACCTCTCATACAGTATATGTTACTAGTTCAATTGAAGATAAAATTAGTAGTTATATTTGTAGATTAAAATTTCTGTTATTGCATTTAATGTTATCATTTTAATTGCTATTAACTATTTAGCCACTGCATGCTAAAATTAAACCAATAAGCTTAGTCCAATAAGACGTACCTATGACTATAGCTTTGTAAATTTGTTCGTTACAGTCGCAATCAAATCAAGTAAAGATTTGTCCCGTCTGGGGATCGAACCCGCAAACCTTGTCCTTGCAGATTTGACTATATTGGCACTGGATATGTTTAATTCTGTTTCAAACCATATTTTTGCTACCCTAAATATACTTTTTTGTTTTCTTTTTCATAAAATAATTAATAAGAATCACGGCTAATGCATTATTTGTATGAAAATATTTTTATGTATTCTCTAACTTTTTTTCGATATACGTTTAGAGAATTACAGAAATAAAAAGTACATACTTACCTACTATATACCTCTACAATCTATTGATCATAATATAAGATTTTATCGTGAATTTCATTATCAGTTTGATAATTGGATAATTCCTTTTCTATGTGAGAAGACCTTTGCCCTGCGGTAGGACAGTAAACAGGCTGGTATTATTAAATGGATCTGGCTGGTATTAATCAATGGTCACTATTCTGTTACACCGTAGAGTGACAGTTTTTATAACACTTACAACTTTTCAACAGTTTTAGCTCCATTGTTACTTTTTAATATTTATCTTGTAGGTAACAGAATTAGTTTATTTCTGTACTGTCTGAGTAAAGATTTTTATTAGAATGGCATGCTTATTTTAGTTGAACATTCTCATACAATAATTTAAACGGTGTTACTAATGATACTAAATATTATTATCTACTTATTCTAATAGGACGTTGTCTTTTGAAAGCTAACCTGTAAGTACTTTTTCTAATTGGCGTTTCAGTTCTGATGGCAAAAGTACCAATTGTTTCTCTTTGAGATTTTGAAATTAATTAAATTAAATTATTCTAAAATAATCTTATAATAAAACACTAACTGTATCAAACTATAAAATAAATTATACCTAAATCTAATTTTCCTAGGAAGAGACCTTATTTTAGGCGGTTTCAAATTAAAAATAAATAAATAAATAAATCTTTATTGACACAAAAAAGTACAACAGTATATGACAGAGAAAATGTGATATTATAAATGTGTTAATACGGTACTGATACTGCTTCCCAAACTAAGCAATGCTTGTATTTTGGGTAAGTAGCAGTGTTCAGTCGTGAAAAAATAGGTGCACAAATAATTATTAGTCGTAGTATGCCGTTGCCACTATCTTACACTATGCAGCATAAACAAAAGGGTATTTTTATCATTATTAAAACATGTTTTATATGTATTATGTGCGCTTGTCTTATGCTATGTATGTAAGCAAATCTTCAGTCTTATCGTAATCTAATTGTTGTAGCCAATTATAAAGTTTTGTTTTGACTTCATGTTTGCTTAGTCCTACAATATGTACAGTTTTATTTATGTAGTTGTATAGTTTACAACTTATAGTGTTATTTTGTCTCCTTGCAAAAGATGTTCTACAAGGGAGCACTCGGCATACGGACTTGCCGCTGCGTCTACTTGGGTCAGGAGGAGGAACAGTTCGGTGCTTCATATCGATAATCAGAATCTATATTAACTATACTAACTGTGGGCGTCTTCAGGCCTCATTATAAATAATATTCAGACTTATTGCCATGAGATCTGCTATTATTCAATACATTTGTGTAAATATTAATTATTCTTGATATTTCACATTTTTACTCCTATTCTGTATACAGTGATTGACAAGAAACCAAATTTAGATTATTACTATCTAAACTTGTACGTGGATTACCGAACTAGTGAGACACTTTATGCCTTGTTCTGTACAGTAGCATTGCGCGTAAAACTAATCGTAAAAGTAAAACAGTTTAACTTCTGTGTATACAACCATGGCACTACTGGGAATAAAAGAAATTACGTTTGAGTTGTGTATGCTTTTGTTGTGTTTAGTAATGGTACAATACAAACGAACCTATGACTCACTGCGTTCCGTTATTTAACTCTGCCATAAAGATTCTAGTTTCAATACAAACTTGAAATGCCGCGTAATGAGTAACGTTTATCCGAGTAAGTAATATCAATTCTACGAGTATCGTTTGTTCGATTCCCACTACTTAAGCAAACATTTGTATATACAATCCAGATTTTTTTTAATTCTCTACATATGAATAATGGACATCGGCAAAAGCATTGCTGGTAAAAATGACTAGACCATGATCAGAGCAAAACACTGTATTCACTGCCGTAGGCATAAGTCCTTATTCGCGCTACAGTGTTTTTTATGAGCGCTGGAGATCAATACTCACCAAGACAGAAACTTAACGTTAGGTACTTACTTAGGTACTTTTGCTTGTTAATGGAATAGGAGTAATTTAAAAGCGGAAATGGTCATATCTATCTCTAGCTAAGTCGCCCTACTCTTATCTCGCTTCTGACTATTTTGAATATACTACTTACCTCCCCCGTACCGTGTAAGCGATGCGCGGAGTGATGGTAACGATAGATTTAAAAACTCATTCTCAATAAGTCAATTAAACATTTGGTGAGCTAGCACGCCACTTAGGGTCGCTCCCAATATAAATAATTGCCCTTTGTTTGCAGCACTTTAATGGGGAAAAATGATGTGTAGGTACACGTCATGTTTTGTATAAGTTGAATTTGAGAAATAGGTACTTACTTACATTAATCTTATGGTAGTGAGCTGACTTGGAAACCTTATTTGAATAATATATGCACAATATAATTATATACCACATACCTACCTACAGAAACACATAAATTTCCTGCGATCTTCGCAAGCTTCTTGAAAAGTTGAATGCTGAAACTGACGTAAAACATCTGCAACTAACTTTAAATAAAATAACAAAATTGCTCTATAAAATTAATTAATTATTCTTCTTCCTCTATCGAGTCGATGGTACTAAATGATTTCAGTCCAGTAAGTAGCCACGGCAACGGCACCATTAGTACCATTCTTTCGGTCTTCCTCATTATGTGGTATATGGTCAACTTGGACACTGGAGTAAATGTGCCATAGTCTGGTCGAGGGCGCCACACGGACCTTCGGTGTCGGACGGGTTATTTAAATATTAGGTAAACTTGCTGCAGCCAAATAATGATAGTAGAAACAACTAAATGAATTTCGCAAAAAGAAATCACAAGTACAAGGTTAAAATTGTTTCTTTCTTGCTTCTTAGCTTAATTGAATGTACGGAATCTATAGCATATAGTAAAGATTAATGAGTTAATCGTTCCCAAAACTCTTCACAGGATTCAATGAAAGTGTCGCAGGTGTTCAGCAACTAACAGAAGTTAACAAACTTCTTAAAGCGGCGTATAATTAAAACAATGACATTAACACTAAGCTTAATCCTTCAAATAAGTAGGCTCTATTGTTCACTATTTAATCTGCAATTGCACACCTGCATATCGTAAAACAAACTTCTATTGTTTTATATTATTATTAAAATTTAAATTTTTAACGAAGTAATTAAACTAGTTCATCTCTTCCTGTGGGCACAGAGTAGCCGTACAGAGGCAAAGCTTCCTAAGAAAGTGCAAAATTGTTACCTATTCTGGTAGGGTTGTCACAATAGGTTAAGACAAACAAAACATTTGTTAAATAGTTTATATATGGAGTTATTCCGGTCCGATCCCCCAGATCTCATCCCCTAGGGTTATAATTATTCTTTAATTCTGTTCTGATTCTCTGCAAATTTAGTAATACCGGTCTGATCCCTTCAGAGTTATAGATACTTAAGTACATTCAAGAGAAAAGCAGTTTATGTAACAATGAATTAAAAACGTAAAAAAAACACTTGTATAGTATCTGCTTACCCCATTAATGAAAGGCAGGCGTGAAGTTATTGTACGTATTTTCTCGAAAATCTGTCAAAGATAACTAGGGGATACGACTGGAATAAAATATTTAAATATATTTAGGTTTTGTTTCTGATCTCCTACGCGATCAAAACTGAATAGAAAATAACAAAAAGTAAAGCAATCTCCAGTGTATGAGATTCAGGGGATCAGACCGGAATAACTCTATACATGTACCTACTGATTTTGATATCTCAAACGAATAGGAAAACATCTGTCGTTTTGCCTTTCTATGTAGCTAAATTCGATATATTTTAGTGTTTTTAGCTGATAATATTATAAAAGTTTTGTTGCCAATGTCATTTTTCATTCGTGATTGTTGAACATTGTCATTCGTGTATATTTCAATTAAGTAGGTACAAATCTAAACCTACCTACAAACTTCGAAAGAATTTGATGAACCTGTTAAATATGAAGGTAAATTCACAGAGGTGAACTTATAACGCGTTAAAATAAACAATCATTCTTATTAAATATTATTAACATTATTTAATTTTAATCAAACTTTTTATGAATATAAATATTAACTTATTTATTATGGTTTCAACGATTAAAATTAACCGATAAAATAATTAACAATTAACTTTAACGTGCGTCGCACTGACCCTGAGATTGTCAACTGGCTGTGCCGGCGTCAACCGGTTTTTCCCAGTCTCGCCGTGTACGCGACAAGCGGCCAGTGGACACGCACACATGCCCCGCGTACTTGTAGTAGTGCCACCGATTTGCGCGTTTGTAGGAAGCTTTCTCTCTGTACTTACGTATCTACTTTGTGCTGTGGGTGCCGTAAGTAGCGACTAAGAGAATACTAAAAAAATTAAGAGTAGCGTTTCCCGTGTAGGCATCTACTACAAAAATGTAACTTAACCTAACTTACTATATATATATACTAACTTACACCACAAACCCACTTGCTACATTTTTGGTGACTATGGCGACCTACATACTCTGGCGAAGGTCTATTTTCAGAGACTATGCATAAAATTATGAGTCAAATATTGGCTTTAGCTGGGCATTAAACCCATGACACAGCGTAACTATTTTGACTGCCCTTGTGGTTCGGTGGTACTGTGTATGGACTACCACGCAGAGGTCGCGGGTTCGATTCCTGTTCAGTGCAAATATTTGTGTGCATGAACATGTCTATTTGCATTGATCTGGGTGTTTCTATGTATAATAAAAAAAGTATCAAAGTATGTATATCGGCATACTAGAATCCATAACACAAGCTATAAATATGCTTAACTTGGGTCTAGTTGGCGTTGTGTGTAGTTGTTGTGATATTATTATATTCTTAACTATACTGACACCACCCGTAAGAAAGAACAAATTTACTACTTGGTGTGATTATGGATAGAAATGTAGAGAAAAGTTTCTTTTGAAAATGTATTTAAATTATTTACACGAACAAACTTAAGTATTACTACCTCAGACCAAGTACTATCTCCTATTATTTTGCAAGTTGCAACATGTGGTTCAACTTACTATTTACCCCAAGTGCTTAAACAATAGAGTTTTATTAATAACTAAGAGCTAGGAAACAATTTGTTCATGCACACGTGCAAGCCATAAACTGGTCACTGAGCCTCTTCTCTACCTGTTCGTAGAAGTTCTTATTGTCTTTTACAATTCAATGCTAAGTACTCCAACATGTGCAAGAGATTAACTGACTGTTTCGCTCTTTGAGTATCGACACCAATCGACACGGTTTGAAGAATCTTTGAATTGTAATTGTGACATTTTTAAATAGACAATTATAGCAGTTCTCATCAATGAGTTAGTATTTACCTCGGTCAAGAAAAAGTGCCTGTGGTACACGCAGATTAATCACTATATTTTATACAAATCAAAATTGAAAATAATTTTCAGGTATGCAAAACAAAACAAAAGGCCAATTTTTTTTTTTTTTAAGAAAAAGCAGTAGTTAATACTGCCAAAAATAACAAACTGTTAATTAAATACCTACACAGCATGTTATGGTTTAAATATACACCATGATACAGTTGTATACCTATACCGGCAAAGTAACTTACTCGTGGTTCTAAGTTGTAGGTAAATGCTCAATGTAATTAAGCCGCGCAATGGTTTTATAACGTATCGTAAGGTTAGTTAGATAATATCGCAAGTTAGGATCTTGATGGATTAAGCAGTCATATGAAAGATGTTGATTACTTTATAGTATTTACCTACCTATCTAATCTATTATGTTAAAGTGGATATAAATTGAAGCTATTGAAAGACTAAAATGATAAAAACAACTGAAGGAATAAAAACATACGGTCGAATTGAGAAATCCCTCTTTTTTGAGTTCTATTATAAAAAAAGGTAAATAAAGAAAACAGATATAACACACAAAAAAGTATTTAAAATATTTTGCTAACATGAGCTTACACGGGCTTATTAGAACACTCTAAATGAAAATCGTGATCCGGGCATTGAGCGGCGTCCATAACGAACCCGGCCTCAACAATGGGCTTAATGCTCGCACTCATTACAAAAAGCGACATAACATAACGCGCTACGTCGAAAGCTTCTCTATTCAAAGTGTATACTCCAGTTTTTTTTGTTGGGAAGGCTTCGGGCGGAACGCGATTGGCGGCCGCCTGTCCCGCCCAGTCGACGATGCGCCACGATTGGTCGAGGTCAATGGAGCACCCTCGAGGCTAGTCCGGAGCTGAGTAGGCTGTCGAGGTAGAGGGCGGCGCGGGGTGTTCTTCACCCCGAGGACCACTCGAGGGTTGTTTAGTGCGGACGCGGCGTCGCAAGGCGCAGCACGTGTTCTCGCGAGTGTACCTATAGCCATCAAAATTATCCCGAAATCGAGTTCTCCCGGCGGCCGGGAGATGAAGTGTGAGGAGGGTGAGACTGCGCGGTCTCCGCCGCCGCTGCTGCCGCCGGCCTCGTTGCTGGCGTGGAGCCCTATCCTGCTGCCACCGTGGGGTCCGGCCTTCCTGCCGGCCCTATACCCGGCGGCATTCCGGTCCGCTTTTCCCGGGTGAGATACGTATACCCAAGTGATTTTACTATGTGAATCAAAAGTGGCTCAGTAGTGTACTTTTATTTATAGAAATGATTTTAAGAAAATATATTTTCTTACATAAAAGTACGTACCTTTATTTAAAACATCTCGAAATAAAAAAGCCAAAGGTTTTTGAATTGCTATTTCTCGAGATCTTGGTTGAATATTCACAATGTTAGAGGTTCGTGATCGTGACATAAGATGTGACAGATTTGGCACCTCCTAGTGAGAGTTCGTTAATAGTGGTGTTTACAACCTGCAGGCTCTTGTAGTCGCCGCCCTTTCAACGTGTCACGTACGGGAAGGCTCGCGGGAACTTCACGGGCACATGTAATAACGTAGTGATTGACATAGCCCATGTTCCTTACTGTGCCGTGTTTAGAAACATTCTTTTATTAAGGTCACGTATTCTCGAGAGGTGCTCTCTAACAACAATGGATCAATTGATGGAATTTCGAATGTTTTCTTTCAATTATGTACCATCAAGACGTGCTTGTCCCTTTTTAGTTGATTCGGGGTTTGAAGTTGTTTGAGAAAGAAACGTGGGTGTATGATAATGTTAAGAAATTGTTTGACTATTTTATTCAAGCTTAGAGTTTGTAAGTACAGTTGTTGGTGTACGATTATTTTATTTGAAGTGGTAGGTTGGTGTAGGATTGCCTTTGACTTTTCTTAATTGAAATTTGATATCGAATGTTCTACTCTGAAACCTAAATGAACATTCTACATGGTAAATGCGTAAAAACCATTTTTGCTAGCGGTAGCTCTCTTCACAATACCTACTGATATTTTTCTACTTAGTTATTCGTTATTTCTTGTGCTTCTGGAACGCTAGGAACACAGTCAGCTACGTTTCTGCCTTTTCCGGCTTCCGCTGCCATCATGTAGGTAAACAAAATAAAAAGAAACACTAAACTTACATTCGAAGACACAGTCCTTAATGCTGATAATACAGCGTTTGTATTAACACCAAAACCATTAGTCATCAGCAGGATCGCGCACTATCCTTACATTTGTCACCTTTATCGGTATATCGAACATTACAACAATTGTGTAGGGTTGGCTGTTATAAAATCAAGTCTAGACCACCACGAGCTTCGCACGCGGTGCGCCAGTGGTGCGCCTTATCATCACAGTATTTAGGTAGTTATAAACACACAAGTACCCATAACTGAAGTACTTACACCTATTCACATTGTGTTAACTGTTTTGGTCTCTCGCATAAACAGAGCGCACGCTATATAAACAAGAAATTTGAACCTTGTTTAAAGTATTTATATCCTGTTGAAATTTGACCAACTAGCCTACTACTTACCTACTACTATTTTATTAATTGACATAATTTCAGATAAGGCAGGTATTTCTTAACAATGTTTTTGTTATATGTATTTGCTGCTCGGCGTTCAAGTCGATAAGTGAAAAGACATTAATATCAACGATATATTAGAAAACACTTATTAGTTTAAGGACTTTGCAGTTATAAAATTAACGAGCACAAGGAATACCTGTCCTATCATAACAAATTTTTGTCTGAAGTGGGAACCGAATTATCTTGTTACTCGTAAGTAGTCATATTCGGCAGTAATCCGAAGGCACTTCATACAATTGTATTTGTATTGCGAAAATCCTAATGTTTTTTTCTAGTGTTCATTGGTGAGATGAAGACCGTATTAGATACCTATATGAAATACCTAGCTTTCATTAGCAGCCAATGCACTACATATATTGACAGTCTGCTGGATACCTTTATTCAGCAATGATACATATAGATTCAGTAAATTGGACAAGGATACCTACAAGCAAGCGTTGCCTTATTTATGCCATTGCATACGCGGCTCTCCTCATATCCTAGTCTATCGCAGCTACTTTTCTCTGGTCGTCGGTTTACCAGACTATTGGGCCGTCAAATCTTTTGCAGTAATTTTGAGCATTTTAAATATCTGCCTTCCTAGCATAAAAATAAATATTTTTTCTTTTGTTGCAGGCTCTTGGACAGCATGAAGATGCCAGGACAGCGACCCGGGTTCCAAATCTCTGACATCTTGGGTTTAAATGAAGGTAAAGGTTTGGAGACAGCACCGGCACAAGGCGCTATTGGTGGTTGCTCTTTAGAACTGCCACCTTACGCGCCGCCTCACCACCCATACTCCCACGAATTCTTGCGACACCATCAACCTTGGCTGTCACTTGACCATCATGAGGGACACAGTAGTTGTAAGTATTTCACATATCTTACATGAAACTGATTCTCGACTATGTTAAAATTTTTATGACTATATGGTGAGGTCTTGAGTTGATTGATTTTTGACCGATTGTTATACCAAGCACTACCATTATACCAAGCACATAATTAATTAAGTCAGTCGTTCTCCATCACATGAAAGCATAATAATATAGTTTGTTAAGTATGGAAGATACATCTCTACCTAAATACATGGACTGCCTGAATTATTAATTATGAATTTAATATTTCTAAAAGTAGCCTTTACACGGAGATTATTTTTTACAGCTTATGCCTATTGTAATATAGAACTAGTTATATTACTAGTGACGAGTATAAAGGGTCTCTTGAGCTTATGAGAATATGGTTGTTTTGATACTAGGTGGAAACTTCATTTTTTCGGCAGCCAAGTGATATCGTTTTACAGGGTGACAAAGTGTATGTCCTGCCTAATGCAAGTAGGTAGTCATTATTCTATCAGGCTTAGTAGGCGGGCTGTATAGGTACCTACGTGTATGGCACTTGAATGGGTGAAACTGCTACACTGTAGAACGTTAAAGCTGCCTCCTATTTTCCTCTGTACGCGTGCCGAGATAATCAAATATTTTTGAATGTGTCCGTAGATTGTAAAAGTAGGTACCTACATAATATTTGAAAAGCTTAGCTATTAACAACATAATATAATTAATGAATGCCGTACAGACTTAACTTTCATAAGTGAAGAGTAGGTGAAGGATCCTTCATTCAAGTTATTAGCTTTTCAGTTATGAGTATTACTGAGTACCTATGGCAATAAACACTGAATGTTTCACTAAGTGGCACTACTGCCTATTCAATCGGGATTCCTCACAGGTAATTACTCATTCCGTACTTAATGTACCTACTGTTAGTATTCGATTACTGACTAATGCAGAAAGACAGAGACAACAATTTTAAAATAATTTAATTTATTTGTTTCTTTTACTAGTATAAAAAAATACCTATAAAGGGACTAATAATAAAGACTGTTTCTCTTTAGTTTTACGGACCGTTAAAAACTGTATAGAATTGAATAGGAACTTATCAAAATTATGTATTTGCCAATAATATTGTTGAGTTTTTTTTGTTTAGTCATTTGATAACTGTATTATGTACAGTTAGCTTAATCACCCGAAATGTTTTTATACAGACTATTACAGACAAGTCAATATAAATGTGTTAAACTTAAATATTACTATTCACTTCTTCGGAGAAATATGTATCAGCTATTAGAAAACTTCAAGCTTTATTAAATTTATTTTATATTTAGTGACTTCTGGACTAGCAGTTTGTATGATTTCTAAATAAAAAGCCTGTATAAGGAAAAAAATAAAAATAAGTTTCTCGCATTACAGATCAAGCCAAATGAATTTTAAGAACATAGGTACTACACAATTCGGAGCACTATTTTTAAAGTTTTGTCTTAATTTAGTATACAACTAATAACCTCTTGTACAGTCCATGTAAAAATAACTACATGCAAAAAAAAAAAAACGTGCGAGTAACAGTTATAATTCCACATTAAAAGTACCGTAAAGTAACATTAGTCTAACAGTCTGTAGATACCTTCTATTATCACGTGGATACTGTTATCGGAGCTAAGATCACGCCTTAGACATTTTGTTACCGCTCAGTTTATAAAGTCGTCAATTTAAGACGTTTTTATCCGAAGATAATAACTATGTGATGCTGATAATAGATGACAACTGAACCTGGACCTTCAAGTAACACGCCAAATTTGATAATATATTTTAAACATTTAACAGTTTGTTTTCATTTAAACTAAATACAAAATATTTTATTTGGGTCGTTTAAAATATAAATCGTATTTTAAAGGCCAAAGCTAGTTAAACCAAATATAAAATATCTTTTAACTAACACAGGTGCTGTATTTCTTTATTTTCTAGAGATATGCAAAATCGCTAGCAAATTGAAAATAGAGTCTTCACTTTTGGGATTTAGAATTTGAGTTCCTTATTGTTGGCTAGTAGAAATGCTTGCATTTAAATCGGTGATATATATATATTTGACAGGCCTGTTGGTCTAGTGGTTAGTGACCTTGAATGCTTAGCCGGAGGTCGTGGATTCGATTCCCAAGCAGGACAAACCTTTGTGTGATGATGAGCATGATTGTTTGTTCTGTCTGGTTGTAATTTATCTATAATATGTATGTATTTACAAAAAAAAATGTATATAAGTAGTTTATCAGCTGTTTAGTACCCAGAACAAAAGTAAATATAATTGCTTAATTTGGGGCTAGATGAGGCTGTCTGAATGTGGTAGAATATTATATTATTATTATTATATATATAAAAATACAGTTTCGTGAAAAAATAATGAATTTGATGACTTCTGTATTAATACCTTGTGAATCGAATATATCATCGATTTACTCGAGTTACTTAGATCTCTCTAGGAACAGTACCAGTCTGTTCGAAAGTTAACAACAATTTTTATGTGTTCATTTATCATTGTGATGTTTGTGTATAGTAGACCCACAGTAATGTTTACTACTAATAATATCCTGTTTATCAGTCGAAAGCAAATCGTACTCCATTCAACGTCACACTCCGGTCTTGATACTGATGCAATTATTAAATATATAGGAGAATTTGCTAACAAAAATACACTTAACACATTTACAATGTACTCGAGTATTTGATAGACTCCAAATCACTTGCATATAGTTTTACTATCAGTAGAGTTTTATCTCCTAAATTGTCATCTCGTGAAGTATCGTACACAAATAAGTTGACCCACTCGAAAATAATGTGTATTCGGTAGCGGTTGGAGAGGCAGAGATTATTTTTTGAAATGCTCCTTCATTCGAGTGCCTTCACCCACTAATCTAGTGTTGTCATTAATTATTTTTATCGCTTATCTAACACTTTTGGCTACAGTATGTACTTCATACATTGGATTACTTGTACAACTATTCTATCTGGTGATTCTTGTTTATGTTTGTTGTTTTTATTGCTCTACTAGTTCTGGACTTTGTTGAATTAATTGCACCATCAGTTTACAATTAATTGTTACTATAGAACGTGTTTGAGTTTTAGAAACCAACAGGTTTAAAAAATCTATTTTGGTTTAAAGGATTTTGGATTTATTCATTTCTTTGATTCAGTCTTGTATTAGATTTCTAATTTGTTTAGAGTTTTTCTACAAACTTACTTAACGAGCAATCAAAAGATTCTCTAGAAATGTGTGTCTAGAATTTGATATCTACTCGTATGTGCGTCTTTTATTTCACACAATATCTATCTATTGCTAGCAATATATCTACCTATAGAAATTTGTGTAGGTAGAGGTTGTAAAAATATATTAGCTAAGTTGACAACAATTAAAAAAATAGAAGTATTCTCTCAAAATGGCTGTGCGATATATGAGTAGTTCGCAAAATAAATAAAATCTCACGAATGTTTAAATGGGGTTGTGTACAGTTCACGCCCTAGAGAGTAAATTAGGGTGCTACTAGACACGGCGATTGTTTAGCGTGAGGGGTGAGACGTGGAACGAATTTGTCACCAATAGACAGTATTCATGCTCGTGAACGCCATGGAGGCAGCTGTCGGCTATCAATTACACACTGTTTGCGGTTGTTAGGGATGCGATTTGATCATTATTCGATGACAGTTATAGATTTTAATGTCCTGTTTTTATCCAATATCGTATATTACACGTGTTACTGTGGCTTACTGTGTGCTCCATTGTTTTGTCAATGATGTCAATTTCATTATTAAAGTTTTTAAGGTTTTATAACTTTATTGTTTTTCTTTTTGAGTATATACTAGAGACTGCACCGTTGGTCTAGTGGTTAGTGTAACTGACTGCGACGCCGGGTGTCGCGGGTTTGATTTCCGCGGAAGGCAAATATTTGTGTGATGAATATTTGTATTTGTCTTTAGTATGGGTGTTTCCTATGTATTCTAAGTATGTATTTACGAAAAAATAGTATGTATATGTATTATATTTCAGTTATCAAGTACCCATAACACAAGCTCTGCTTAGCTTGGGACTAGATGACGGTGTGTAATAGTGTGCACATATTATTATTATACTGTATAACGTAGATATTTAATCGTTTTCTTTCAACTAATGGATCAAGAATTCTTTATTTATAAAGGCATTGCTTTGGATGTGTTGCATTTGTACTGTCATCAAATCAATCAACCTTTCCTTTACCTTCTTTTTAAGGGAAACTCCTACTTACACTGAATCGTTACTTCAATACGGAAGTAGGTGTACAATTCATATATTATAATTAACACAAAATGCCTACCTACAACGAGTCTTAATCTCCACTCAACCTAATAATTATTATACTGATTTATTATTGTACCTGCGTAATAGAATTCAATGATATTTTCGAAGAATTTAAAGATTTTTAAATAGGTACAATTATTATCGTCTCTATCCATATCCTTACACTAGTCATGTCACAAATAGAACCATAAGAAGTCACAAGTTAGAAGATAAAGTAAATCCGTGACTCGATACTCTTATTAAATTTTCTGGATGCGCTTATGAAGGTAAGCAGGACGATCGTTGAACAAAAGCTTGCAGCTGCCGGGGGATGGGTGTGGCGTGCCCTGTCTCCCCCTCACCTCCCCTAAGTCCACCACGCCCATTCTTCCTCCCGCTCGTCCGTATTATCATATTCGTGTGAAACAACTAAGTTATCGAGGGGAAAAGAACAATGTTATATTTTTCATTCGAACATCACAGCTAAAGTTAAATAGAGCATAACATAACCCTCGTAGAGATTAACTCGAGATTTAGATGTGAGTGTTTAGTACAAGCTTGTCATAGTTTTGTTAAGCGGTTTTATTGCTACTAGCTATGTGTTAGGAATTAATTAATTCTCGAAAATTTCACACGATTTACATATTACATTTTAATGGCTATATATGTAATTATAATTTAGTATCACACTTTTTCTTAAGGGTAGGCAGAATAGGGTACATTCTCGTTTAATATCTACACTTCTACCTAGGATAAACTACGTGACTGCACAATATCAGACTATATTACAAGATATTTTCTTTGTTCTAGGTGTGATTGGTCAGCAAGCGAGCCCTGACAGCACTTCCCGTGCTTCAGAGCTCTCTTACGTAAACCCTTCGGCTGCTTCACCGCCCGTCACCGACCCACGCAATGACCACGATCACGACCATGACCAAGATGACAACGACATCGAGCATGATGACGAGCATGATCACGAACCGTCAGCCAACCTGAACTCCGATCCCAACCTCGCTCATAAGAAACGTAAACGACGAGTTCTATTTTCAAAAGCACAAACCTACGAACTAGAGCGACGATTTCGCCAACAACGCTACTTGTCAGCTCCGGAAAGGGAACATCTAGCTAGCTTGATAAGACTGACACCGACGCAAGTAAAGATTTGGTTCCAGAACCACAGGTATAAAACCAAGCGAGCGGTCCAAGAGAAAGGAGCTCATGATTTAAACGTTGGTGGTTTAAATTCTCCGAGGCGAGTTGCTGTGCCCGTGTTGGTGAAGGATGGCAGGCCTTGTGTCGGTAAGCCTGATGGCTTGCCGCCTCTAGGTATGGGGCTCCCTCCGTACCATCAGTCTATGCATCATCAACCTCCCGTGGCGGGGCATGGCCCTCAGTCCGGCGGTTGCTGGTGGTGAAGAGTACATATTGCGATATGTTTTTATGTGATTTACTAGTCGATTTGTCGCAGCTTGTTTGCAAATTTTAACACTGATGAAATTATCGTGTAAGTATTTTGAATTTAGTTTATTTCAAAGTATAAAATAATTTATTTCAAAATGAGATAGGTAAATGTTAAAACTTTTCAATATAAACTTAGTTTATCTACAAATACAGTCAGACGACGACGCTTTTTTGAAAAATAAGAAGGGAATGTCACGAACACGCACACGCTGGAGTCTGTCTTTTAGTACAATATTTCCCGTAGTTTTAATATTAATTATATAATAAATACGGCTACCTACATATAAATATTAAATAAAAGTTTGCAAACCTGTGACACTAATTATATGAGCAAAATTTTCGTAGTTTTCTTTATAAAATTGTTAAAAGTATTGTTCAAATCAAATAGCAACTCGAATACTAATTACAAGTACTCTTAATAGTGCTTAAATTGGAAATTTTAAGGTATCTGGAGTTCCTACTTATTTGTAATATAGTTATTTCTAATATTCGTGAGTTAAAATTTTCGTTATGCCTATGTATGTTATGCGTATAACCCTGCCATGTTTAAAACATCAAGAACATTCTTAAATCTGTTTACCTAAAATTTGTTTTTATTAATCGGTTTTCATTCTGATACATTTTGAGAAGCTAACGGCATACTCAAAACTATGAAATGAATGAAACTATAGCAGCGTCATGAGCATCATCATGGTAAACACTCATGAAACAAGTGATCAAATGCATTCCATTTTGATTGGAGTTTTGTATATTTGTGTAAAAACCTGCGTCACGTTAGATAAGAATATTATAAAATGGCCAGATTTTATCAGAATGCAATATCTAGTTGTAAGTTTCAGTATTATCATAGTCGAATATACCTAGTTCATAGTTATTTATGTATATTTCAAATAAAGTTTTATAAAAAATACGTACGAATAACTTTAGATAATCGTAAATGTATATTATGTACATATTTGTGTGATTAGTTACCGAGAATGATGTATTCCCGTGTGACATAGAAACTATATCTTGTTTGCATTCCTATAATTATAATAGATGTGGATTTGTAGAAATAAACGTAATAATCTAAGGTGTACCTGGACGAATGTGATGATTAACCGCGTGCGCGGGATATGCCAGTGCTACAGGCTACAGTCAGAGTTGTCAATTCTATACCCAACTGTAATTTACAGTCTTTTCAAATATCAAACCAGTTTTGGTACTTAGTTTGATATACAGAGTGTATACGGCGGTTTGATATTAAATGAAAAGGCAGCTGTTACTAGTCCGTATAATGATTTCAAATTAATCACAAAAATTATTTGACGAAAAACAAAAATTTAAAATTTTCTAACAATGTAATACACCATTTATTATGACAAGTTCACTGACCTGTAATGAGAGTCAACGTGTATCCTTCGACGTGGAATATGACTTAAGTTAGTGACCGTTTGACGTACTTAAAGAGTGTTTAGAATTTAAGAAATTAAAAAGTAGTCCTGTGTCAAAACTATTGAAGATATTCAGTTGATTTTTTTATCTCGCTTTATAATGTCACGTACTATACCTAATTGTATTTAATATCATACCGTCGTATACACTCTGTATATACAGATTTTTTCTATCCTTTGTATAATTAAAAAGAAAAAATTTATTAAAATATTACGTACCTACTGTGAAATGTCAGTGTAGTTTTTTTTTTTTTTTTAGTACGCAATATTAGTGTCAATATGTGATGAACACGTGCAATCGCATCCACGTAACGACGTTAGCTAGTTGGTTTAAAAAGTAGATGATTGTACGTTTACGTTTACGTGTAGCTAAAAGTAGCGTTTACGTGTAAACACACGGTTTTAAAGTCCTACCATCGCATTATAGATGAAATAAGTGAGATTGTAAAAATGTGTTACATATATAAATTATTATCAGAATAATAAAATGATTGAAAGTACCCCTCACTCTTTTATTACAACGATATCAATAGCTTTTGGAATTGGTCGAACATAACCACATTGAGATCAAGATCAAACTTAGTTCCATAGAATCTGTTTTTGCCGTCTTAACTAATGTTTAGTTAAAAAGTTGGATTTGAATCTGCTCGCATTGCATCTTTTTCATATACATTTTATTGTTAATGATTAAGATAAATTGTAGCCGAGTTTGAAGTTCGACCTTTCTTGTTCACAATACTGTGATTTCTTTAAGAGCAGCTGAAGGATTACACAACAGCAGAAATATAACGCACTTAGTTAATATTATTATGACTATGGTCTATTACAGAAGACTACAGTCAAGGTAAAAGAAGTATACTTGTTCAGACAGGCTGCTCTAACTTGATCGAGAAGTTTCCTAGGAAATCTCGCTGTGCCTCTATAAAATGTGCATATAATCTGTGAAGTTTCGAAGAATCGTGAATTGCCTATTATGCAAGACCTATAAATAAATTAAAATTTTGTAAAGAGATTAGGACAGAGTTTAAGGAATGGACAGCGTTTTATCGGTTGTGACCGCATCCGTATGGAATAATAAGATAAATGGGGTTTTTAACATAGAGCCTTTTTTTTAACAAACCTGCAACCAGGCAGGGTTCAAAAGCATTTTCTTATACTGAGAAGGCAGAAATATTGTTTACGAAGTCATTTCGACGCGAATTGTAATGAATCTAAATTTCCCAAGTGCATTTACAAAATGTCAGTAATGTAGAAAATACAATATCTAACTTGGAATAGTCAAATTTGTATTTGGTTATCGATTTCAAACATGACCTTGTTTGGAATTTCATAACGACAAATAATAATATGGTAAACTAATATGATTTGATCATCTTCATAAAGAGTGATTGATGATATTCCTTTAAGTAATCGAATACCTATTCTATTTTCTAATTTATATAAATAACTAGCTGACCCATAAGACGTTGTCCTGTCTAATCCTATTAATATTATAAATGCGAAAGTTTGTGTGTGTTTGTTTGTTACTACTCAGCGCCTAAACGGCTGAACCCATTCGCTGCCGGAGAAGTACATAGGCTACATTTTATCCTGAAAATCGGTCTGGTTCCCGAAGGATACAATAAATCATACTTTACGCGCGAGCAAAGCCGTGGGACGCAGCTAGTTTTAAATAAATAGTTAACTTTACCTTTTTTTTTAAATTATGTAATTTTTTCGTTTGTCATTTGTTCTATTTAAGAAGCTTGATCAAAATTTTGGAATGTACGCTTATATACTTGTCAACCAATAAATTGACAGGTACAAAACCCACGAAAATAACTGTATGGGAAAATGTTTTCTTTTTATTTATTTATCTTTAATTTTCCAATGTTTTTATTAGTAATTCTGCTATTCGGGACGGAGACAAATTAAAAAAATCAAAAACCATGAAAATCAGTCCAGACGGTCTCGAGTTATAAGTGTTCGAACAAACCCGACTTTGTTTTAATTAAGATATGGTTGTTTTTGCACATGATGGATTAAAGATGCGAAAATATTTCACATGATCAGGGTACCATCATGTCGATGTGTGACCGATCATTGTTTACTATTTCAATATTTACCAGTCCCGGGCGTTTATCTAATCGCGGGCTGCCAACCGCGATAGCTTGCGACCCGATTACTGAAATACCTGTAGCCGCAGTGTTTTCATTCACCTGTTCTATATATTTCTTCATATAACTAATAAACTATACTACTTTATTGAGTAATAGTAGCAGAAGAACTGTGGCCCAAGCGATGATAAATAATATTCGGTACATCAAACTTCAGTTATCTCAGGAGAAATGCTATGTCGCTGTAGGTACCTACTATAAATTGTTTTGCGGGGATAAAAAACACTCTTACTGACAAACCATTCATTTATCCCTCACGTGACTCCTAGAAATCTACACAACAACATATTACTATACAAATAATTATCTAGTCTTCACATGTTACTCCTTAATTTAGATAAGCGTTTAAAATTTCGTTATGTTCCTTTAAACCTCTATAAAAGTTCCCATTATTGAAAGTAGATTAATATACCTATTAATAAATAATATTTTGCTTTTAAAGTCATTTTTTGCGTTGACTTTTAGAAGATTAGATGTGTTTTCAGCCTCCCGAACAAGCCGGTTTCCGAAAAGGTTTTAGTACCATAGACCACATACACACGCTGCGGCAGGTTATACATAAGTCCACAGAGTATAACCGGCCCCTATGCTTAGCGTTTGTGGACTATGAGAAAGCCTTTGATTCGATCGAGACCTGGGCTGTGCTGCATTCCCTCCAACGGTGCCATATTGACTATCGATATATCGAAGTGCTGAAGTGTTTGCATGAAAACGCCACCATGTCAGTACGAAATAATGGTCAGAGCTCAAAACCTATCCACTTGCAGCGAGGAGTACGACAGGGAGATGTTATATCTCCGAAACTGTTCACCGCTGCACTGGAGGATATGTTTAAGCTTCTGACCTGGAATGGACTTGGCATCAACATAAACGGCGAGTACATCACTCACCTTCGATTCGCGGACGATATCGTGGTCATGGCTGAGACCGTGGAGGACCTCAGTGCAATGCTCGATGACCTCAGTAGAGTCTCTCGACAAGTGGGCCTAAAAATGAACATGGACAAGACTAAAGTCATGCTCATGACCAATGTCCATGTTACACCCACTCCTATCACGGTCGGAGGCTTGATGCTAGAATTCGTTGACGAGTACATATACCTGGGACAAACAGTCTGATTAGGTAAGTCCGATTTCGAGAAAGAGGTCACTCGTCGAATCCAACTCGGCTGGGCAGCGTTCGGGAAGCTACAACATATCTTCACGTCCGCACTACCGCAGTGTCTCAAGACTAAGGTCTTTGACCAGTGTGTGTTGCCAGTGATGATATACGGAGCAGAGACGTGGTCGCTAACTATGGGTCTTATCCGAAGGCTCAAAGTCGCTCAGAGGTCGATGGAGCGGGCTATGTTAGGCGTTTCCCTGCGCGATCGTTTGAGAAACGAAGAAATCTGCAGGCGAACCAAAGTAGCCGACGTAGCTCGCAGAATTGCTTCTCTGAAGTGGCAATGTGCAGGACACATAGCTCGCAGAACTGACGGACGCTGGGGCAGAAAGGTTCTAGAGTGGCGACCACGAACCGGAAGACGCAGCGTGGGCAGACCCCTCACAAGGTGGACCGACGACCTTATAAGGGTGGCGGGCAACCGATGGATGAGGGCGGCGAACAACCGACAACGGTGGCGAAAATTGGGGGAGGCCTATGTCCAGCAGTGGACGTCTTGTGGCTGATATGATGATGATGAGATGTGTTTTCATAATAACAGAAGAAAAGGAATTCCGAGGAAGTCTATTGTTTAATATAGGTTCAATAGGAGAGGTACATGGGCACCGTAAGAGGGATGCAAGGGGGTGCACTTGCACTCTCCTGTCAGGGAAAATACATAGTAAATATTAAGATTTTTTATAAGTTAGTCTTTGCGTTAAAGCGTCTAATGGGTTGATGTCCAAAATTGTTGTTCATCCTTGTCAATAAACTGATTATCCTATACATTTTTATGTACACTGAGCATGCACATTAGTTGCATCCTCCTGAAAGCCACTTGCCACCCCCTGAAAACAATCCTGGCGGCACCCATGGATAAGCACATTTGCAAATGTTGTGAAAACTATGATCGTTATTAAATGGTGACAGAAAGGCCAGAAGCCCACATGATGGCAAGCGGTTTGTAACCGTCACTCATAGAAGTCGTAGAAGTCAGGTCAAAATTCAACTAAAGTGTCGTTGAACAATAAAATATCACATAAATATTTGTCTACGGAATGAATCCAGTGACGGCATTAACTGCTAGGCTAAACACGTAAGTACCCACATCACAAACAGATTTTAATGACAAACTAGACACTAGTGCTTTCATTTTTGAGTAGGTACTAAATGTAAGAAACTCGAATTCGTGAACAAATAATTACTTGCACTTTTCTACGTTGGAAACAGTCGTCGTTTTCTTTATAAATCTTATAGATGTGTGAATATCTCTTCACAATAGCAAGAATAAATCCAACGCCTATAGATGGCATTGATCGAAAACATTTCAACAAAGACGTGTCGCGTTTATTAAATAAATAATAACAGAGCACAAAGGCTAAAGTCGTCGGTAGCACGACAATAGCCAAACAAACTCCTAGTTATTTCAATAAATTCTCGAAACGCCTTCGATTCTCCTTTATACAAGAACCCAATAGGAGCGATTAATAATTGTTGGCAGGAAGGATAAGCCGATTAGTGTAATTCACAACATGAAGATATACATGCTTTCGGGCTCTCCCGCGCCGCTGACAGACTGTCAGTTTGTTTTTTTAAGAGTTTCGTGTGGGCTTTTTATAGAACTTAAATAATTGATTAAATTAGCAAGCACTTTTAACTATTCGAATTCAATATAAAATAACCCTTATTAATAATAATATTTATAAGTTTATGGCTGGTTATTACTAGCCTAAAGTCCCTGAGTCCCATGAGGTGATGTCAACCTAGTAGATCTTTGTCTAGTTGTGCATATCCTTCTGGTGAAATGATGAAAAACTGAGACATTAATGTAGTCCAAAAGGTAAGTCAGAAATAAAATAGGTACCCACCTAAATTATTGGTATATTATTATATTCCTCATTTAACAAATGTAATACTAAAAGCGCTGCTCATTTTTATTAGTTTTTATATAAATATTTTACGCTAATAATGGGTTGCAAGCGCGGATTAATTTTTGATAGGACTTACTTACTATTCTATATTACAGTATACTAGATGTAGAAAGACAGTTTTGAATGTAGATAGGATTACTAGTACCTTCGATTCTATACTCATACTTAGTCAGTGCACCCTAAAATTAAAAAGATTTTGCCGCAAAATATTCTTTTAAGGGACTCTGGTAACGATACTTATCTTTATCCCCCAACCATTGACACATTTGTTAGCATTATATAAACCTAATAAGTGCTTCATATTTATGACTTAGCATAATATAGCCGCTTGGACAAAACAGTTACCAAACACTGATCATACTGTTCTTCCAAAACTATACTACTTTCATTTATAAGAAGATTCAAAATCGTGTGACATTCTTGTGTGGAGATAATGCATGGATTGTTCCCAGCGACAGTGGAGTGTATTGATTTTAAATATATGTTTGAAGGATTCCAAACCGTATTGCAAAGAAAAAAGGTTGTATATGGAGTACAGTGTTGTGTACGAAACAGCAATATGAAATACAATATTGTCGGTGTAAGCGTAATATCGTTATGATGGACGAGCGAGTGCGGTGGCGTGGTCAGCGTGCAGTCGACCTGAAACTGATAACGTAAGCACCGATGCACCTGGAAACGGAAAGAAGAAACTTTCTTTTAACAAATTTATTTAGTCTGATTTATTAGTCATTTACTTTTTATTTTATACTTACAAAAACAATACCATAATTGTCAAGATATATTAGGGCTAGTTATTAAATTTCGCTCATTTTATCATGCGCTTTATGTAGCTATTTAAAATGTTCATCATAATATTTCTATACTATTTAGAGGACAATGCCTTTTTGTTGCTAGCTAGTCGTTGGTAAATTTTAATTAAGTTGTTATCCTTTTGGCGTACAATAGGCACAAATTGATGACAAACTTTGCTTTAATCATTTAACGTTGTACCATTTTTGATCATACCAAAAATAAATTATACATCAATTTCAAAAAGTTCACAGCTCTTACAAATGTGAACGTCGTATTATTCTAATTATATACAGAGAAGTCTAGGAAATCTTTAAATTGTTATAATATTGGGCCCCCAATTTAAATACAAGACATAATTATTAAATTATTCTACTTCATAATCCAAACCCCAATCACGTGTTTGCAAGTTATGGGCCAACAAAATATACTTGTTAATCTTATCTGGTAGTAAATCACCATCATCAAATATGTTAGTTGGATCTGAAGAACATCGTTAGAGCTTAGTCGGCACGCGTTCAAGCCATTTTGTGGCTAACCCTGAGTCGCGCACCCTCGCAACCGAGTGGATTTATTGCCCTTTTCTCTAATAAACACGTTATGTTGTATACCTAACGAATATTAATAACTTACTTCCTGAAGCGCCTGATGATTTTCAGGGACCTGAACTCAAAGGGTAAAACGGGATCCTATTTTAGTAATAGGGCTCTGCTGTCCGTCCGTCGGTCTGTCTGTCTGTCACCAGGCTGTATCTTATGAGGCTGTATTTTATATATGACAGTTTATATTTTCACAGATAATGTATTTTTGTTGCCGCTATAGCAATAAATACTTACTAAAAAAAGAATAAAATAAATATTTAATGGAGCTTCCATACAACAAACGTGATTTTGTCCTCGGTTTTGATATATATTCACTTTAAAATAAATAATTAAATTAAAATAAAACAAATATTTAAGGGGCTCCCATACAACTGACATGTTTTTTTGTCGTTTTTGTAGATAATGGTACGGAACCCTTCGTGCACGAGTCGACACGCACTTGGCCAGTTTTATTTTTGTTATTGGATGTCATCACCTCTGTACGGGATTAGTTACTACCTAATATGAATATTCTGGGATATAAATTATACTACACGCGTATCTGATTTTAAAATATATTAACAGTAGGACCGGGTGTATCAAAGAGTGTTAAAGAGATAATTAAATAGGCACTAGGTAAGTACCTTCGATGATTCAATTGATGAAACAACGTAGATAGTGCCTAAAACAGTCTTGCCGCGCATTGCGAAAGCTTTGCAAAAACAGCAATAGAAAGAAAGAAAGAAAATACATTTATTTGACACAGACAAAAGAGACACAAAAATTTACACAGGTAATCGACGACACAATTATAAACAACACAACAACAGATACAATACTTTAAACAGATTATTTGAGTTTGTGTCTTTAGCTGCAAGAACAACGTTTTCCTTTTTTACACGATGACGGCGGAATACAGGGTTTTCTGCCGGTGCGAGTATAGTACAGTCACTGATTTTTGCTTTTTCAAGATTTATAGGAGTATTGTAGTCAGATATAGGTAATGATATTACAATTACATTTCTTTGTACATAACCTGAATGTCTATAGTTTTCAGTGTTACCAATATTGAAAACTGTAAAAATATGCCTTATAATAAAAAATCTATATGGTTTTTTAAGAAAGAAAAAAAATTCAATGTCTTAAAAGGCTTCCAATAAAATTGTTATCTGACTACAAAACTCGTACAATGACTGCCATCCCATCAAGCTCAGTGATTTTTACTCAGATACGTAGTTATTTGTTACGTCTGTTTTATGAAGCAAGTTATGTTTTGTAGCGTAATAATTCTCCTAGTATCCACATTCCGTACAAAAATGTTTTAGTTTTCCTATATTATGTATCGCTACAGCCATTTTTCACGTGCCAGCTACAACGCACAGACATAAAGGTTTACGACAGGCCGTCATATTTATGGCGCGGGTATTGTGATATATTTTTTGTTGTGCGCATTAGGTTTTATCTAACTTTCCGCTAAATCAAGTAGCTACTGGCCGGTGTCAGGAAATACCCTCGCATATATCATCCCCGGCGGATGCAAGCGTTTTGGGGTTATGTCGCGATTCCGCAGGGCGAGGCAAGCAATCATTTGTCTTATCGATTGGAGTAATAGCCAATTTTCTCAATTGTGAAATATATTACATTTGTGTTACAATTTTGTCTATTGATGTTAAACAAAAAGTATATTGTTTATTTCGCGAATCTATATGAAAACTAGATCTAAAGGGTAATTTGAAAAAAAGTATTTTTAATTTTCTTTTTTATTCTAAAACAAAACGTTCTACTGCCGTAGTAAGTGTGAAAGCTTATATTAAAAAAGCAACAGACATAATGAAGATTATTAGCAAAAAAAGCAAACACTATTTGACCATTTTAAACTTTGTAATAAAAAAACTTTGCTACTGAAGATTTGGGTTACAGAGAATTTTTTGTTGTTATAGGGTGGCGATGGCGTTATAAGCGCTCGCCGCGACTCGCCCTCGACAGAATAGATGTTTCGATTAAGACATATCGCGCCCTTTTTTCGGTAAAAAAGGGAAAATGAATAGTGCGGGGCGGAAATATTACGTAGTAACGGTATTTCCGCACAATAAATCGGACTCTAATCAAAGGAAACTCTGTTCAGTGCATGTCATATATCTTTATTAATGCCATACTTTATTTTATTGGACTTTTTATCGGCTGTATTGTTGTGATACGTTTATCTTAATTGATAACTACTCTTATTAATAATATCGTAGTGTTTTTTGTGTATTTATATCTATTTTGTATTTAGTCGACTTTCAGATAAGATTATAATAACAATGTGTCGAATACTTATAATAAACATTATCAAAATTTGATTTATTAGTACTTAGTCAGAGTCATTGTATAAAGAAATCAATTTTTTTAAATTACCTACCTACTATGTTAAAAAGAATAGCCGTTTTTGTATATTACTCTGAGTATTTATTATTTATATGTACTAGAGATCTAATTCAGTGTTTGCAAGTAATATTGTAAATACATTAGTCCTTGTTCATTATAATTCTACTGCAGGTTAAAGACTTTTTTTCAAACATGAACATTGATCACTATGCATGCTTTAGGCGGATTGTCAATTTTAAACACGATGTTTTTCATCGTTGGAAATAAGGTAATCTGTTTTCTTTTTAAATGATTAACTTCTTGAAATGCTTATTATGTACCTAACCAAGTTTAGATGTTTACTTGTTATTTATGTTAAATTTAATATTTGTTAATTTGATATTTGTAAATTCAGTAAAATTTCACTCTGAATAGGATTACGTGATGACTCTACAGTGAAATTTGCCTTAATTATAGCCTAAATTAAAACAAACTTAAACGATCATAAAAACTAAGTTATAAGTTATATATTTTTATACAAATAGAGTCAATGTTGGTGAGTGTAGGTGTAAACAAAGGTGGCTGTTACCTGTCCTCGTTATCTGGTGGGGGAGACTAAATCAGAAAATCGATATACGTACCTACTAGCTAACGTTTATTGTTCAATGTTGTCGCCCGCCGCTGCGCCGTGCCGTCCGCCGTCCGTTCAATTTAAAAAGTTTCCAATATTGTCTTCGCCGCGTTATAGATGCTACTAACCTATTGGTTGTTCCAAAGCTTTTTCTCCAATGTTATATGATTAAAAAAGTTGGGATTCTTTTAAATTGTTAGACAATCAACGCACAAAGTAACGATTCTAGAAAATGTCATTTATAATATTTTATGTAAATAGTGCTGCTGACTTATAAAAGTTGTTTAGGCCAACCGCATTACTACGCTTTACATTTATTTAAAAACTATTTCAGGAAATTGGAAAATTTGAATCACACATAATCTTTTAAATGATCATGAATATTAATTCTATTTAGTATTATCCTTACAAACTTTTGAACTTACACGTCATGCTTAACACTTACCGCTGTGACGATAAATTTTAAAATGGCCACCATCGTCAGTAATAAATTACATAGACAAACGGTCAAACCGCTGGCTACACAACAAAATGAGTAGAGCTCATAGCAACAACAGCTACATTGACGTCAGCACGAGTCAGGAAATGTGGAATTGAGATGTCAATACGCAGCATGTGCACGAATATCCGGAACATCACAATACTTCCCTGCTGTTTGTTGTGAATCAGCTGTCAAACATCTTCCATTAATGAGACAACATTTATTATTGGTTACCAATAATAAGTTATTGGTACCAACATTTGATTAGAGCAATTTATGGGTTAACCAGAAGTCGACCACCTAAGCGTAGAACCTTAAACACACGCGCCAAAGAAAAAGTTGGCAGCTGTTGACGAATCAATTTGGACAAATAAAGTGGCAATACAGGCAATACAGTTTAAATGAGAAAGGCAACTGGAGAAAAGGTTGAATGAATGATAGAATGATTTATGAAGAATTTGCTAAATGTAATTTAATAAACCACTATTAGGACACCACGAGACATCAAGTCTTATAATGCCGTAATGGCACCGATATCCGCTTTTTATGGACGCAAAATCTTTACATATCTTGGTAATAGAACGACTTCCTAACACAATTTTGCCTATAGTTATCGAGAGATTGGATCACCCACTTAATACAAGTTTAATATAATAATTATAAGTAATTCCAAATGTTATTTTGTCTTTTACCAATGTAAGAACAAATTGTAATTTTTGGAGATTAATAATAAAATATTAATTAAAAAATATAATTAGACCATATGCGCCCCACGGCTTTGCCCGCGCCTAAAATCTGTTTTGTCTCCCTTGAAACCCAGACCGATTTTAGAAATAAAAATGAGTCTATGTCCGTCTCCGGTACCGAAAATATGTAGGTATCCGCATTCTAGGACCTCATAGCACATACTATAATATATGCTAACTTTGAGTCTAGATGGCGTTGTGTGTACTTGTTGTGATATTTTTATAACTATTATATTATATTCAAAACAGCAAACTCGAATCGTGTTCTTATATTCATATCAAACCTCAATGCGGGCCTTTACAATTGTTTAAATAATTACAGAAAACATAATCGATCCAAAAGCCGAGTAAAATCCCTGAGATCGTTTTTTACAGCTGGTTGGTTTGTTTATGGAGTACAAGTGTGCTATTGAGACCACCTCGGCGTGATGAGTCAGCAGTGCGGCTAATGGTCATCGGTCTGCTGGCACATGATTAATTATCCTTATCAGCGCACCCGAGCCCGGCTGATGGCTCTATGATGAGAGCTGGTTATGAAACTTGACGGCAGTAAATATGGATGCGGTATTCGGACAAATATACGGACATTTTGTTATAGGAATAGCATAAATACGGTATTTTAAACTAAATCGTGTAACAATAAATAGTTTCTTAAGCATAAATTGTCTTCAAATTTGAAGAAATTATTTTTTGTATAGGTTAATTTCATTCTATAGTTTTATCGATGTCTAATCGATTAACCTATACATAGAAAGTAATTTATATAGATACGTATGTTAAAAAAGGTCACTAAATAAGACAGTATATTTTTAATTAACATATCAGTAAAATGTCTATAAAGCATGTATCTAAAATAGAAAAGATTGTTAACAGAATCCTTTGTACTACTTCTTCGAAAGGCGGTACCTAGTATCACGATGGCAATGGAAATATTATCCATTATCTATTTAATATGAAGTATAGCATTATATAGTCCTGAAAATTACGCTAGTTATGTATCATTATCTATTCTACCCAAAAGAAAGGCACAATTCTATTACTAGCACTACAGAAAAAGCACAACTCGGGAATACACCTTAAGCGTGTTTTTCCAACACATTTATCGTGCAGTTACTACCTTCTTTGTTAATAAGCAGTATTGCACGTTGCATTTTTCCTACAGTCCTGTCATATCACTTATCTTATCTGATAGGCAGACAGTAATTGCAAACTGCGTAGGTAAGTAAATTAAGGCCAAATGGGAATTATGTTAGAAAGCCAATAATGTAATAAGTAGTTTTTAGTAGTATTTATAAAAATATGTAATATGGAGTTGTTAAAGTCCAGACGCTGTTTCTTTGCTTTACTACCAAGCGGTTTGTGCGCTTCTTTTTTTCAATTAAATGATAAACTAATCTTCGTATTCAGTGTTAAAGAATAAAGTATCTACTTTATCATATAGTCGTTTGCGATGGTGTTTAAGCCTGCAAATCAATATTTTTTATGGTTTGGCTTACTGGTGACAGCGTAAAATATCAGCTGTACGATATATAAACAGCGCCTCTAGTAATTACGCTAAGAACTATTTTTCTCAAAAATTGATGCTGTCATTGATGAAACTAACTCACGTTATTTATTCTTGGTAGAGCAACTGGCAGTGATAAAATTAATTGTTTAAATTATTAAATATCTTGATCTTCGTAGCTTCATGTAGATATTTATATATGTCGGTATTTAAATACATCTTTCGACACCCATCTTACGCTAATGACTGCCTATAGAAGCAGATTAAGCGGGCGTAAACGCAGGACATTGTTCTATATTTAGAGAAACGCTACTGTAATCTATTACGTCTCAAACGTTCCTATAAGAAACAAACAGGACACTTAAAGTTTAGATTGACCAGCTGAAAGGAAGAAAATTAGATTGCCGCGGGGGGTCTCCAATATTCAAGTCCGCTGACAAATGCAACGTCGAAGTTTGTAACAACGGGAGCGACAAAAAGTTTCTCCTTTAGAAATTATTTGTTCAAAAAAACAGTTAATTTATTTTTCTGTTTTTATTGAGCTTTTCATGCAGTTTTTTAGTTTTAGAAGCGCCCGTCACACTTGGACGTCCTCAATTATCACCTCGCATCATTGAAATCGATCTTTTAAATTACGCTAATCCCTTATCCTTTTACACATATTTCTTTGAAATTCGGAAGCTCTATTGGAGGGCCTTTTGAGAGGCTACGCATTCTTAATTCTAATAATTGGTTCTTTTATTCGAGACAACCGGAAAGAGCGACCCATCAATGAGTCGCGCCTATAAAAGGATTTGCTATGGCAAAAATGAACTCGGAATATTTATGTGATACTATAATGGGTACTATTATTCTACTCCAGACAGTGTGTCGCCGGCTCGTCGTCGTAAGAGCAAAAAAAATATGAGCTACCCCAAGTTTACTATTGTTTAGAATCGTTGGAGGTCTTGCGTGGATTAGTAAATAAAGTAAATAAGGATTATTATATTGTAAACATTATAAAAATGTTTATTTCAGTAAATATGATAAGTACAGCAATTATTTTATTATAGGTACAAGCAAAACATTTAAATTAAAAAAATACCCTCCTTAACTTCAGCAGCCAGGTCCACACATTCTGATTGTGTGATTATAATATTAAGAGGCTCCGTTAAAATAGTGAGTAGGTATTGTTCATGGTAATAGTTTTCATTATTTTGTGTTCATTTCAGTTAGAACTTTATACGGTAAGAAAAATATCTAATTTGAGGGAGTAAGGCTATACAACAAATTACCGAAAAGTGTTAAAGAATCTGCATCGTTACCCATATTTAAGAAAAGATTAAAACTACATCTATTAGATAATAATTATTGTTTGTATAAGCTGTTGTAATAATTATAATTGTCAAAATTACTACATATTATATTTAGTCTGAACGCCTGTTTAAAAATAACCTAATGTAAATTAGTAAAGTTTCTCTTTAAGTGAACAATGTAATGTTCTTTGAGAAATAAAGATCTTTAAACCGAAACCGATTTTAATTACTGTAATATTGTACACTTGTCTCTTTTACCATAGTGAAGTAAATATACGTACCTACTTACATACGAATTAATATCGCAGGCACTGTTACATAAATAGTAATCTATATTATCCATTAACATAAAAAGTAGAAATTATAAAGTTGGAAATAACATGGCCGTTGTTATATTTTTCTGCAATTTAAGTGTTATGGACAATTATAAAACGCTTAATCGATAAAATCAGGATATGTAGATAGACTACACTAGTCTTATGATAGGTGTTGTTGAAGAAGGTACCGATAAGAAATACTGATTTTATCTTTAATATTGCAATCATTTTACAATAAGTACACATAGATAAAACAAACAATAATGATAATAATTTAATATCAATCTATTTGTATTAAGTATTGTTTGATAACAGTTATCGCAATAATTGGTAATTGGCAATAGTTATACTTTGATTACGGGTAGGTACCTATATTGCTACCTATTACATGTATTATACCTACTTAGATTACATATATTACATTGTCCATTGTGCTACAGAATTTGTTATTGTTAAATTTGTTACAGCTCAATAGAAATGACAACATTCAACAAAAATGCTTACTTCAATTGAAATTAAATGGCCACATTACACATTGGAACCACACTAACAATGAAATTATATTTGTACAAATCTCAAATGACATTTTATTCGGTTAAGCGCAGTCACCGATTGCTGGCATGTTCCGATTGAGCTTATTCTTTAGAGGCGTTCATTCGTACAATTTGTTATTTCGAGTAAATTGTAGAATGTTGATATTTCACGGTGTCTTGTTGTATAGAACGTAGTTTTATGCAACGGCGTCGATCCATGAAATTGATTTTGATCCTTTGCATTGAAAAAGCGGAAGCCTCTACCTATGTATGGTCGTTCATCGAGAAATAGGTACTGCTCATTCATAAAAATTTACTACTACTACGTAAGTACGAGCAACGGCGTTGCAGGTAGACGAATGTTAGAATGAAATTTTGATTCTTCCTATTTTGTTGTTTGGTTGGTCAGTGACGATACTAATGATATTACATATTTGACTATGGACGCTCATTTTTGTAAATGAGCGTCTTAACTTGCAATAGTTGAAATTGTTCAACTATTGCAAGTTAAGTTTAGTTCATATTTTCTTTGTCCTAAGATTATGATTTAAGATACTTAATTACAGTTATCTTTTGTAATGACCACGACGCATGTTTTGATCAATACAGTTCTACATGTTATTGTCTACGAGATTTCCATTCTTGCCCATGAAATAATCTTTCTCTTATTTGTCTTTGTCATTTTGCTTTATCAGTAGAATAAAGTGTGTTGTATGTGTGAATGTATGACGTCAAATATTACATATTTTAATTGGCGCATACAAAAATGTTGAATATAATAATTATAATATTTATATATGTAATATAAATATTATATTATATAATAAGTTGGTAGACAAAATCAATGAAGATGATAAGACAATCTACGTAGGTAATACATTTTTATTGTATGGTAGACCAAATTGGTTGTAGTATATCACGCACTCTTCATGTATCTAATGTCTCAAAATCATAGCGACAAGATTCTTTAGTAGCTTGGCAGTCATGTTGGTGCACCAGACATGAGTATGCTATAGTAATGCGGTTTTACACTTCATGACTAATAAAACTGGCCTAACAACACCAATAAATGTTGAACCATTTATTTAACTTCATACAAGTGTCATCATTCTCAAACAAATGACACTCTAGTAGAAATGATTCATTTCAAAAAGCCGACACTCAAAACACAACTATTGAATGGACACCCATTTATTTAAGAGTGTTTTACAATAACTACAAAAAGTTTCAAGTCAGGTACAATCCGGATGCGAACGACTGTGATGCTGCGTTCCCACGCGTGGACAGTTACTTAATACAATAGTTTATGAAGTGACAAGTCCAGCACTTGTTTGTTTCCCTTGCTAATTGTTTCGAATACCTTGTTAAGAACAAAGCGCCATGCCATGTGTTTAGGACGAAGACGAGAATTACTTGTTGCGGTTTGGGCAACAGATGTGGTACTCAGTTTGCATAGATTTTTTTGCTCATCAGAGAAATGTATAGCTTGTAACCAATTTTAGCTAAACCTTGTATCTTACTGAGACAATGCGCTTTAGTACAAATGTAAAGTTTACAAGACGAGTATAGATAGAATTTGCCTGCTATATTATAATAGAGCTTGGATTGGCATACAATGTTATTAAGAATAAAACATAATGATTTCTACTTAACTGTCGCAACCTAGGTAATATCATAAAATAAAATGTTTATTTGTTTTTCTTAAACATTCTTATAATATTCTATGCCTCACATTACTATGTGATACTGATATCGTATAATACTCGTTCCTTATGATACAAGGTAATTGCTTGTGGTATACAAAAATTATAAAAACTTTACCGTCGGCGCAGTTCGATACTAGTCAATTAAAAAAAAACCCAACGCTTACGCAACGCTATGGGTGACTTCAGATATAAAGCTAACTTAGAGGGTTTTATTTTTTTGGAAGTTATAGGAAGGAATAGAAAATCTTTGAAAACGTTTAAGCGTTTTTACTCTTCCTATGTATTCCAAAAGTGTCACAAACAAGGATGTACAAGAGTTAGTGTATAGACCTTATTTAGAAGTCTTGACTGGACCGAGGCAAAACAACAAGATGTTGTTGTTTATTTTGCATCTACTTTTCTTGTATAAAACAGAAAAAGTCCGACAACTAGTTACAAAACCTACAGAGCTTTCTGTACGTGTAATCTAATCTCTTAGCTCTGATAAATTATGTTACGTAACTAAGTGATTTTCTTTTTATTTTTTATGAAAGTTAAAGAACAGGGATGGGCATGTACTTTTTATAACTTCTCGATACCCTTCCTTATAAATGGGTGAGGCAATAGATTTTTAAATTTCTGCGGTAGAATATATTTTAAAACTAAATTTATAAAAAATAATATTTTATATTTTTATTTCCAGACCACACATGCAGTCTAATTATAATATTGAAGAATGAAGAGATTATATTAAGATGAACAAAACACAAAGGATTTTGATGCAAAATCAATGAACAGTTATTGCAAATTTGTTTACATTTGTATAATTATAATACTTTTGTGTATAACCGCAATAGTAATAGTTATAGTTACAATTATTTTCGGAGTACATCCGTCCGGAAATGTCCGGTGAGCAGTGTCCGCGGTGGCCTGTTTACACAGATCCCGGTTACAAAGCTGCAGACTGAATGAGATCGACCACCCATCGAGTAACGCATCGAGTAGCCAATTACTTCGTGGTACGACAACTAGAAAGTACGGGTTGCGGTTGTATGTTAGTAAATTTGATTAAAATGGGAATAACTATTACATAGTATCTATTGAGTGATATTTATTTAAACCTTTTTGCAGGAAAATCTTCTTGTAACACTAGTGCTCTAATTACATTTTGCACAAGCGTTTCAGCGATTTGTCAAACTTTCATTGGAAAACGAAGTAACCAGCGCAGGTGCATTTGTTAGTAAAAATCTATAAAGAAATATATTTATTAATATTTCAATAATATTATTGTAATTTATCCCTCTGATGTTGACTATGGCTATAGCGACGTCATCATATGAAGGCCTTTCTAATTTTTGAATCGGAAACAATATTTCATAACAATATTTTCCCATCTGAGAATACTAACGATGACGATTATGTTGTTATAAATCTAAATTAATATTTTAGTCGTACTGTATTTTCATCTTATAACTTGCGTAAGCAATATTATTTACGTGTTATTTATACTTTTGTTTTCATAGGAAGTTTGAATCGGAATATTTATTTTAATTTTCTTATTCAAATGCCCAATTGATTAATATCATATATCATTAAAGTTAGCAAACATAATCTTGCTATAAATATTTGAAGATTTTTAAAAATAAATTGCACTGGTTATATAAATTTTGCATTCGCACTTGTACCCTCGATCTGTTTTAGTTTACTATAATAACGAGAATGTTTAACTCAAAGTGTTAAAGATAAATTAGTAAGAAATTGACTTCAAAAATCTGCAAAAATAATTGAAGGTTTTAAATGTATCGTTATAGATTATGAATAAGTTTTCAGGCAAAGCTCTGTTCAATTAAAGTGAACCTAAAGTTACATCTAATTAATTCGGGATGGCTAATTAGTAGGACTAAAATATACAAATCGAGACAAATACCGACCTAGACAATTAGTTATATCAATCCTGAAGTCACAAATATTTTAGCACTATCTACATTTAAACTCGAAACACACACCCATAAATTTGTAGGTCAATGTTATTAAAATTTGATCTCTCCCAAAATAAACACGAAACGGATTAAAATTTTTGTAGCTCATACAAGCAGCGTCATTATGTTTAAAAATTTCGTAGACAAGACACTTGTTATTTTTATGAAATGTTGGCACGATGTATTTCAAACGTAAAACATTATTTGCTTAGAATTGACCGTTCAATGACAGGAACTGTTCTTCACGATATGTATAGGTATTCAAATATTCAATGACGATGAAACTGTGCCAACATTTCTTCAACCATTTTATAACATTGTTCCCGATTTCCGACGGTTAAATTATTTTTAATGTATTCGTTTGATATGTGCAATGTTCTGATAAGAAAGAATATTTTGCAAATACAACGTTTGCATAAGTACATGCACGATAATGCATAAATATTTACTTTGTGCATACATTATTATTATACCCGTAACACTATGACCTTTAAACAAGACTTAGACCTTTTAAAGCTAGCTGGTTCTAGAGTTTTCTCTGGTATCTGATAAAAATAGAAGAACTGCCTACATTTTCCCAGTATAAGGAATATACTTACCAAAGTATAATATGCTAGGTTTGTAATTAAGTTGAATGAAACCACATAAAAGTTGTGCTACGAGTTTTTTTCTCATTCTGGCTAAATTAGCGATGTGTTTACAAGTGATTTGTTAAAGACCTTATAATCACACAGATATATGATTTTACAAAGATTTAGTAAAGTCTCATCAATATTTATGCGATAATTTGAAAATCTATTTAAGATAAACATCCTTAATCTCTATGGACTAAATCAACAAATCTGAAATCAAACAGTACCTATATATACATTTGCATAGCAATTACTCATTTTTGTATATTCTGAAAATTAAATTGATTCTTGGCCGTCATCGCAACCATATTTCGAAATCAGAGGGAAGAGTTTATATTTGATAGAATGGAGATAGGTAAATGAAATGGAGTTTGTGAATTACATCTATGTGGTAGAAAGTTAAACCAGCAAAGTAACATTCACATTATTGTAATGACCTGATAGTTACCTTGGTTAGGGACTTTCTTAGGTCTATACCATATTTTGTCCGCGTTCATTTATCACGGTACCTTTAATTCTTGCCCACATTTAACTATTGTGGACAGGCGTTATTCTGTAAACTCCTCATTATAAGGCACACTTTGTATAAAATGTGTGCTTCAGTGTTAAGGTAAACATTGATTTTTTTCTATCGCCTGAGAGAATATATGTTTGGGCGGCCACTGACAGACGGACAAAAGGGACAATGAGGGACGATCTTGAATGGCGACCGCACACTCTGTACGCATCTACCTACGTCATACTAAGAGCACTCTTATAAATTATTGCAATGACTTGTACTAATAAAAACTATTGAAATTGTTTGCCCCTGGGACTAAATTCAAATAAAAATTATGTGTCGGTACTTCAATTTGTCAGATTCGTATGAATTTGGATAAAAAATGTAAGTAAATTTCCTAAGGAATAAAAGCTTCCATTCGTTTATACATTAAATTATTTTATTTATAAATGAAGGAATACAAAATACAATGCGATTGTATAAAATATAAAATACTTTCTTATAAAATAAAGAGGCTTCAAGCAGCCATTGTTGTTGTCAAGTTGTAGAAGGTATAATATAATAGTACCTAACTCTGTAGCTAGTTGCTGACGTGACTTTGGAAATTTATTTTCATTTTTTGAAAATTTTAAATACCAATCTATGGGCATTATTAAGATCATCTATTTAACACCGAAATACATTATTTATTAATTTTGTATAAGGATCTTTATTCATTTCATTTTACTTAATTTTTATTTTCTTTGTTAAATGTAAAATGTAAATGTAATGTAGCGGTCATAGTTAGTGCACGCTGCACTGTGAATATAACGGAACGAGTCTTTTTAAAGAACGAAGACGTGAGCATCCGTCCGTTTTTGTAAAACTTACAAATAGGGTAGGTAAGTATTAAATAACTCGGCTAACAATAAAAATTGAATTAAATCTAAACTCCACACAAATTTATTAAACAATATCAAAATAAATATTCTTTATTCTCGAAATGCGGCAACGGTCACAGAGGATCACACCCACTCGTGTGCAGTGACTGCTCCGCCTCCTCTAGAAGGCACGGTGACCTTCGATTGCACAGCTGCTATTGTCAACAACTAATTTATGTTTGCCGTTTAGGAATTTTTAAGTTACGTATTTTTAGATTTATAGATTTAGTATGCAGACAGACATGACATAAAAAACAAAAAACCGGTCAAAATCGAATCGGACTCGTGCATGAAGGGTTCTTTAAAAATCACGTTGTTGTATAGGAGCCCCCCTGAAATAATTGTTTTATTTTAATTTAATTATTTATTTTCAAAGTGAATATTTATCTAAATATTCTGTAAATATTTCAAGCGTCTATCTGTTGCCGATATCAATATCGAGCAAAACGAGGACAAAAATCACGTTTGTTGTATGGAAGCCCTCATAGATATTTATTACTTTATTCTGTTTTTTAGTATTGGTTGAAATTCTGATTAAAATAAAAAAAATATATATATAATGAAAAAAATAGGTTTCTTTCTTTTCTTAAATCTAACATTCTAAGCATATTTCTCTTTAACTTGTAGTTATAACACAGATGAGTTTCCAACAATCTCAATTTATTCACAAGAAAATCACTACATATATGCTAAAAGCTTTCGAGGATTTACCTTCGTTATGGTGCTTCCGAATTCAGTGGATTTATGTGCCGACATCGGGTGCAAGAGGGAGACAGCGCTACCCATATAGACACTTATTCTCTAACAAGAACAAAAGATTGTCGTCTCTATTAGCTACCCAACGAATCGCGTGGCGACACATAGTATATGCACAACAGAGACAATGCAAACAGAGATAATCACCGAGAAAGGGCGGATTTGACATGTCTACCTAGACTTCTATAAAAAACTTAGTAGACAGTTTTGTCATCATGAGGATAAAGGCTCGAAGATATGCTTCTCTCATATAAATTCAGATAAAACATAACTGTAACGATATTACACACGTGAAAAACGTTCTCGTTTAAATTGATTTTAAATGAATTTTCTAATTGCAAATATAAATTACTAAATAAATAATAGAAAATCATTTGTATATCAAAATTTAAATTATATAAAATATGTATTAGTTTATACTTTTTATTTTGTTATTTATGTATTGAAATTTTATGGGCTCTAGATGCCTGAAATACCTAAATGGTTATTATTATTATCAAATTAATAAGAAACATGCCAATATGAAATTCTGCTCAGAGAATACAAAAATGTAGTAAGTACTTAAAAGAGTGAATGGACATACTTTCTCAATATAAGTTTTACTCAAATCACAGCTGTCTTTTGATCTTTATCTGAGATTGACGTAAGACAAAATAATGATTACTAGATTTGAAACAATGTTACGAGTAGATATTGGGAACAGGCGACGTCGACACAAATAGCGAACATAGCTGGGACATTTAGTACAATATACTAAGATTTAGGTCCTAAATCTTTTATTAGAACGGCAAACACTATGATTGAATTTATCAGTTAGGTATTATTTTATGGTACCTGAAGATAATTTAATTTTAGATTAAGAACTTTAACAGGCAGCCGACCAGCGAGAGTGGTTCTAAATTTTAAACCAAATCACATTTTATTGTATTTGGACAAAACATCTTATTTTTAATCATATACTACGGTAGGCAATCTTATGAAGCTCTGAAAATCCGTCTCGAGTAAATTGAAATTGGAGAGAGACAACACAGAATCACGGTGCTAGATTTCAGTACTGGTGCGAAAGGGACAAAGACAATGGGAGTGAGAGCTTAATAACGAGCGGGCCAAGGGTTGGCTGTTTCTCTTACAGCTCTGGATACTCCGAGCGAGGCAATATGTGGAGATTTATGTATCTCCCCGCCATGTAGCGAGAATGCTTAGGAAGTCTCATGACGCAACTTATTTCCATTGTTGTTTCTACATTATGTTAGCCTTATGGTACCTAGTTATAAAGTCGTTATATTAAAAAAAGTACTTTACTCACTTTCTGAAACTTAACTTTTTGTAATGTTACTACTTAAATATAGTGTTTTAACCACTTTCTGTTCATGCATAAATAGTTGTGTGTATCTTTTTAGGTCGTAGAATTATTGTAACTTTGTAAGATTTTTGGCGTAAAATTTATTTATGAAAATTTGCATTAGATAAAGATTTCTGTTTTAAATTTATTTAACTTTAGCACAAGGAGGAAGTTACTATGGTAGATAATAGATTTTACGAGTGTGTTGCATAAAAAACATTTTGATTTGCCTTTTCTTATAATTATGAAAGTGACACGCGAAATTTACTAACAAAATAGTCTTAGGCAGTCTAGATCATCGAATACCTATCTACTGTAAATAATTCCGAGTAGGTATCAATTTTCCTTTGTAGTTTTTAAACATTTTATTACAAGAAGTAGGTAAAGTTTAGTCTAAATAGCAAATAACATTTAACATAACGTTACTCGAAGTCCGAGTCATCAAACAAGACAGGACAGCCTTTTGCTAATGATTATAGATCGTGTTGGATATTGCACTGCGTAATCCAACCGACCCTACCATTGTCGCTTACTATACCCATTTTATATCACAAATTTGAATGAAGATAAATATATTATAAAGAATTTTAAAATTATGGTGATGATAAAGAACGATGTGATGATAAAAATCTGGCACTGTAGAAATTTTGTGTGTTAATGTTCAACATGTATAGGTACCAAAGTTGAAAATTTGTTTCAGTTTTAAAAGATTTCTAGATTTTAAGTACATACAAATAAATACGTATTGTTATCATTATTTCAATCGTCACTCGCACTTTTACCGTACACATCTCCAAGGCTTTCAAAGTGACTAACTTATTTACACCTTTACGTGGAATAACTCAAAAATTAAACTTATAGGAGTACCTATAGTAGAACCGTAATATGAGTTCTGTATAACTTTACACGATTAGCATCTTGGACACACAGCAAACGCAATAAGACCATGACTGGATTACGAAACGTGTTAAATATAAACGAACAGGTATCAACTTTGTGAGCTTAGACCTATCTGACTCTAGCTTCACCTTCAAATACCTACAAGTAAATAGAAGTGCCTACGTGTATAATCCTATCCTATCAGGCAATTCACCCGTACAGAATAAGTAGAAATGAAAATCTACAGCATTTTCATTAAACTAACATGCCTAATATAAATCATGTGTATGTGGGTGGGTATCATAGCATAAATTGGAGGAAATGTATGACGACTGTAGTTAGGTATTAAATAATTGTGAAAAATATATATACACGCTCAACAGAAAAGTGATGCAAGATTAGCGACATAAAATCAAAAACTGGCGAATAAGCGTAGTATTTCACTTTATGACTCTTTTTAGATATTAGCATTTTAGGTCATTGTATATTTCGTCATTCAAATTATTATACCTGGCTTTAAAATTAACTTTTAACGTTTCTGTTACACTGAATATATTTGAACGTGTTTAAATAAAATAAAAAAAAAAAATTATTAAATTACAGTTACTATTTAATAATGATAAATGTCAGCGACTTCATGTTCGCCCCTCCGAGAGCCGTTACGGTTTGTCCCTCCCACTTAATCTCAAAGTATCGCTAACAAATTTAATATTTACTCGATGTGACTTATCCTTATAAATCGGCAACAATATTAAAACCGCCAGTACATTTGATGGTTGTGTTGATGCCACCCCTATAACTTCTTGTTTGGTACAAACGAGCAACTAAAAGCGGGGTATCTGTTACAGGTATGTAGGTAGCACATAAAAATTTGATGCTTTGTTGGCAACTTGGTATCTAATAGAATTCCTAATTGTTGAGCACATCATAAAAAATAAAATAAAGAAATCTTATCCATTTTAATTTTATTTTGTATGCTTTCCCAATTTGACTAGGAAATACAAATTTAGGGAAAACAGCAGTTACACATTCAACTTATCAACTAGCATAAAAAATATATAATATTATGTAAATGTGTAGCTCACAACGTTATCCACGTGTTCGTGTTAAGGACTCCAAAAGCAAGAACTCTACACGCGTAACACGATCGGTAGGTATCGAGCAGTGCTGACCTCTATGTCAATATCACACACACATTATAAATTTTACAATCAACTTCGATTGATACAAATATCAGACATTTATGTTAAATTAGACCTAAAAGCCACCTGACTACTTGGAAGTGATCACTTGGTCACTTGTTGTGTCACTTCAACCAAAGTAAATTTTTGCTTAGTAATCTATAAACTGATGTTGCTTGCGTCAACTCATGCCTTGGACCGCTCCGTAAGTGAGTTTTAGCACCCTTGTTGTATGCGAGTCCGTGTACGGATTTGCTGCTAATCCGAGCCCAGTCTATCGTTCTCCGATACTTTGCGCTGATCTATGTGTTAACTTTATTAAAATTTTCCGTTTATTTACGTTCCATGACAAAGAGGTATATTTTGTTTATGCTTCATTTACATTCATATTGGCGTATTTTAAGCCATCGGTCATGGTTTGAGTAGCTTGGGATCATTGGAATACATTGAATGTTATGTTACCCAGTAATGTTAGTTGATAAATACTGCATAGTTATAAAGCGTAACAATGCTATTTTCAAAATTGCAAGGATTTTACGCATAAAGGCGGTGTGGAGTCCGTTCGGCTCTTGGATCTTGCCCATGTTTGTCTAACTGATAATAAACTAAATTAGTTAACAATATTATGAGAATGCAAGTATTATTCAATTATTCTCAAATACTAACAATTAACGTTAAATTATTTTAGAAGTTTATGTAAATCACATATTTTCATTAGTCATTGCAAAATTAACCATAGGTACTCTCCTTTAATTTAACTACATTTTCCTGTAACAATACTAGGTGGTTTAGCGAAGACACGGCGAAGATTTAATCAAGTCTATGGCTGTAATCAAAGTGACGTTACAAGGTTAGTTACGATGTCACGTTAATGGCGACAGAATGAACACAATCGTTAAGCGTTTTAATGTACTGTACTAAACTAAAGGGACCAACATGTACATGTTGGTCCCTTTAGTTCTAAAGAATCAGACCTTTATGAATGTACTTACAATAGGTACAGCAAAAATATCTATTTCGACAGAATAATAAGCGGTCAAAGTCCCTGAAGCAAAGCTAAAAAAATATGTACTTAAAAAGCTGCAAACTATAAATGCCAATTCAGCACCTCTCTTAAACGATCTAGAAATCATAATTCAAAAGCACTAGTATTACTAGTAGAGTTGCCGCCACTACTACTACGGTAAGAAGTGATTTTAAGTTTGTTTAGGTTCTAGCGTTAACTATGCTATAAATGTATAAAAAATACTAGCTGCGCCCCACGGATTCGCCCGCGTGTAGTGTTTTGTTGTATCCCTCAAGAACCAGACCGATTTTCGGGATAGAAAGTAGCCTATGGCTGTCTCCGGCATCGAATCTAGCTACATACCTACATACTACATACTGCCTATCATGGTCTTGCAGCATCAGTACTACGATATGGCATAATCTTTTGGGGCAATTTGACACATAGCGTAATGGTCTTTAAAGCCCAAAAACGCTGCATACGATCCATGTTTGGTATGCTGTCAACAGATAGTTGTAAACCACATTTCATCAAGCACAGAATCCTTACACTTCCGTCGCTGTATATACTAGAGATAGCAATATTTGTACATAAGAATCCTCAACTATTCCCACGTAAATCTTATGTTCTACAATGAAACAGACGCCATAACAATAATGCATTATGTTTAAATAGCTCGAGAACAACCCTGATGACCAAAAGCTTGTTATATAAGGCACCAAAAATATAAAATACCATGTGACATAAAGTTAAACCATACAGAAATGTTTAAAAATAAATTAAAATCCCTTTTGACAAATAAATGCTATTTTAATATCAATGATTTCTTAAATGATAATAATCTTGTTTAACATCAATTTGACAATTTTAATAATGTGACCTAATTAACTTATTTTATACACATATATTTTTTCATTTTGTTTTGTTTGACATAAATTTTCTTGTTGGCACATAATTTTATCTTATTTGACATTATGTATACTTTTATTCGATTTAATAAGGGTTACTAATTTAATTTATTTGACTATTCATCTCCTAATATGGTGTTAATATTATTATTGCTTGACATTTTAATTATTATCTACTTATATTTTCCACCATTATTATTGTTTTTAAGCTTACTTACAAGTATCATGATTCCAAAAATAATTATGATTAAGTAAATATTCATACGCCTCCTCTGGCAGATTTTGGTGATACTATATAAATAACAATTTGTAACACAATGTACCTAATACCCAAAATGTAGTGAATAAATAAATGATTGATTGATTGATACCAATTTTCATCGAAATCAGTTCAGTCGTTTAGGCGCTGAGTGGTAACAAACATATATACACACACACACATACACACAAACTATGGCATTTATAATAAGATTAATAATAGTATTAATATGATTTATTTATAAAAAATATCAGTATAATAATTCATCAGTCTTTTTTAGGGTTCCGTAGTCGCCAAGGAATCCTTAGAGTTTCGCAATGTCCGCCCCTCCGTCCGTCTGTCTGTTAGTCCGTCCGCGGCCTAGCTCGAAAACTTTAAGTTGGCACATTAATATAAAAATTGGCATGTATGTAAATCACGCCGAAAAAGTAGTACTTACAGTAAAAACTTAAAAAAATTTTTTTTTTTCGTACATTCAGTAGGTACATCTTTTTTTTCGTATATCTGATCAGATGGGTGTCGTTGAATAGGTTTTTAAAAATATTGAGAGTTTGTGGAGACCGTTTTGCGATTCAAGGATTCGTTTGCGAAATATTTAGTATAAGCTATAAGTTGCCCGTTAGAGTCAAATGTCTTCCCCTCTCCCTCTCCTAGCAGCGTAATTGTTGTTTTTGGAAATTAGATGTGTAAATTATAATAGTCTACATCATTAATTTGAAAGGAAGACTATTACGGCTAATATCGGCTAAGTAGGAATCGTGGTGTTAAGATTTTCCTACGATAGTAGGTAACTTAAAAGTACTCGGGAACATAAGAATATTTTATTTATTATATTAGCTATAGAAGGTAGGTGGTAAGAGTAGGAATAATAATAATAAAATTCTACCACATTCACACAGCGACATCTAGCCCCAAACTAAGCAATTATATTCGCTTGTGTTATGGGTACTAAACAACTGATATACTACATATATATTTGTTTTTTTGTCAATACTTACATATTATTGATAAACTAGCGGACCCGACAGACGTTGTCCTGTCTTCATTTGTTTATCTTTTATTATTATCTAATTTTTCGCAGAACCTTCTCCTGACAATAACAAACACAACAAAAAAAGAATTAACGGAATCGGACCAGTCGTTCACGCGTGATGCCGTGACCAAATATTTCTAATCTTCCATTCTACAAACCCTCTTTCGCCTACCTACAGATATTCCCCGTAAACTTTTCACTACTTTCCCCTATTCCCCTCTTCCTCCTTCCCCACTCCTCCCATTCCGGTTCTTCCCTCCCTCCTCCCTCCCCCTAACTCCCCTCTCCTTTCCCCGACATTAGACTCTCCCTTTCCCTGGCTTCTCCCTCATTTCTCCCTTGCTTACCCCTCACTTACATCTCCCTTCCCCTACCTTGCCCCATACTTCCCTCTCACTTCCTTCTCATCTTTCTCTCATTTTCCCCTCCCCTCACTACCCCCTCACTTTCCCCTCACTTCCTCCGCACTTCCCCTCATTTCTTCTTCCCTACCCCTCACTTCTCTTTAACCCCCCTCCCTTCCCCCTCTTTTCAATTTTCAAGTCGCTAACTTCAAAAGCTATCTTTCTATATAATATTTCATCCTTAATTTCGTCTCTCTAAATCCACCCCAATTAAAAAAAAATTAGAAGTATTCCAAAACAAAAATTTCAAAACTATGAAGAAGTTTCATACAATCGTTTTCATCCCTTTTCAGACCACCAGACACATTTAGGGAGATGAAAAATAGATGTTGTCCGATTCTCAACCCTAGCCGATATGCATACAAAATTTCACGAAAATCGGTCGAGCCGTTTCGGAGGAGTTCAATAACGTACACCGTGACACGAGAATTTTATATATTAGATAACACCCAGACACAGAACAAACAATCATGCTCATCACACCAAGATTTGTCCTGGGTGGAATAGAACCCACGACCTCCAGCTTAGCAGTCAGGGTCACTAACCACTAGGCCAACAGGCCAGTCAATGGAATGTGAGCCCGTTTAAATTTTTTATATTAATTTTAGGAAACTCACTTCACTTTACTATACTACTATGGAACGTTTGGCCGATTTTTCATAAAACTAAGTTCCATAGCCTTTAATTTAAACAAATGGTTAACGAACAGATGTGTACAAACAATCAGATTAGAATAAAACACTAGCTATCTGTGGCCTGAGCCCTCTGCCGACAATGACTGTCTAATTAAGTGAATAAAGGGTGACACCGCAAAGCTGGTGTGATTGATCCCTATAATATTACCTTTGTTATAACGCCCTGGATGCCAGAGAAGGCACGCCTCATGCAATCTTCATTTACATATTATATACAATGATCTGATTTTAGAAAATCGTCATTATAATAGACTTTTAGCGGGGATTTAAGTCTGTCAGTTATGTAGGCTCTTTATAAGGTGATGTCTCAAATTGACTTGAAACAAATACGACACAATCAAATAGTACGCTAAAAACTTAAAATATTAAGTACAGCACGACCGGGATGTCATCAAGCTTGTTGTAAGTACGCATATTATGTGCTTTACATTCAAGTCAACTTAAGTCAACTCACAAGCCACAAGTGAGTGGTTTAATTTTTTATATCAAATTAAATAATTTGATGCATTTCTGAGCTTCTTTCTTGTTGGACAACCTTCTGTGGAATACGGCGATTAGTTTCTAATTCTTAATTTATATAATGTCTAAATATACTCAAACAAAGTAGTGTAACATAACATAATCAACTTAAACCATTAAATTAGCTTCAATATCGACGACGCCAAACTTCCAAAATCAGATGTCTGATCAAAATAGCCGAGGCGTATTAAGTAAGATGTAACAGCAGGGGTCGGAGGGCAGGGCGAGGGTTCCACAGGATATTGCCTAATCATTCTCGCCTTCACACCCTACTAACTGCCAGTTGTTTTAGTATTCATCGCGTTTCTATCGCACCCCGCACTATAGAGATTGATTCCCCATTGTTACAAGCAAATGTTCAATAGAACAGATTTAAATTGTCCGTTTACTTTTTTAATATTCTTCGTTCCCTATTGCTAAGCATCTCTGCATCTAGGGTTAACACATACACGTTTTGAAGACAGCATATTTATATAGGTACGTAATTTTTGAATGATTTGTAATAATAAAGTTAAGCACTTAATTTAATAAATTCTAATTAACTTGTGCGTAAGTATGTATGTATGTAATGCGACAAATAAATTATGTAGTCTTGCTTGGTTCAAAATAAACATGGTCAGCAAAATTTTTGATAAACTTTACGGTATATTAGATAAAGTAGGTAACTTAGCTTTTCACTTCATTGGTGATAGAAATTTATGGCAAAATTAGTTTTCAGAACAACTACCAGAGGCGCTGTCAATATTTTAATAAATTAGGTAGGTACCATTATTTTTAACCAACGAGACAAACTCACGTTAACTTATGGTACAATTAATAGTAAACCTTGCTCTCTCTATCGTTTTAATATTCTTATAAATAATGCATCGCTCGAGAAATTATCTCGTCGTGGTTTTTTACAATTTACATATTTTTAGTAAACAAATCCTTTTCAATGTTATTTACGTAATTGGATTGCCAGGTTAATAATGCGTAAAACAATCCGAATATCAGAAAAGTAGTAGCAGTGTACTGTGAAACCCCGAGCTGTGTTCACGGGCTATTAATCCTGACAAAGTGCTGGTGGAGGTTGTCGAAAGGGTTGCTCTGAGAACGGTCACAAAAATGTTTTGACATTTTCTTGTAATGTATTGAAAATTCAATTACTCTGGTTTTTCTAAATATAACGGTTTAACAATTAACAAAAGTTAATGTTTTTAAATTTGTAGCGTTAAAGTAACAAAGGACATTTTATTGCTCACATTTTGTGCCTCATTTTGATTAATACTAATGTTCAATAAACATTGGAGTATTGCGCTATAACATTACCAAGCCAAATGAGATCGGAAGACACGGCTCTCAGCGTACAGACCCCTGAACATATATCATTCCCTCAATGAGCTTACAACAATTGAACAACAAGCTATTGAGCGGCCGTCACATTGTGTTACGTAATTTTATCAAAAATATCGGACATGACAATGGGACCGCCGACAAAAGTCGGAAGAGCGGATGCGATTCGCGTCGTCTTGCCGCCCGACAAACGTAAGTCGGCGATTTTTTTACGCAATCTATGATGACATAAAGGACTGTCGTACGTCGCAAGGGATGTTTCCACCCACAAGTCAGCGGTACACGCTCATCGGTCATTATGGACAATCGGAAATGACTGCACCAAAACGTTCGGAACTTTTGAGCCACTTGTAGTGTCAAGTAAAAAGTGCTATTCAATCTTTGTAAATAAAGTGTGGCGTGTACACACAGGTGTGTGAATTCTTTTTAAAAGCTTGACCCTATTGATGCGATAATAGTGTGATTAATGCTAGGCACCTATAAACATTCTGTGTCGGTTTATATAAAAAGGAAGTCATAAAACGTATATATTATCTTGCGCAGAAAACGGTATCTTCCAAATGTTACTCACGAAATATTGTAATAATCTGGCAATTAAAAAGAGAACTTAGTTGAAGAACTGTCTGTAGAAAAATTAATGAGTGTTTTCTTCTCATCGATTTGGCGTTCAAAAGTATTACCTCTTAATAAAAAGGTAGGTAAATAAGGTTGAGTTAAAACTAGTCTATTTTATTAAATTTATTTACTGGGAACCAGTGCAACGCTTTATTTCAATTTCATCATTTGTACCCTTAGTGTAATAATCTATTATAACGGTCTTGCATTTATTTGAGTTACCTCTAGATCTAAAATCCAATAAATGAACCCGTTCGTAACACTGCAAACTATAAAGCAGGCCACAATTAAAGCGAACCAATTAATCCCACAGCGTCGAGGCGTCAACCATTAAGAAAGTTTGCCAAAGTTGACTTAAACGGTGTAACAGGCCATTATGCGACTTTTACTGTTATCGCATATCGTAACGCCCGCTGCTCAATGTAATTAGTCGACAATTCCAACCATCTCATTCAACAATCAACCTCAAAAAGCCATTCCAGATTATGTTACAGCGACCAATGCCGCAGAAGGATAATTAAACACGACTCAGTAATATAGAAATACAGCAGTGTATGATGTTGAAATCGACAGTGACAATTACGATATCGAACCCTCTGGTTGCATGTCGGGGTCAGCACACAAAAGCGACAGTTTGGTCATTGTGACAATGCGATGGGCAAGTCAAGATACAATTGATTTTCTGCTCGCTATTTGAGTCAATTTTATGAGTTAGGGGAGCTTGTTTCCGTTTTGTCTAATATTGTCTGATATCGGAACAAATAAAAAGTACAATACCTAATAGCGACTTGATTCTTTTAAAAAGGTCATATATAATTTAAAATAAAAGACCACATAGGGTCGAATCTATAAAGTTAATAATTGAAAGTAAAACAGAGAAGTTTCTCACAGAAATTTCAGCTGGGTTTGTATACAAGAAGTTATCTAGAAGGTCTGTGATTTGTAAACTACTGAATCGCAGCCAGTGAGTGCGATTTTCTCCGAGGAGAAATTTTTAATTATTTGTATCAAATAATTAAAAATTTCTCCATTAAGCTAATAAACCGATTTATTTTAATAAATTGAATTTTACATCAAAAAAATGTTTATAGACAATATACGACCGGAATTCACCGCGCATAGAAAAACACTCTATTAGAAAAGTCATTGCATAAAACACAATAGATTTGTCGGTCTTCTACAAGAGCGACGCCCTCTCCGACTTACTGACCGTCAAACAATAGATATAAAATCACTATTCTCCCGAGTGAAGGAAGGAAGTGAATAATATTTATTCGATTAGTATTGGAAGACGGCATTGCACAAAGAGATCATCTACAATAGGCTCGCTACCGTTGCATAGTAGAAAAACAACTTACGTAATGACTTGACTATCAATCATTAAATAATCTGCGTAGTTGACTGAATTTTGTATTCGGTTTTTATATTTACACGCTTATACGTGTAAAATTATAATGTCCTTTGGATACTATATGTTTCCATTGATTTGTGTTTTCAATTGTTACTGCTGGTTACAAGATCTAGGATTAAACCGCGAATCTGTTTAACTCTGTTTAATTCTCTTTAAAAGAGAGCAGAATGTGCTAATACTTGATTAAAGAATTATGAATTTTTTTTTGATGATTGTGTTTTCAACATGTATAGGTAACATTTCAACTAGGTATTGTCTAAACAAAAGGTCAAAACTTTTAAAGATATAAAGCCAAAGCTATATTATCTTTACCGTGTAATTTTCTTCTGTGATATAACTACGATTTGACTTATCAAATTTGGCTGAATTTGACTCATAAAATCGTAGTTATAATAATGAATCGAATTTTCCATCTAATAAACCATAATTTTCTTACTATAGTCGGTACGAACGAGTTCCTCGAAAATAAAATAAATTAAAACAGAAATTCATTGCGCTGAAAATTTGAACATTGCATTAGTCGTTACAATTGCCCTAATATGCCAGTTTTAGGAGAAATGTTAATTTACAATATTTGTGCCATTTAAGATTTGCTGTCAACTGCAATGAAAACTGTCTGTGATAAAAATGTTAGAATTTGAATACTTTAAACTGGTGTCTTATTAGAGCCACACAATCAAATTGATTAAACTAATGGAAATTCAAAATGATAAGTAACTTACTGTCTATTAAGCTACTTCTAGCTTGCTCGTTTAACATCCTGTGCATAAAAAAAACAAGTTTGAGCTGCTATCTTTACGTTTATAACTTTTTGGGTGTATAAAGTGATTCTACTATGTATATTAAGATACTAAGGCATATTGCTGACACTTAAATCTTTTCCAGTATTATAGTTCTGTGATTGATTGAGGTACCTTATTATTGTAAGTGCCTACTAATCTATTTCAATGAACACCGTTGTTATGATTGTTCAGTAAATTTTATCCAAAAACTGCAGTTTCTTTAGATGTAATAAAAAGTAAACACAAAAATAACATTACAAAGTACTGTATTTAAACAAAGTCGGTCAAGCTAAACAAACCTAAACTGTAAACCCTTTTGAAACGATTAAATTGTGCATTCAAGAAAACACAAATTATGGTAATGTCTAAAACATTTTACATACACAATAGATCAATTATCATATCAAAAGTACGGTTGGCGAAGTCGACGCTGAGGCGTTAATTGTTCGTAAGTAACATGCTAACTATGCTGCCGACATTAAGCTTGAGGAGCTCGATCCAAGCCTTCGACCAGCTAATAGACAGACCGACATAATTAAATTTTAATTGAAGCTGAACGAAGCTGGTAAACGCACTGTGTCTGCTGAAAGCAATCAATGTAGGTCTTCTATTTTATTAAAAAAGAAGATGGTGATTTTCTTAGAAAATATTATCAGCGGTTTTATACATATTTTACATGTCTTTTCATTTTATATGTCTTTACATTTTGATACAGGATTAATAGTCACATGTTTTCTTGATATATTTATGAAAGTAATTGAACTAGTGAAAAATAAGTATCTAAACTTAAGTCGCAGAATAAATGCTACTTAGTTTACAAAAAGACGACCTCACTACTCTTTGTATACTCTTTGCACTACTTATTTAAATAGAACTTTTACTAATACTTATAAGTCTGTATGATTTATATTAGTAAAAATTCTATTTAATGTATGTTTTGGTATACACATTTATTGGTATGTTTTGCTATACAGCAAAAGTTATTTATTTATTTATTTTATTTTACAGAAAGCTTACGGACTAATATAACATTATAAAAAAAACACATAAATCTTAAACATCGTCAATTACAAGCGTTCACACACAAGTTGTAGTAAATAATATTATGTTAATATTGTAAATATTACCTGTTCGTAGTGCCCACATCCCTAGTTATTACGCTACTCACCTCTTGTGAACGTGGTTGACTGTTTGAAATTTGATAAGTACTTACCTACTCATGTGACTTTTTGAGCTATGTACTTTTATAGAATATTTTAAGCACTAAGCATTTTAAGAAAAATCCTTTGTGTGTGCTCTCTGACATATTAAGAACAGCCCCAACCATACCATCAGACAATAGTAAATTATCTACTAGTTAAAGTAATATATCAAGGTGTTGCAGTGCTACTAAAACTTGAAGTTTAGGATGCCTTCTGGCACACAATTGGTAGACAATCAAGAGTTTTTATAATTCTTCCACACAAAAGTCAAATAGGATTATTAAAAAGTGTCATCGTTTTTATTGGCATTGTCATAAAATGAAAACCTTTTATATAACACAATGATAATTTGTCATCCGAGAGTCGCTTGAATGAGCACCTGGCCTACACGCGACCCCAAAACGGTACCCTGAGGTACGCCTATAGTGTGATTCGCAACGCACCTACTTTTGTCAATGATTGTTTAATTTATATTATGTGATCTTCAAATTTTATTTAAGTAGTTCTTTAAACATGTGCAGATGCTACGGTGGGCGGGTCGAACGCTTGCAGCTGTCCTATTCCCCTTCTTGTGGTTTATATATTTCCTTGCATGTGTATAATAAAATGACATTGGAAAGTATGACGAGCTTGCTATTTACATGACATAGTGCATTATCGCAGTTGATTTCTAATCATTGATCATACTAAGCTAACTGATAAAGTGATAAGTAAGTAGTGTGTTGGGTAATTTACCTATTTTACACTTTTCATTGATATAGACTGCTAATATATTTATGATTAAATTAGCAATCGCACAATAACAACCAAGAATTCCAGCTACTATTTTTCTCAATTAAATCTAAAAGTTAAATTAGGTACACTTGTAGTACGCACCACCACTATGCCATTCATTATAAAAGGAAACAGTTCTAAAAAAACTTGTTCGTCAACTCGCCACTTGAAAACTCGCCACTCGGTGGCGAGTTGTCCCGAATTATTTTAATTTATTTTCTTTTCGTCAACTCGACACACAATGTAAGTACGTAGTATTTTTGTACAGTCGCGTACAAAAAAGAACAAAATTCTATATATTTTCGAATTTTATTTAACTTATAAAATGTATTAAACATTTTGTTATCGACTGCACTTCTATGCCAGTGCCGAGTTGACGAATGAATAATAAATTAAAACAATTCGAGGCAAGTGGCGAGTTGACGAATAAGTCACTAAAAAATAGAAAATACATTGCAAAAATGTTAGTTCATATATATGTCGTACTCGCATGTAATATATCATTTTCATATCGATAACGAAATTTGCAAATGAAAATGGTAAAGAAAATTAAAAAAATGGCAACCCGACCGATGGGGCTGTGACAGTGGCGCCGACAATATTCGCGGTCGGAGAATCGACTTCCTGCGTAACATTTCCCGCCAAAATGGATCGCTTCCGGCTAGTATTTGTCATCTCTGAATCACACAAAATAAAAAGAGTCGCTATTGATATGTTACTAACATATCAATAGCGACTCTTTATTTATAATATCTTACACATTGTAAAATAATGTTAAAATATGTATTTTAATTTAATTAACACTATCGTCATTTTATTATGTTTTCATATTTTTACGGAGCTGCCAAAGCAAAGGCGGTCACTTTTGATTAATTATACTTTAAATCTTTGTCACTTTGTACAGACTTCTTAATGAATCTTCATAAATGAGCTATCGTAAGACTGTTTTTTTCAGTATAAAAGATAAACGATTTCAATATCGATCATTATCTACTGATTTTTATCTAAAGAATCAACGGTAGTAGATCCACGCTGGTTTCAGCATAAATGGGCTGTATCGATCGGGGAAGTACGAGTAATACCCTCTCATAGAAGATCGACGTAATAATATTACTTTTCATGCTAATATGTTTCGCTCGGTGAGTGAGAGCGCCGGCAGCCCAAATACCCTCTCGGTCCTCTTTCTTAACCCATCTCAGTAATCGGCAACGGCTTGGTTGTGTTTTCTAAGCATTATTACTACTACGATGCTTGAAAAACACAGCCATCTCTATAGATTAAGGTTACAGGTTAAGTGGTTACTTACCATCAAGTGGACCGTATGCTTGTTTGCTACCGCTTGCTAAAGTTGTATAAAAAAATATTTTTATTTGTGATCCTAACATTACTTCATAAAGTATCTTGATTGTAAAAAAAACATATTTAAAATATATACGTAATATATGTACCCACATAAAATGTAAATTATATCATATTATTATTATTTTCAAGGTAGTAAATCCTCGCTGGTTTCAGCATGGGCCGGATCGACCGGGAAAGTACTACCTTCTCATAGAAGATCGACGTAAAAGTAGTAGTATCTGTACTATTGCGTTTTGATCTTTGAGTAAGAGCGCCGGAGGTCCAATTTTCCCCTTTCCTTTTTCCTCACCTTCCTCAATCCTTTCACTTACCCCACTCCCTTCACAGTAGGCAGCGGCTTCGCAGAGACCCTGGCATTGCAGGAGCAATGCTCTGAGCGACTCTGAGTCGTCCATGAGCGACAGTTATCTACTCACTATCACGTGGGCTGTTTCTCGTCTGCCACTGTGTTCAATAAAAAAAATTGTATTTATTTGGTTAAAAAAACTGACGTGAAAAAAAGTGAAGTTTCTTACTTCTATAAGTAGTCAAAAGTTTTAATGCGATAACGTTCGACTAATTTTTACTGTACTAGTACAATTCTACAGTTTGCCTGTTCTAAATTGATGTCACAGTACCGTAATCCGTTTGTAGTTAACAAACACAGTTACTGGTTGTGTGCTTTCCCGAGGAAGATTATTATTTAACTAAGGGCCGCACCCTTGTTACACCGAAGCCACGGCCGTGCTGATACAAACAGAGATCACTTAAGGTCAATACTTAATGAGCCTTAGAAACATGCTGACAAACATACACATACAAGCACGATTTTCTGAAAATAATGGACTATATAAATTTTTTAAGATCGTTTTTACTCCCACAATATACAACGTTAAACAAATCTATATAGATATTCTGCATATGCACCCACTTATGAACAACCATTAGTTATCTTTTAACTTCACACGTTTAAATTACACGTGTCCTATAATGAAGTATCAGATAATGCATATATTTAGTACAAACTATAAAGCGTCATATTTTTTCTACAAACGATTAAACATAACTTTAATTAGCTATTGATATAGCTATACCTTGTAGAGACTACATAATTTTTAAATTTTAAATTTCTTTTTTAAATTAAGTGAAGTACCTACGACGAGTTTTTTTTTAAATTAAGGTCTGCAAAATTGAGTACAATTATTGGAAAACATACATTGACGGACGTAATGAGTAAACACTTAATTATACAACAATAAGCAAACACAGCATGCAATTATTAAGCTCAATTACTTAGTGAATAGAAACATAACTATAATAACTAAATATTTATATCAAGTTATGACTAAAAACATTATAATCTATATAAATAACTAAAATAAAAACTTACTGTTTGACTAAAATTACAAAAAAGACTTAACTCAAGCTTTACAGAGCCTATAGAATCATGAAACAAGTTTACATCATTTCGTATTGCGTTACAAGAGCTCATCATGCGATAAATAGGACCGTGTTGACCGATGTTTGTTCTACAGCATGGGAGATCAAAAGTTTTCCTATTAACAAGGTGGCTACCGGCAAGGGGAATAGCGAAGGATATATCACCAAGTATATTGCTAGAATCGATGTGCCCTTGGAGGAGTTTGTACTTACATAAACAGTATATCAATCATTTTTCTGCGACAATGTAGTGGCATTACGCCATCGCCATAGTGTGATAACCTCTTGTTATAAGGTGTTAACAAAGGGCATTTCTTATCTGTGTATGACAGGTGGTAAAGGAAACGTTTTTGAACTCGTTCCAGACGGTCTGAGTGAACTTGGTAACATGGGTTCCAGACAACACTACAATATTCAACAATGCTTCGAACTATTGAATTAAAAATGGTAATAGTTAGTGCGGGTTGTTTAAATATTTTAATTTGACGCTTAATGAGGCCAGATATTTAAGATGTCGTCTTAATTATATTGTCAACATGTTTTCTAAAACTTAAAGCTGTATAAAATGTAACTCTGAGATAACAAATCGTCTGAACTTCCTTTAGGTTGGCGCCGTTTATCATATAACTAATTGTGTAGGTAGTTTTCTTTCTGGAAAACTTAATGTGAAAGTATTTGTTAATGTTTAGCGACATGTCATTCTATAAGCACCATAGGTGAATACGATTTAGATCCTTTTGTAGATTCTGAATGTCTTGGGCACTAAAGATAATTCTATATATTTTGAGGTCATCAGCGTATACTGCTTTTGATGTAGTCACAGAAATCGTTGATATATTAGTTCAAAAATAATAGCGGTCCTAAATGGGAGGAAAGATTTAAAACTACGAATTGTGACCCATTGGGAACGGTTAAGCAGATAAGATTCACACTATCTGTGCAAGGATGAATGCTATGAACACCTACACGTGACAGTTTCTCTAACAGCAAGTTATGATTTACTAGGTCAAATGCCTTTCTGGAATCTATATATGCAGCGTGTACTTCACGGTTGTTATCTATAGTGTTAGAAATATCGTTAACATATTCGACTAAGTTGGCCGTAGTTGATCTGCGAGGAAGAAAGCCATGTAGATTAGGGTTAACGTAACACCTGTGTCAGATAAAGAAAGAAAGAAAAGAAAGAAAATACATTTATTTTGCTCTCAAAACAATAAAACAATATAATACGTCAACTAAAATTAGGTGAGAGACAAAAATGGTCTTAGCTCAGCTTCTTGCTACCTCTTCATAGAACAGGTAACGCTGATATTCTGCTAAAACCAACCTAACTTACTTACTACAGTGATGAACACGGACAGTAAACTGTCAGTATACTTACATTGTTGCTATCGCGAGGTATAGGTTGTACATATTTATAATACAATATAAACTTAGCTTAATACAATTATAATTTATAACACATATTATTATTCAAGTGCAAAAAAAGATACTTAGGTATATTGTATCAATAAATATTATTTTAATTTTTTTAATTAAAAATTAAAAAAATAAATTAATATTTAATAAATTAAATAAAATTAAATTTAAATTTAAGATACAAAAATATAAAATAAATAAGATAGTGTGTCAGATAGTGTTTTCACATAGTAGATGTGAATTTGTCAAACTCTCCGAGGAACACTTTAGAAGATCGCAACCATAACAACACTATTTGAGTGACGATGTCATTCAGATGGTGTTGTTGTCGTAGTGAGTGACATCGTAACAGATAGTGTCGGAGCTCAGATCTGTTCCACTGAATATCATTAAATACTTTGGTTGCACAAAAGATTGCCTTAAATTGTAGATACAATTTTAGTTTCATCAGGTGGTAGCGTACTACAAGCGCAACAAAGAAAGAGCACCTTATTATTGTAATCGTTTTAGGCAAAAATTTTGTGATATCTACCGAAATTACTGAGACAACTATCTTTGTACATTACCTTGATGTCTTGCGAATCAACAAGAAACTGGTGTTATAAAAATAGTATTTGATGCTATAATAAACTTTTTTTTTTTTTTATATTAGCCTACCTAAGTGACTCCACCCCGCCTGATGGTAAGCAGTCAGTGCAATCCAGAAGTGGTGGCCAGCATACCAAAAGCCATCGTTTTAAACTGCTGGTATGTTGGCCTCCACTATGGCGGCTGGGAGTGGGGTTAGAGGAAGGGAGTGAGGGAGGTGAAGAAAGAGGAAAGGGGGGAAATTGGGCCTCCGGCACTCTCACTCACCGAATGAAACGCAGAAGTACGAATACTACTCCTATTTAAGTCATATCTATTTGTTAATCGTTCACAACGTTCCTCACGTAGATCCACCCTCTGTAAATGGTAATTAGATACTGTTAGTAGAAAGTGCTATTGTTTATTCAGCAAAAACACTACCGTAGGTGTAGATAAGAGGACGGAGGGTAGATGATGTCACAGGTAATTGTGAGAACTGATTGCATAATTAGTGCGACGAGTCACAGAGGGCGCGGGAGCGGGCCACCCTCGCCGCCGATGTTTTACACCCGTGTGACTTTTTAATTGTTATTGTTTGTTCTGCTATGGTTATTAACTGTGTATTACAGTGTGCTTTGTACTAATTGATATTAAATATTCATCATATTTATGAGAATTCAAAACAATTGCCATTATTTGTCCTTGTCCTTTTTATTTAAAAAAAATGTTGTACTTGGAAATGGGTTTAGATTAATTTTCTCTAAATAAGCGAAGCTGATTGAAAAAAAAAATGAAAACCCAATCGGTGAAATAAAAAAGTTTAAAGTCACCGGTGGCTATTATTGTGCTAACTTAAACAGTTAATCGCGATAGCACTTTAATATCTTATTGAATGACCTGCGAAAGTTATTGTAAAACAAAATAAAGTGAGTGCATCAATTTATTTCAATTTACACGATGGTATTGTTTCGGTGGGTGCGGGCGGCGTTCGTGCGCTTCCGGACGTCGCTTCCGCCACGAGTGCGACGCGTGCTGCGCCATCTTTGTATTTCACCCTACAACTAACGCTAAGGGTTGCCAGTAACAAAAATACATCTCAGTCTAAAGGTAATTCAAACAAATTACAAACTTGCCCTATTCAAAATTAGGTATAACTTTCAATGTATTTCTTTATGAAGTTTTGTCACTTTGGAATTGAGAATAAAATTTTTGATTGTTTTGTCTGTTCTGCTAATGCTGTTTAATAATTATCTGGAACATGTTTCGTGCATCGGGTGTGTTATTGAACTACCGTCGCTTTAGATGACTATAATTTGAATTAAAAGGCACGTCGACAACTTAAATAATGTTAAAAGCCATTTTAATAGTAGGTAAAATCGTGTGGGTAATTTTAATAAAGTTGGTTGGTGCTACAGTATTTATGTTTTAAGTAAAGCTAGAACATTTTAACTATACTTATAAAGAATTAGTACGCCAAAATTTAGCATTCTATTTCTTTTATAATACTATGTATACAGATACGTACAAATAAATAATCCATAAATAAACAAACCTGAAAAAGAAAACGATTCTGATGGCAATGTCTGTGAACTATAGAAATATTTGTCCCTGATGGTAATCGAACCTACAATAATAAACATAACAGCATTGGTGAAGGGACCAGTGACTATACATGCAGTCCGTTAAGTTATAAATACAAGGTGTCTATAATAATATATTCTGAAAACATCTTTGTAATTGTTTGTAGCCTCCCATAAAAATACATAATAGACTTGCAATGCTGCCACTGGACAAAATAGACATTATTATGTTTAAGGTGTCGTGTTGATGGTGCTTCATAAAATTTATTTATTGAAGATGTAAATTTACTTATAAGATAAACAATTAAGTATGTCATTATCATCATCATTGTCAGCCCACGGTAGTCTAAAGCTAAAAAAGTGCGCTTTATTTTCATGATTATTTTTTTCTAAATCGTCGCTCATTAAGTAATAGAATTAGAAGAAAAATAATTGCACCATTCATACGTGCACAAATATTTGCACTGAGTGGGAATCGAACCCGCGACCCCTGCGTGGCAGTCGCGTGGCAGTCACAGTACCACCAAACCACAGAGGTTGTCATAATATGATCCTCATTTAGAATTCGTTTCTTAAATGATAGTCTTACTAGAGTTTTACATTTTGTACCAATTTTCCGCTACTTTGCCCAATTTACGGCAACTAGTTTTTGTCAGCCGCCCGTCACTTCTTAGCAAATTTAGTAAATGCAACAGAAGTAGGTACATGAGCTTAATTGACCTTATAGAAAGCAATTATACGGTAACATATAGAGTAAACATTTAATATAAGAGGTAATAATTAACTTCGTGAAAAGAAACATAGTTTGTTTGCAATAATATTTATTTGTTTAAAACGCTTTGTACATATATGAATATCTATAAAAAAATAAGCGTAGGCATACGGTTCTTCAAAATCTGATCAGAGTAAGCGTTAGTTATTGTAGTTCTCCAATAATTAGGTCTAGAAAATATCAATAATATTCCGTTGCAACTGACTAGAAAATTATTCCAATAAGTTTATGGTGGTAAATCAAGATTGATATTCCACTTACGATTAATATTTAAAAAGGGTTATCATTCATTTACACCAATATTTAACTAGAAAATTGACTTTACTCTTACTATTCGTAGACTATCATTTGAGTAGAACTAGTTAAAAGTTGGTCAACATTGAAAAAAGGTTTTTGTTAGAAAACGTGGACTGCAACCCGGTTCTTATAAGATATGTTTTACAAGAATTTTAGATTTAATTAACTGACTTACAGTTATTGACATGAAGATAAACAAAGCACGCGTCGATCATTAAGTGTGTCATTATCATCATCACTGTCAGCCCACGGTTGTCTAATGCTAAGTATAGCCAGGCATCTCTAAAAGCGCGCTATATTTTCATGTTGTTTTTTTCTAAATCGTCGCTCTATCGCTCATTAAGTAAGTACATGCAATAGAAGTAGAAGAAAAATAATTGCACCATTCAAACGTGCACAAATCAAACACCATTTGACCTTATAGAAAGCAATTATACTGTCCATTACGGTAACATATAGAGTAAACATGAAGGTGACGATGTGAGAACCAAACGTAACGCGCGCGGAGGCAGTGTGTGTCATTAAACATTTGCGAAGCCACTCCCTGTGTGTGCTCTTGATCGTTCTATTTGTTAACAATATACACGTTTATTGCCGACCATGTTTTACTAGTTAATGTCCGTAGTTTTTTTGCCTTTGATAACAAAGTCTCAAAGTTGATAACAAAGTAATTGACGCTAATACTATCAAAAAGGACATTTTTGTTTAGGTCACTAGTCTAAGGAACTTTATTTTATTTTCTTGTATATAAATAACAAAAACAACTTTCACATTAGTGAGTCTTGTACAGCTTTACAAACATACAACTAACTAACACCAAGTACCAGCTAGTCTACTACTACTTATAGTAGAATACTTAATGTTATTACTTGTCGCATCTAAAATACTAAAAAGACAGATACGTGTGCCACAGACTTTACGGAAGCAATAAAACAGACATTTTATGTTACCTCAGCTATGCACAAATAACGATTTGTCAGAAGACAAATCGTCATCATATCAATACATTTCTCGCTAAAAGTTAATAAACAGACAAAGCACAGTATGATGAATATCATTTGAAGTCACGCACAAATACTTATGTTTTATGATTGATACCGCGGTGTAGCAATGCACTAAAACGAGACCGTTTAAATAGCTTAATCTGCTCAATCCGCTCAACTCGAGTGAAATTGCATTATCTGAACGTATTAGACTAATTTTATAGTTTTGTCGATTTGCCAACCAGAATAGAATATTTAAAGCTTTTGGGATTGCATTTTATTGCACGTAAGAATAAACTAAGTTATGGAACTGCTCGTTTTATAAAGCCATATTAAATGAAGAATCTGTTTAAATAGATTGTTCACTTATTTAGGACTTACCTACTTATATTTTCTATGTAAAATGTATTCAAAGCGGGCACCTTGTTTTTAAAGAACGAGCACGGCACGGCGAGATTTCTCGCTCAAATTGGTGTATTATTGGTTGAGAAAGAAGAAAAACTGCTGCTGCTGCAATAATAACTAGTAGTGATATATTTCTGATAATAATTAGTGAACTTGTTATCACCAGAAATCACTCAAAATAATCAAAGCACAGCATTGTATTAGCACATACATACATACTATTGTGAGACACCAGCCAACTGTGTCACCAGTATCAGTTTAAAATGTAACTATATTAAGTTCATAAATAGATCTCAGAAACGTAAGTAATATTCAATTCATAGAATATTCAAGCGTAATAGTAGGTAGAGCTAATTGAAAATAGTTCTCTTCATAAAATAGTTAGGGCAAAATCCACCAGACAGCGTTTTCGAATATTACGATACTTGTAATAAAACGTTATTTAGAAAATAGTTGTGAAGTTTTCTGTTTATCGAACAACTTGTGTGAGAGGAAACGTCTGAAGAATTACGGGCTGAAGTACACCCGCTATAGGGCATTATGCTAGAAAAGTTTTGTGTAACAATGTTTAATGTTGCCATTTCTATGCGCAAATCTCCCGACCGGACGTGGCGGAGCGCGCCCGTCTCGCAAACCTCGGACAACTTTGCTATTGAGGCGCCATCTAAAACTGTCCGAACTACTGACGTGTTTCCGGCTTCTCTTCAAAAAGTCTTGAGCTGTCAACTCATGAGGGGATATCTTCTCTTTGAGAGTCTTTTTATTAATTCAGTTACCGATGAAAGATTTATTATTCTATTTGGAAATGAGGTTGACATTGTGGGTTTTAACATTAAAAAGAGCAAAATGGACTGCCGCGTCGTACAACGTAGATATACCTATTTGATATAGTATAATATAATATTACTTGCGCCCTAGAAATGCGCAGGTAAAGATAAATAACAAGTAGTAGACACATAATTATGTGGTAGCGCTAAACACTTCAAAATGTTCAGGCCATGGTCGCTGGCGCGTAAATACGAATTGACCCAATTTACCCACTTGTATGATTTATAATATCATTAGTAATTTCTCTGACATTGACACGGTGAGCAGAATAATTTATTTTTATAAATATCTTATGATTGGTGATGTTCATATATTTGCGTCTAAAATCTTTAAAATTTTGGTAATATATCTTTGTTACAGTACATGTTTCTTTTGAATGCTAGGCTTCTTCGTTCTGTTAAAGATACACTTAGAAAATGAGATCGCTATTTTTGATGAGTTACATTGGTGCCCTATGAACTATGCACTGAAGTGATTGGTTCCATTTACTATATATGTTACTATAATCGACAGTTTAATTACTTTTTCTACGGTCAATTATGCTTATGTACTTCTGTTACATTTACTAAATATGCTATGAAGTGACCGGCGGCTGACAAAAACAAGTTGCCGTAAATTGGGCAAGGTAGCGGAAAATTGGTAGAAAATGTAAAACTCTAGTAAGACTATTATTTAAGAAACAAATTCTGAATGAGGATCATATTAAGACAACCTCTGTGGTTTGGTGGTACTGTGTACGGACTGCCACGCAGGGGTCACGGGTTCCCGCTCAGTGCAAATATTTGTGTCCATTAACAAGGTTATTTGCCCAATGCAAATACTTTTATTTGCATTGGTCTGGGTGTTTCTATGTATAATATGTGTATATTTTCAAAAATAATGTTTTTAATAAGTATGTTTATCCGCATTCTAGAACCCATATCACAAGCTATTAATATGTGCTTACTTTAAGTCTAGATAGCGTTGTGAGGTACTAATTATTTATTTATTATATTTTCATGATAAATAACATAAAGGAATGGTGATAATAACATTTCGCCTCCATGGGTTTTCATCCTCCATTGGTTACATTGGTTTTATGATAGTTTCGTGGTACCTACACCTTTATTAAATGTGTAATACTTAGTCATCGGCAAAATTTCAATGACGAAGGGACGAACCTGAAGCAACTCTCAACGTCAAGGTGAGTGTACTGACTCACGGGAAATAAAATATATTACAAGTAGGTAACGAGTCTAAAATTAAAAGTGTTAATATAATATGAAATAAATACAAATGTATTCATCATCATCATCATCATATCAGCCAAATGACGTCCACTGCTGGCCGTAAGCCTCCCCTAATTTTCGCCACGATGGCCGGTCGTTCGCCGCTCTCATCCATTGGTTGCCCGCCACCCTTATAAAGTCGTCGATGCATCTTTTAAGCCTACGCTGCGATGCGTCTTTCCGTTCGTGGTCGCCACTCCAGAACCTTCCTGTCAGTTCTGCGAGCAATGTGTCCTGCCCATTGCCACTGTAAACACAAACGAACACTAACATAAATGTATTCGTACCGTAACTCTACCACGGTAGTAGTGGCTTTTTGAATAGAAACATTTTCTCAGTAGGGCTGTAATGTTTATGAGGCAGACATTCTGTTTTCCGCTGCGTTTACTTGTTATATACTGTTTATAGGTCAGAATCATCAAAGTAATTCCTGTAAGTCAGGCAAGAAAAGTCGAATGCCTCGAAGAACGCTAAATCTTATAGTCTGCAATCAAAAGCGAGAAAAGGAATTAGGTAAAAAGAATGGCGGGCTGGTTAAATAAATCTGAGCAGATTTATGAGATGTAAAACAAAGAAGCTCTACAGACATAATGTAACCTAGGTTAGTTGTTTGAAAAAGTTTTGGCAGTCACAAAATCTTCATTGAGAGTAGGTATATACTTCCAGGTGATACATAAAAAGTTTTAGCTTGATGTTCTGTGACAAGCTGGCATGATGATTTATGATAATTACAGACTCTACGATAGATACAAACCACGAATTCCGAATTTATATTCTCGGTAAGTCATGACATGAGTCTTGCATCTTTAAGCAACTAAATACGCGAATTTGTAAATATTTTATTTAACCTTGATTTAAGAACACATTAAGTTGGCGTAAATCGCGCCATTACAATTAAATACTGACGTCTTCATTATGAAATTGTAGACAAAAATAAACACGGAAAATGTCTACTTTTTTTTTTTTTTTTTTTTTTTTTTTTATAGTATAGCCTACCAAAGTGACTCCACCCCGCCTGATGGTAAGCAATCAGTGGAATCCAGAAGTGGCGGCCACTATACCAAAAGCTATCGTTTTAAACTGCTGGTATAGTGGTCTCCACTATGGCGGCTGGGAATGGGGTTAGGGGAAGGAAATGAGGGACGTGAGGAAAGAGGAAAGGGGGGAAATTGGGCCTCCGGCGCTCTCACTCACCGAACGAAACGCAGTAGTACGGATACTACTACTCTTAAGTCGATCTTCTATGAGAGGGTAGTACTTCTCCGGACGATCCGGCCCATTCATGCTGAAATCAGCGTGGATCTACTACCGTAAAAAATTCGTATTTGCTATCATACAAAATAAATATATTATGTTAGGTATTTGAAATAGTGGTCATTGAAGCGTAGAAGCGTGCATACGCATCAGTCTATCCGTAGGCGGGCACTATTCGTAGCAAGGTCAAACGATATTATATTTCAACGTAGAACAACCAGTTTGTGTAGATCTCGCCTATTTCATAATGATACTTAAGCTTTCTCTCATAAACAAGAAGCGGTGGAAGGCAAGGAAGGTCTATTATTGCCGGTTGCGTGTAGTGATCGCCATCGTTGTATATGGCGACCCACGCGTATCGACACACACGTCATAGCCGATGGATAAACAGACGCTGTTTAAAGTGATTATGTACTGATTATGGAACTGGGCTAAATTAAAATCGAAAGTTTCTAAATTGTAAAGGTTTGTTTACACCATATTTTACAACGCAGGCTTCTTGCCAGAATTGTATAAGATTTTTCATGTTATTACTATTCAGCTTGCAGACAAGATAAAGGTTGTATTCAAACTTCCTATTAAACTTTTCAATGACACTTCATGAACAACATGGGGACAAGAAAGGAGTTTGTAGATTTTTAAAGAGTCGAGTCTGTAAGTGCGGGAGTTACTCCTTGCAAGCGTCTAAAGGTATTGTCACTTACCTATCATCAGGCAGTCTGTATGCTTGTTTGACTCTTTAGTCATATGAAAGTAGTGGTTTTCGTATAAATAGGTAATGTTCAGATATATTTACAGCTGTGTGTAGCAGTAAAGTGTAGTAACTCAATATGGTACTGGTACAGCATAAAGTAAGTAGGTATGGACGTTCATACATTCGTTTGTAAGCTTCTTCTGTATTGAAGTTAAACTTAACCAGTGTAGTGTAATAGGTTCATAAGATCGTCATATGGAAGGAGCCTACAACAAATGTATTAATAGTCAGTCTATTGTACTGTGAACATATGTTTTATATATAACAGTGACTTCTTTTCATTTTCTTTTTTTTTAAGTATGGCTGAGTTGACGAATAGGTATTTTAGCTAATAATTGCTAGTGTTGAATGTTTAAATAGTTTTCTCATAATCATAAATTTAATGTTATGAAAAAAGTACCAACAAAATGATAGGCAATGATGGAACAATAGATTACCTAAATCTACGTACAGAGCTGAAAGTTACGCTTACTATAAATAAATGTGCGATAACGTCATAATATAATGTAACTATTCATCAGATTCAAAAGAAGTTGGCTCCGTGTTAGTTTGAATGTAAATCATGGCTTGTCTTGTATCTACGAAACACGGGACCCGTCATCTTTATTCTGATTCGCACGTGACTACTCTGTTGCCAAAAACAAACAAACATTAATGTTCTAACATATGGTGCTTTCATTGATGGTAAACGACGCCGACAGCTTCCAATAACATCATTAATACTTTATTTATTTTGTTATTACACCAACTATAATAAATAATGCTATTATTAGTTGAGTAAATTGAATTAATATATATAGGCATTGTAAAGTGCAGAGTACGTTTGAATTGAACTGGCCACGTCCCACGTCTGTTGTATGGTTGGCCAAAATTACAATCTAATAGGTAGTGGCTGTAGTGTCCGGAAACAGCAAAACAGCGACGTTGAATTAGTCAAACAATGGTATTATAAAATAAGTTTTTATTAAGGCCTACATTAGTTGTGTTGTATACTCTACGTGCCTCCTTGGCTTATAAAAAATTTGTGTGATGTATCTAGAATAAAAAACTCTAAAGGTGGTTGACGATCTAGATTCTGTTGCTTTTGAAATATGTTATTGATGAAGGCCCGCCTTTTCAATGTAATTTTTTAAAGTTGTTTCTATTTAATATTAAAATGATTGAAGGACATGATGTAAAAAAAAACTGCACATAGATGTGATGATTTAATATGTGTTTCTTTCCACGACAAGCCTGCGTAGAATATTTGTAGGTAGCTATAAGAAAATGGACAGTGCCCCAAGTAATTAGTCTGGAAACTAAATTTATCAAACAAATTTACATGCTGTCATTTATGATATAAATAGGTACATGTTAATTCATGGTAGAGTTTCTCAAATGTTTTGGAAACCAATATACTGTTCGAATAAAGAAATCCTTCATACAATACATAAATATTAGTTATTTACAAAAACATCATAGCCAAACATTTAAACATTTACTACGTGTGCAGCACACTTTACCTCTAATGGAGGTCAACCCACAGTGAGCTAAAAATAATAGTTCAAGAAATAATTTTATATTTATAACAGGTAAATTTATTTTAAGTTTACTTAGTCATAGGTAAGGTGTTTTAAGAGTAGGTAGCACCTGTTTCTGATTCATAGTATTATATATAATATACATTAGTGCAATATTTAATGGAAAACAAATATTTAACTTTCTGCTACAAGGAACTCTTTAAATAATTCTATTTATCAGCAGAAATACTATACTAGTAGTGTTATTTTAAATTACATTGCCCTACTCATCAGCAGAAATTTAATACTAATTTTAATAATACCCACCTAGTTCTTTAGTGTTATTTTAGTTAGTTACTTTCTTCGTAGGACGGAGTTACTTTTCGAGGTGGCTGTAGTAATCTAAGCTAGCATTCTATAACTTCTCTAATCATTTGTTTTTTTTTTAAACTGCCACTTAAGAAAGTTTGACGTGTTCGCAGTATAGTATGTCTATTTACAAACATATAATCAACGAATACGAGAGCTCTAATTAAAGTACAAGTACATTAATTAGAGTCTCGGCAATTTCAGCTAAATACGCTCATACCACTGAATCATATTAGATTTTCTATTATGCTAGCTAAGCCAGGAAAGTGAATCAAAACAGACTGTCTGTTTAGGGACATATCAATTCTTGCCGATCTGTTAGACTCATCACATCATGCTCATAACAACATTAGACAAGTCTTAGTGTCAAGGTGATTAAATTTAATCGTCGATAACAAACGTCACAGATTAAAAATATTCAAATAAAAATAGTTTGGCCCTCAAGCCAAACTATTTTAAAATGACAAGAAGTAAATCTTTTTATTTACAACTGCGCCTATCATAAGCTTATTAATATTACAGTCCAATCATTTGATACCTGGAAAGTATGTATATAGATTTTGTCGTGCCCTTACCGAATTTCAACTTTGTCATCTCGCAAAATCGCAAAATTCTTTGCAAAAACATACCAATTTTCAAAACTGTAGGAAAACTTTCCAGTTAACCCCTTGTTTAATGATTATAATGACTTGACTATTAATACATAATTGATGTAAATTTGCTTAAGCTTTCCAAATATTTAACATCAATAAACAAAATAGTGACGAATTAGGTACGCCGTGTTTTGTCTCTATCGAGCTCTGTAGTTATTAGTAGACATCATGTATTTTGTTAAACATTTTATTAATAGGTTATCGTAACATTTGAGAATGGCTGTATTCTCTAAGCATTGTAACAATAATACTTATAGCACACAACCTAGTCGCTTCTAACCGTGAAGAGTGAAGAAAATGGGGAAGGCAATCTGACATTAGGCATTTTAGGCTCTTACTCATCACCGCAATAGTATAAAAACTAAACTACTAGTTGCTGATATTCTGTGAGAGAATAGTAGTACCATACGATCAGTCGATCGAGCACATGCACGCTGAAACCTGCAAGAATTTACTAATCCATACTAATATCTATACTATCCATACTTCCATACTAATATTATAAATGCAAAAGTAACTCTGTCTGTCTGTCTGTTACGCTTTCACGCCTAAACCGCTCAACCGATTTTGATAAAATTTAGTATAGAGATAGATTAGACATTGGGGAACAACATAGGCTATCTTTTATCGCGAAAAAATTACTCGAAGGGGTTAAAGTAGGGGATAAAAGTTTCTATGAAAAATCGTCAATGTATAAACAGAGACATACAGACATACAGACCGACATTCACGAGAACAGAGCTGCGGGCAACAGCTAGTAAGCCAAATGCTATTCAACGTTTTCATATATCGTGATGGTTTCCCGTCACAATTTGCATATTATGGGTACTTTATCAGATGTAACAGTGCCATAAACAAAGAACAATAATTTCCTCTTTAGATGGGCGTTATTAATCAATAATATCGTAATTGTTTATAGTACTAAACAACATCCATCCATCTTTTATGAGGAGGAAGATTTCTAGACACGAACAATAACAGTCTATTAGTACAATTTGTAAACACTCTTGCTAAAATTCAAATACCAGAGATTGGTATGAAAATAGCCATGTCGAGTATACTCTATTCACCGTATGTACAGTAATGTCTATATGGGTAAAAGAAATATCTTTCCAAAAACGGGAACCAGTGATAGCATTACATTCAGTCAATCGCGTTTTGGTGGATCGGTATGCATTTTAAGGATGTAAGTATGTATGTAGGATAAGGGCAGCTCACTACTTGCCAAGGTGGCGAAAATTGGTCGAGGCCTGACATCTATTTTTTTAACACTCTGATTTTCTGACAAAATAAATGTGTAGTAAATAATAAGTAAATGGCATTAAACAACATTGTTACTCATAATATGATAAATTTGCACATTATGCTCACCTAAAAGATGAGTCGTTTTGATTAATTTTAGATGCGTATGAACCGTAAAGCGTAAATGTCACGTGCCAAAAGAATACGACTTCCAGACACGAACAATTTGCACTGGTTATTGTCTAAGCAATAAAATCATACTAAGTATTTGTCAGAGAAATGCTTGTTGGTTATCTATATTTCATTCTTATTTTAAACTAGCTGCGCTCCACAGCTTCGCGCGCGGCTATTGTTTTGTCTACCTCGGGAATCAGACTGATTTTCGGGATAAAAAGTAACCACCAAATCTATCTACATACCAATTTTCATCAAAATCGGTTCAGATGTTTAGGCGCTGAGTGGTAACAAACACACACAGACACATACACACACTTTCGCATTTGTAATAATAATAAGATTTTGCGCAGGTTAAAATTATGGACAAAATGTTTCATGTTTAAAAAAAATCTTTTGATAGTATCGCTTTGCACTTACGTTTTTCTTCCTTTTTTCTCTTATAACTAGCGTTAATTGAAAACAAATAATATTATAAATAAAAAGACATAAATTAGGTAGGGCTTTGATGTGCTCAAAATAGTGTCCTGCATCATCATTTACAGTAAGTATCTTATCAGCTACAATTTACCATAAATCATAATACTCGTAATTAGTAATGATTAGTTACGTCTGTTGGTTTGTAGGTACGTTCCGCATTGCACATTAACGGTTTAGAGTTGTAAACCATTTTAAACAGTGTTTCTGAGAAGTTTATTGATAGTAAACGGTTTATGATACCTAAGTGAAATTATGTAGCTGAGAGCTAATGTAGGTAGGTGTTGGCTCTCAATGTCAGTAAGGTTACTGGTGTTGGCTAGGTAAAAACTCACGGCGTGGGCACGCCACGGTGGTGGCGGTAAGTCCCGTCCTTGAGGAGTGGCTGGAGAGGAGGCACAGCGTCCTCACGTTCCGGCTGACACAGGTACTCACCGGTCACGGGTGCTTCGGCACGTACCTGTGTCTCATAGGCTGGGAGCAGACGTCCGTCTGCCACCATTGCGGGGTCTGCCCACGCGACACGGCGCTCTACACGCTCGTGGAGTGTCCAGCGTGGGTGGACCAGCGCCGCGACCTAGTTGCGGCGCTCGCAACGGCCCAGCTCTCGCTGCCGACCGTGGTTCTATCCATGGTCCGCAGCGAGAGGGCTTGGGAGGGAGTCGCCTCCTTTTGCGAGCAGGTAATGCTCGCGAAGATGGCGGCCGAGCGGCAGAGGGAGCTGACCACCTTGCTCCCCGCCCGTCGCGCCCGCCCCGGACGTCGCCATGGGGCGCTCCGGGATCTCCAGCCACCATAGGAGGATGCCTGCGGGCGGCGATTGGGCAATCGCCGCTCGAACAGCACAGGCCCGAGAAGGCAGCGTACGTGTTCCACGAACGCCTCTCGATGGAGGAAGGGGGGCCAGGTCCCCCAAATCAGACGTGGCCTGTCGGGGTCGCGGATGAATGCGCGAGCGTCTCCCGTGACCCCGACACTCTGGCCGTCTGGAGAAACACTGTGGGTTTTAGTCGGTATGCCAGCCGCTGTCTCATTGTGGCCGGAGAGTCCGACATAACCCCCGCCTCGCCCAGGCGGGTGCGTACGCGTAATGCGTTTCCCACGAAAAAAAAAGGTAAAAATTCCTCAACTGGCTCGCGTCTCGAATCGAGTCGCGACATAAGATCGCGCTTCAGGCAACCATCCCGATTCGGGACGATCATCTTACTCATTATTATAGTCTGCTAAGCTGGTTTAGTCTCGCGGTTAACCCGAATAAGTGCCAGGCTATCATATTAGGTAGCCAACGGCTTATGAGTAGGTTGAGCACAGTGAATCTTCCACCCATTGTTTTTGATGGTTCAGTCATTACCCGGGCTCAACCGTAAAGAATCTTTTCTTGTACGTTGATTTTACCCTGAGTTGGCAAGCTCAAGTATCGCATCTAAGCCAAAAAGTTACCGGTACCCTGCGCGCTCTATACCGACACAAAAATTTCCTTCCTTATAGAACCAAGTTAATGCTTGTGCAGTGTTTGATGTTTCCAGAAGTCGACTATGGTGATGTGTGTTATTTTGACCTGAATGCAGATCTTCTCAACAAATTAGACCGTCTTCTTAATAACTGCATTCGATTCGTTTTTAATATTCGTAAGTATGATCATGTATCTACTTATCATTCTCAACTAAATTGGCTACCTATTGTCCAACGCCGTAGATTGCGTGCTCTCACTACCCTCTATTCCATCCTGACTACGCCTACTCCTCCTCCCTACTTAACGCCTTACTTTCAGTATCTAAACTCTGTTCATGAACGAAACCTTCGTTCTGCCAATAATCGCCTCCTTTTATGTCCTTCACACACGTCTAACTTTATTCAGTCCTCTTTCCCTATTCAATCCATTCTTCTTTGGAACACCCTCCTCTTGAAATCAGGACGTCCACAAACCGTCATGCATTTAAAATAAAAGTTCGGAACTTGCTTCTGAGCAACTAAAATGGCAGTTTCGTCACAGCACAGCAGTATTGTCACACCTCACAGAACAAGTACTATAGAAGTACTATTAGAAGAATAAAGCGTACACACTCAGAGACAAATAGAAGTTTAATAGTGCTACGATACCTTCTGACAGTTTATCGATATCGATAGATGAAATTTGTCTATGGGCTATGGTAAACAGACATGCTAATATCAAATGAGGTCTGGTTGCATAGAAGCTCTCGTAAACGAACTACAAGAAACAAAGGGCCGTATTACACCTCACCGGAATAGCATAGGCCGGCAGCGGCGCGCCAGGAGCACTTTCAATGTGAAATAATTTTGAAGTTTATATTCATGTTTCATGCTGTAAGTTTAAACACAATGTAAATTGTATATGAATAAATTAAATAAATTGAAAATTGAAATATACATGATCGATCCACACACTGCCTCGCATCACGGAGCGTAGTGCGAGCGTGCGTGTTCTTGTAGTTTGTAAGTATCTCTCTATGTATAGAAATCACGCGTGGTGCAACACACTGAAAACGCATTTAAGCGCTGTGTTACTGATCACACCCTTACATGCAGAGAAATAGGTACTCACGCGCGTGGATTCGGGGCCAGACGGTATGGACACTGAGTTCTGCAGTAACGTGCGTGTTTGATGATGCAGACCAGTAATCTCGCATCTGCACGCGTGGCACCGTCGCCGCGTCGCCACGCTCCCGCAGCGTAGTGCGGGGCAGTGTGTGGATCGCCAAAATACCAGTATCGGCCCTCTGTTCTTTTCTGACTTTCTTAGTATAGCATCAAAACAGATACTCCAAGGTAAAAATAAAACACAGCTGTAGTAAGATTCATGTCACAAATGTATGATTATATTTCCAATAATATTGAAACACATTATTACTGCCCCTTAAAATTACAGTTTCGTTTAAGAATGTCCTTTATTTGTGCATAAGCAGAAATATTTTTTGTTATGTTATAAATTGGTACTTTTAGAAATTTTTCCCGATCAATTTTATCAATAAATTTCTGTAGTCATCTAGATTATTTATTTATTTATTGAAAAAGTATTTACAATATCATTACAGATAAAAAATCCACTACAACCAACTTCAAAATTATAAAATACTTATTAATCATTTCAGATTAACTAAATCATAATACGAATTGCTTTCTGCTAAGTAAACATATTTTTAACATTTTAGTTTCCTTCTCGTTTTAAGTCGGTTTTTTTTTTGTTTAAAATTATTTACTTTTTAGTTTCCTTCCTGTTTGTAGTCGGTTTTCTTTTTGTTAAAATTATTTTATAACCCCTTGTCTTTTGATCAAGGATCTATTAACTATCTAGTTGATTATTTAAAACCTCTGAGCACTGATATTTTATTAAGGCTGCAAACAATGTTAGAATTAATTACACCCTTACCGAACGTTAACGCGGACGGGGTCGAAGATACAGCTAGTCTAAGAATAAAATAGTTATTATTTAATGTTTTAGCTTTATTTTGTAATCTTTTCTTTATCCCGACTTTCTCGTTGCTCAGCGACAATATTTTTTCGACTTCTGTAGTTGCATTTCCAATGTGCTCGATAGTCGTGTAAGTCACGAAATCTGTTTTTTTTTTAAATTATTTAAAAGTAAGTAGAGCTCTTTTTGCTGCCAAAGTGGAACACACCTGGCTAAAAGTAATAAAGTAGGGCATATCGTAGTGATCACGGACAATGGTTTCTAGCACTCCTAAGCGGCATAAGACGTGTGAAGCACTGTGCCGTTTGGTAAGAGAGATGCCGTTCTGAAAGCTGTCACTTTAGTCCCGCATGTGTCGTTCTAGTTATGAAGGAGAGAGATGGATCAATTCAAAGAGTTCTTCAGAACGAACTGTCTCCGTAATAAAACGGTAGAAGACTTATTCACTCGATACTTCTGCGCAGAATATTAAATCGGTTAAAATAACATAATAGATAAATATCGCCTATTTCATGAACATGTGTTTCGAGAGAAATTGTCTCATTTGTTTTAATTATTTGGTAAGTAGGTACACTAAGTGTTAGTAGTAAATTTATGCTATTTAAAAGTAAATGGCTATTATCCAACATGTTTTACAGTTATCATAAAACAGTGTACATGAGTTACTGTTCGAAACAAGGGAGCTGCTGTTTCTGTCAATCATTTATGATACAATTAAATTTTATACACATTCTCAGAATCTTATAATGTTACTAACTGAAACTAAAAGAAAACACTGTGATTTTAAAATGCAGTCTTTGGTTGTACTAAAATTTGTATTAAATGATAAGAATGCAAGGGTCTTATAAAGTCACCTTTGGAACACCATGCATGCTACCAATATGTCATGCTATCAATACGGACGGTGATGATGTTCGCCACTCTTCGCCGTCGTAAGCTGATGCACTCGTATTAATTTTAGGTTTGTATTATTGTATGTATGTTAGTTATTAAGGTTATTATTAGTTATTAGTTATTAATATATAAATATGGATTGTAAAAAAAAATATCCGAAAAATAAATGATTTGAATTGAACTCTTGTATGCCTCTGCCATCAGAGAATGACGTAATTTTGGAAGGTAAATATATAAAAAAAATAGGTACATGGTCATTTAAAATATATATATTTGGGAAATAAAATTTAAATAAATCTTAAAAAGCTGCAAGCTTTCTGTTGACGATGTCCACGATAAATAATCAATCTATCATACACAATCATACAATGTCACACAATCGTATTAGTCTTCCTTATTCTCTCCAGCTTTGATTGATGATTTGATTTTTTTTAATAGTATGATGGCTCTCTGACCTGTTTTAAATAAACGTAAATTTCTAAAAAAAATTAATTGTAGGTACTAAGGCAGAAATATTTAAGACACAATTTTTCGCGACTCCAGAATCTTTTTTGCGTTCGATTCTTTACAACAGTTGTACGTACTTTAACATCGTCATTAACACAGTATAAATGCATTCTAAATCTACAACTTAAATCTATAACCAAAGGAGTTCGGCGAAATTAATTACTACAATAATATCTGTCTCTAAAGTCTATAAATAAGACAAGCTAGAAGTTCTATAAAGTTGTCTGTTTACGTGTCAACAGATAATATATCTTTGAATATGTAGCTAGCTATTGGACCGTTAGCGTCATTGTTTCTATTAGATAGAGCACTATTATTCTTCGCTTACTTATCGTAAACATTTTTCTGTGCAGTAAAATCAATACACTAAGTTCATTTGGAAAAAACAAGCGTCTCACCTCGAATTCGCACATACAATCTGAATACAAAATTCTATGATAGAAATCCGCAGCAAAATCTCAAAATCAAATCAAAATCCAAATCAGTTTAGAAGAAGTTAGCATTATTAACTTTGACTGCCTCTGTGGTTCGGTGGTACCTACTGTGTATGGACTGCCACGCAGAGGTCGCGGGTTCGATTCCCGCTCAGTGCAAATATTTGTGTGCATGAACATGTCTATTTGCATTGGTCTGGGTGTTTCTATGTATAATATGTATGTATTTACAAAAAAAAGTATTTAAGTATGTATATCCGCATTCTAGAACCCATAACACAAGCATATACCTAATATGCTTACTTTGGGTCTAGATGGCGTTGTGTGTAGTTGTTGAAATATTATTATTATTATTATAATCTTCCTCGAGAACTGGGATATCAAACGCAAAAATATTTTTCTAATCCAACTGGTAGTTTCAGAGATTAGCGCGTTTAAACAAACATACAAACTCTTCCACTTTATATAATAGTACAGATAATAATATTAATCGATGTCATTTTATAGACAGTAAGTATTATCTGTTATTTTGGGTAATCAGTTAACGAGACGTGCATCTGCCAGCCACATTTATTGCTTTCTCTATGACAGTAATAATTTTATACAATTATTATGAGCTGGCATAGTAAACCAACACTAAACAGCGTATGATTTACACCGTTTCACTTCCTTTAATAACTTTTAAATATAATTTTCAAAAAAGTAAAAAACATAGGTGCTTTAAAAACGAATAACTAAAACTAACTTGCTGAAACATTATGTCAAATGTAATCAAAATGATTAAGATAAACGTGTAATATAAAAATATATACGATCGTCTGAAAGCAACTTTTAGATGGATTAAAACGTGACCTAATACACGAAAACGCGTTGGTGCTAACTAATTTTATAACCTACCGTCTTTTTCGTCGTATTACGTAAACGTCGAAATTTTAGATCGCAATATAAAATTTGTATATTCAGATAATAGTTAAATAAACGTCAACGAAATCGCTATTTTGTTGACGTCGCGCGTCTACCATCGACATATATTCAACGTCGTCATCACCGCTGTATTTCCATATAAAAACAGAATGTAAATTAGTTATTTAATATAATATACTCAAATATGAAAATCTCTCTGTGCTCTGCTTTGGTCTAAATGAAAAGCGAAAGCTAAGCATTGTCTCTTCTACAGACTAAATAACAAAATCGAAGTCAACATACATTAATGTATACTGCAGATATTACCCAGGTTATTTGTAAGATATTGTAACGACACTGCTTTAGTTAATGGGTATTGTCAGTCCAAAAACAAATGAATTTCATTGAGCCAATGTTACGCGTCATTTGTTTCGGCATGCATTACGTTCATTAATTGTTATATGTAAGCCAGCTCTCCTTGCTCCGTTTGGATCACAAACAAACTATTTAATTAAGTAATATAATATTGACTTGTATCACTAGATAATTACCAATTAGATTATCAGAATAAAATTTAATTAAGCTTATATGATTGATTACCAGTATTAACATTTGACCATTTGCTATCAATGCTCATGACTTCACTATAAGAAAAAAGGCCTTGCCCTGGAGTGCGATAATGGGCTAATATTATTTCATTAATAAGGTTTGCAGTTGGGAGTGTCTCGGTACCATATCACGATTAATAATTATTATTTTGACTCTAATCGTGAAGAATTCCATTTAATTAATCAAGATATTCTTTTTTTATTTTAACACTTTATTTATGGACGCATTCTCTATTAGTCCGATGAGTATGATGTAAAAATATTTATCAGGGTTAAAAAAATGTTTATGAATAATTATACATGTAAAAGGCTTTTTTAAATTCATGATATCTTATGTATTTAGTAGCTTTTCGCGGCGCGGTTTCACCCGCGTCTTACTTACTGCTCTGTTCCCGTTGCCAGTAGCGTAATGTTACATAGCCTATTATATCCGTTCTCAAGAACTGGGCTAGAATACACAAAAATAATTGTTCAAATCCGACTGATTCCAGAGATTAGCGCGTTCAAACAAACAAAAACTTTTCCGCTTTATATAGTATAGATTATAAGCCCTTCCTGCCCTACTCCTGAGCAAACACTCTCTCCATCCCTTTCACTTATCGCGCTCTGGTGCCTTTTTCCAGGTATCTTTTAAATATAGCTAAGTAATATTTTCTACACACATACCTGATACCTAATATGGTCGGTACGTAAACAAATATATAGCCAATTTATTTATTACTAGACATCCGCCCTCGCTTCGCTTCGGTATCAAAAGTTTCATTGATCAGTCTCACAACAAACGCTTACAGAAAATATCGTAGCAATAGTGACGTAGGTATTGCATCATTCAGATTTACAAAGGCGTTCAAAATATTTAAATTTTGAAAATGACTGAAAATATGATATACATAATAAAATGTAGCTTATTTTACCGTCTTATTAGTAGATTTCTAAAAGGTGAAACAATTTTTCTAAATTGGTTAAGTACGTAGGTCTTGAGTTAAATCGGAACAAACATACAAAATATCAAATCTTTTCTCTATACAATATAGCATAGATTGCTATTGGTATACTCGTCCGAGTCCGGTATGTTACGCCTGAGTAACGACGTCCCAGACGTTTCAATCGCGACATTTTCAGAACTTTCCAATACTATTAATACACCTCACATTTTTATCTTCTGATTGTTCAGCCTGCTAGTAGAAATTTTGTGGCAGTATTATTATTGCCGCATTGAGCAAGCGTGACGATCAATGCTCGTTCCTTCTAGAGAAATAATAACGGGCTGGTGTGATGATGATGATAAATATTATTAGTTAACATCAAGACCGAGATTATTTTATATCTATTGTATCCAATGCCTAGTGCTTTGATCAGTTTATAGGTTAATCTGGTTTGTTTCATATAGAACTGCATATTATTATATTTTGCGTCTGATATAAGTCTTATTACAGTAACTTGAAAGTTCTATACTAATACGTGAATTGAAAGCACATTTTATGCATTGCGAATTATGGGATTTGGCATAGTTGAAGTTCGTATGAATGAAAATTTAACTTATCGAACAATAATTTACTTTACAGTAAAAAAAAATAACAGCGCTCCTAGTATTAACTCTGAGAACTAAAATTTTTGATGGTAGCATCAGCAGAATCTAAGAACATTTTAGATTTTTGAATAGGTACGTGGATTGGATTGATTAGAAAAGTAATTGCCCCATTCTCATCGACGTATTAGGCAATAGAGAAAAAATATATTATGTTTAAGTAAGTACTTATTTTTTTTGTATAAAATATGACGGAATATATTAAGGTAAATACTTCTTGACGTACCTTCTCTTATAAGTTTTTTAATTAAAACAATAAAAAAAAAATTGTCTCTCGGCCAAAACTAACATAACAAAGGATTTATTTATTTAGCCTTGTATAAATGGCGATGTTATCATTAGTCTTTTTGCTTCGATCATTAACAACATCGAATTAATTTATCCATTTTGGCTACATAGTCACTAATACCTATACAGGTCGAAAAGAAATGAGATCAGGTTTGAATTGGCAACGGATCTTTTTAATCGATGGAAATATACAATTTGTATCGTGCGCATCTACAAAGTCTATATACATCCTAATATTTGATTATCGAAAATAAATGGACGGTTGCTAATAGAAACGGTCTGGAAGGCTCAAGTTTTGTTTGAGTATTATGTAGGTATCAGTGCAGCTTGCCTAGGAGTAGAAAAAACCACTTACCATCAAGTTTACCACTAGCTTTTTTATAAAAGTCATCACCATTTCTATAAACCTAAAGATTCTTGGAAATAGGCTCAAAAGTAAGAGAAATAGACTAAGAGTCCAAATACAAAGTTAAAATATGATTCCATCTCTATGGGACAAAGGATACAGAATATACCTACCATCGGAAGTTGCTTTAAAGTCTGTTATATATTTGTTTATAGCAATTCTATTAATAACCAGTTGAATGCGGGCCAAAATTCAATAAAACGTGATGTTTCTGGCTGATGCACGTGGGTTGTATTACGTCACGCTACCAGACACTACATACCTAAATAAGTAGGATTACCTAATGTAAACACAACGTACATAACAATCATAAAAAGTAACAGTATGTTTCATATTGGAACACTAAAAAAAGGATATGAATAGAGTTATTAGTTTGTTTGTGGTTGTAAATCCCTAGAAGGTATCGATATCTGGATGCGAGTTTTGGACGGAGGTTAATAAAATTTATTGGCCGTTCTGGTCATCAGTGTAAATTATGGAATCATTCTGTCTTTTTCCTTTGGACACAGTAAAAGTACCTAAACTTAGCTACATACTAAAATCACCTTACTGCAGTTATCAATCCATTTGCCTAGCTGGTGTCTATAGCAAGAGAGGACTATGTCATGCAATAGAACTCTTCGATCTGATGAGGTGGTGATAAAAAATTTTAATTATAAAGGAACCGTTTATAGTCATACCTACTTTAATTCCAAATTTACTTGGTACTGAGGAGGTGGAAATATGTACCTATCACATCGTGACGCGACTAAAAGGGAGAAGCTGTGAGACATATTCGTCGTTGGTGATGAATATCATTTAATTTTAGCCGCGTCTCATAATCACACAAAAAATAAAAATGTATTAACGTAAAAAAATAATTTACAATTGACACGAGCAACATAGCTCACATTTGTTAGGTTAGCCTATCTTATTTTAAACATAATCTGTTTCGCCAGCTGATTTACCTTAGTACACAAAATTGTAACAAAACTAAATACATATAATTTTAAAACATACTGGGCTTGCTATTTTAGGATGGCAACGTCCGCGTCCGTAGTAATACCATACGACGACGACCTTTAACGAAAGTTACCACTACTAATAAACTATTTCTATAAACAATTCTTACGATCTCCTAAGGTTCGTCTAACAAGGTGACGACCTTGTTCTTGAAATACTAACAAATAAAATAGAATAACACAACCCTGGATCACGAAAGCTCGTTTAAAAAAACTTCGAATCTCTAAAAAATCTGTGAATAAATTGGAGCATTTATGTCTCTAGTTAAAGATGTATGAGCAACTTCTTTTAATATTATTATTTATATAATGTAGTAATTACGACAGGCCCCTGCTTCACACGTGGGCACTTTTATGCTTTTTACGACATGATTAGAAATTGTTGAAATTCTTGTCTTTTCTCTACTAATAATATGCATATATTATACTTATAAATCATTCAGCAAAAATATTTTAAAGGATAGTGAAAACCTTATCAGAATCCGTTGGGTGGTTCAGAAGAAGTTAACGGAGAAACAGACAAGAAAAAACTGCGATTATATACAATTTAGAGATTACCTACTATGTACCAAATAGGTACCGAGTAGGTATTACTTTATCAATAGATTATGCGCAGGCAACTACATTACGTCAATATTAAAGAAAATGTTACAATGAAGATCACAGTCTATTGGATATATTTATTCACAACAACAAATAAAATATGTTTGTACTAATATTTTAAAAAGTGTTAGTTACATTTTCTTGAATAGTGTAGTAAGACTTATTTCCAAAAAAATCCTATAGACAATAGGCAGAAACGGGTGGTCCAAACTTTGATTTTTACCTGAAGTATTGAGTACTTACATACAAATATTTATTTATGAATTTAATTGTATATTTTTCTAATATCCAGTGACACAAAGCTTTATGCTTTCGGACATACCTTACTTTTTATTAAAATTCAATTTAAAAAAAAAACTAAATTTAAACCACTTTATTAGTTTTAGTCGTAGTGTGCTCTACACTATACTAAAGTGAATAACTCTAGCTATCTACGATTACTCGTAAGTTATAAATTAAAACTCCAAAATTCGAGGTTATACGTCGTTGATGGCGCCGACCTTGGTATATCTTTCACATAAATAAAATCTACAATATTCATCAAACACGTTTTAAATATACTTACCATAAATTATGTCCAAAACATTGTAAACATCCTGTTTGAAACGTGTGACTATATTTTAAATTATTTCAGTTAAAAACTTCTACTGAAAAATTATTTGAGCCAAATATGTCTCGATTAAATCGAATAATATAGGTAAATGCCTGCACTTTTACACATGATTTAAAATAAAATGTCTGGAATTATTTTTGTGAGCGTTTACCCGGCCGCGTATTAGAAAAGTTGATCTGAAATAAACAGACCATTAAATGTTATGGATAGTCTCATGATTGAGGATTTCGTATTGGAAACACCTTTTGAATAGTGTTTAAGCATTCATTGTTGCCGCATTGCTCGCTAACGCATACGCTTTCAGATAAAACATTCACACTATCTGCAAATTAAAGTGTACCTATTTGTTCTTGTCTTAAAAAATATAGTCAAGCTTATTAACAAAATGTAAAAACAAATCCATAATTGTAAAGTTCTTATTAAGCGATGTTTTGCAAACAACTCCAAGTCCTTAAATAATTAACATTATCAGATTATATATACACAGTGTTGTATACACAGTGATTCATTAAATCGGAATGTAAAGTTGATTCACCCATAAAGTTGGACAATCTCAGGTGGACGCCTCTACGTTGCTATTTCAGTACTTTCACGGGCGATACGATATACTTGTATACTTAGACGTGTACTACGCGTATCTCGTATGTGGGAGGTTCTCGGTTTAATCGTTTATAATCTAGAATATTCTATTTTTAAATTTGTATCAGATCTTTTGATACCTAAAGGGCGACCCTAAGGGGTACCATAGCAGTAGTAGTCTCTCGCGTAGTTGTACTTTTTATTATTTAAACCAAATTAAGTATGGCACTAACCATAGCCTATGGACATGGCTGTATTCTCTAACTGGTCCAGGAATAATTCTATGAAAACTCAAAAACACAAGAAAAAATACCGAGGGATGTGTAATGGGCTCCGACGTTCTCTTTCACCAAACGAAATGCAATAGTATGAACACTAAGTGCTATTATACGCCGATATTATATACTGACGGACTCATAAACTGCATCAAAGTTCAGGATTACTTTGAAATGATTTTTTTTTAATAAGTATGCTTACTTTTTAGATTAAATTATATAAATATGGAGAGACTGACTCTTAATCTTAAAAAAGCAAAATTTAAAAATAGAACTGCAGTAAAACAAATATATATAGCCGGGAAAAGAAAATTTACTCGTAGTATCAGATTTTGTTTTTGATTTGATTTTTTAGCGTGTTATTTAAAGCAAAGTTTTAAATTGATTCGCATTGATTTTTTATTCTTTTGTCAATTGAATTATTGTTACCAGCAGAATTGTTGGGTTAGTTTTTTAACTCATCGAGAGTTTTTGAACCATAATATGGATACTTCGTCCGAACAAGCGGCTCAAATTGTAGCACTGGTGCGGGAGGGCTTGGATCAACGAACGATTGGTAGAAATTTAAATTTAAACCAGTCTATGGTTTCTAGAATATACAGAAGGTTTGTGGAGACAGGTTCTTACAGAAGGAGACGTGGTACAGGCAGGACTAGAGCAACCACCGGTGGTGATGACCGATTTATTGTTACAAGTTCCCTGCGAAATCGTTTCCTCACGTCAGTTAACATCAAAACAGAGCTTAATGAAGTGCGTGGAGTAAATGTGAGTGCACGAACAATAAGAAGAAGGTTAAAGGAAGCGGATATCACCCCTTTTAGATCAGCAAATGGTCCAAAGTTGTCTGTAGCTCACAGACAAGCTCGCTTAAGATTTGCGCGTGATCACCTAAATTGGACAGAAGAGCAATGGGTCTCCGTATTGTTTACAGACGAGTGTAGGACATGTTTATATGGTGCAGATGGTCGCAGAAGAGTCTATCATCGACGTGGGAAGCGATATGCTCAAAGTTGCTTTGAGGAGCGTGTTCCTTTTGAGGCGGTTCGTGTATGGTCTGGGGTGGCATATCGATGAACGGGCGAACAGAACTTGTGTTTATAGACATGGTCCGTCAAAACGGTAATAGAGGGGGTTTAACTGCACATCGCTACATAACAGAGATCTTAGAAGATCACGTGGTGCCTTACATGGGATTCATAGGCGAAAATTTTACTTTAATGCAGGATAATGCCCGGCCGCACGCTGCTGCACAAGTTCGACAATATTGCGAAGAGGTTGGGATGCGTACAATGAATTGGCCAGCACGCAGCCCGGATCTTAATCCTATTGAGCATGCTTGGGACAATTTAAAAAGAGCTGTATATGCGAGAAATCCTGTGCCCACGACAGTGGCAGCACTAAGAACAGCACTTTAACAAGAATGGGACAATATTCCGAAAGATCTTTTAATAACCCTAATAAAATCTATGCGGTACCGATTAGAATCCGTAATAAGGGCACGTGGACGTAATACACCTTATTAAAACATAAATAAACCCTTGCATAAAGTTTGTGCCTATTGTTAAAACCATTTTTTTTTATTAAACCAATTTTCCTTAAATTTCTGTTTTTCCTTCAAAAAAGTTTTAAGGTCCTTTCCAGTACACAAACTTAAACTTAAGGATATGACCCTACGCTGTTTTAAAGTTCACGAACCAATCTAGAGGTTTCAATTTTAATCTGTATAGAAAGTTTGCATACTTGGTTAAAATATTTATTTCAAAGTCGTCTATTACTTTGATGCAGTTTATGAGTCCGTCAGTTGCTCTGAGAGGGCAAATACTTTATCAATTTTTGACTGCCTCTGTGGTTCGGTGGTACTGTGTATGGACTGCCACGCAGAAGTCACGGGTTCGATGTCCGCTCAGTGCAAATATTTGTGTGCATGAACATGTCTATTTGTCTTGGTCTGGGTGTTTCCTGGTAAAATATGTATTTACAAAAGAAAAGTATATAAGTATGTATATCCGCATTCTAGAACCCATAACACAAGCATATAATACGCTTACTTTGGGTCTAGATGGCGTTGTGTGTAGTTGTTGATATATTATTATTATAATCGATCTGACCCATTCATGCTGAAACTAGTAAGTTATTACGGAATCTACTACATGCATTGCAGACAAACAAACTTATGAATGATCGTCAGCAGGTGGCGTAACCTTTAAACCTGATATTCCAGTAATATCTAGCTCTAAATTGTAAATGCACGGTACTTTTAATGGCTTAGTGTCCTTCAAACTAAAACATAGTAGTTCATGGACTACATTAACAATTTGACATTAGGTGTGCCGTATGTCTTTTTACCACCAAATCGCTATAAAAAAATTACAATTACATACGATTATAAAATAGTAAAGTTTGAATTAACTTAAAATTTTATAGACCTAAAATAATCAGATATTATGTTAATATCTGTTATTATGAAAAGAAAATAGTTACCCAAAAAATATATTTGAAATGCATAAAAGTTTTAAATATTTAGCATCCTTTTTACCGTTATCGATATGCCTATCGTCAATTTGCTAGAATTATTTACTTACAAATCATTATGACTATAACATTTTACAACATTCTCACTATTAAAAATTGCATCCGGGAATGAACGTAGGCACATAAGTAGTAAAACACTGCAAAATAAAATGTTTATTGAATAGTTTAGGCGGGCGGCGGGCGACGGGGTAGGGCGGGCGGCGGCTACCACGGATGAAGCCCTCCCGCGGGCAGTGCGCGCCCATCCCGGTCCGACACTCGACGTCGGCTCGTCAACGACTCCACACTACTCTAGTTATTAACGACCATTATTTAATCGGTAAGACACTATCCAGTGCCAATACTAAGTCTGTAAGGGTTGTGCTCCCTCGAAAAGCTCGTGTCATCCCCCAGTGCATAGCGCCATCTTTCTCTAAGGTTGCGCAATTGATACTCTTCCTTCGCGTCTTTGAACCTCGTTCGTTTTGTCGCGGGTGATTAGTCTAGATAAGCGGACATAACCGGGTAATCGTTTTGTCAGGAGCACGTAAGTTACTTTCACGTTATTTTGTAGTGGCCACGCTGAATACAGGTGAAAAGTGGATCAAAACAATATTTTATTACTACTTATAACTGTACAACGTCTTCAAGTGATTTAAGTTATATTCATATTAAAATTTATATTGTGTTGTGTTACGTCTACCTAATCTATATCATCCTTAAATACTTAGTAGTTGCAAGCATAACTTGCTAATAAAAAAATAAAGTAAAATATAAAAACTCTTTTGTTTGTTTCACAAAATTGACATAAAATTAAGTTGAACTTATGTACAGTGTAACAGTACTCTTAAAGGATATCAAGAAAAAGTAAAAATATTCAAGTTTTGTAATGCTACAGTGTTATTTACTTAATATAAAGTTTGTGAAATCATTGATAAAATGCAGGTGCTAGATGCTGAATCTCATTTCTCGTAGACATGTGGGTATTACAATAAAACGTCGGGGCGTATTAGCATGCGCAGGCGCACCTGTGCCTACTACACTCAAGATCCGGGAATGCTGTGAATACGATCCGCCCGCCCGCGAGACTATTTTCGGCCACACTCATCCCGCGCCAAATTTGCAATCCCGCCAAATCGACGCGCCTCCATGTATTTTTGTAACCGTTTCACAATCGACTAGTTCTTTTTAACTGATTTTTGTCGATGAACACTTAACCTTCAAACAAATTAATCTAGATACCATTGATATTTATGAAGGACTAAAGAGTATCTATAGCTATGGAATTCAGCATGGAGATGGAAAGCAAAACATGATTGACATTGGCCTTTATTCTTGACCTAATTTGTGATAGTTTACATTACACTTAATAACTTAATCAACTTTGTGCGCCTGTTCTGTATCCTTGTTTGCTAACACGTAGGTGCTGTCTATATGGCACACAATTTTTTATGACACGTGTACTCTACCAGTAAAGTAATTACCTTTAATCTTTAACTCTTCATTATGTCAACAAGCTAAACAGTATCATACAAAGAAGATAGTACCTATCATAGGAATTAAAAACTTTTTATTTTCAAATAAATATTTATACATTTATTTGTAAATAAGAATTAAACCAGTCATACTTAAGATACCTATGTAGTTGATGACTTCGTCGTTGCACTACTAAATAAATGATTAGTAGACCCATTTAATGGTAATTTGTTAAAATCTTATTATTTAATATCCTTATTTTGAACGTCACATTATTAATAATAGAATAATTACTAATAATAGGAGTAGTACCTTTATAATAATATGTTAATATGGAAATGTTATAGGATTAATTTGCTTAGACACAGATACAAAACACATATTTCTAATCCTTTTTTAAATTCATATTAATATGTAATACATACACATATTTGATTTTGACAAATAATTACACGCTCGTTAAATAAATATTATTTCCTGTAAAATATAATAATGCCACAACAGCTACATAATATATGAAAAACAAAATTAATTATTACAACAATTAGGCACTTTCTCACTTCCTTATTAACGCAATTAATTGAAAATACACGTTTTCAATAAAAACATATGTTTTATGTTAAATAATAAATAAGTTCATCATACGATTTGCTTACATCATCATTACCATCATACCTGGCCGTTATTATCCCACTGCAGGAATAGGCCTCGTCTCTTAGAAAAGCATACCTAAGCCTTTCTTACACATTTATTAATTACATTAAATTCAAATAATATTTCAGTTAGAAGATACCGAAACCTTTCGGTTTTCAAAACTTAATGATTGCCGAGTTACATTGGCATACGAGTATCTATAAATACATTGGTACATCATATTTTCGTGAATATTAATCTGAGTAAATGCAAAAAAAAGTAAAAGCTAAAATATGAGCTTTCATATAAAGCCATTGTACCTACGTAAAATAAATAGGCTATTGTTAATGTTGGCATATTTTTTTTAAAACCAAACTTTTTCCTTATTTTACTCCAAGTGTCTGTATAATCCTACATATGAACTCAATTCCATCTATCAAGAGTTACATGATACTAATCGTTCACTAAATATTTCTTCTTATCTCTACAAACGTCGATCTTGACTGAAATGCCGATAAACAACATCTCTGTTACAGTATATTTAAACCAATGACGCACGTCGATAAATAAATAGTACAAAATTCCATATAATATTGCTTTTGCCACATAACATCACAAATATTTATTTATACACTATGAATCAATAAATTGTAATTAGTGTAAATTTCTCATTACAAAACAAAATAGCATCATATTTTATTACAATAAATTTAATTTTTTGTAATAAAAAAGTTAAATAGTTTACTGCGAGAATTCGTATAAAATATTTCCGCAGATGAGAAACTTTATCAAAATCATGAAATTTTAAATAATTAGTAAATAAATTGAACAAAATAACAATGATAAGTATTTGAGATAAGCTACTGAAATACACCAAGGCCGTAAAATCACCATCAGTTCGCATAGGTACTCAAGTCTCAGCTTACGTAATTAGAAATTGTGGCAGGCCGCTGACTTATCCACATCGTAACTCGCAACAAGGTCGTCACAAACTCGAAAATAGCAGAGCAATGAGTTGAGATTCGTAAAAACGGCTGTTTTCAAGTTTCTCCTCGAGACTAGTTACATTGGCGGGTGTCCAAATCCACGCAGCATTCGACACGGCAGCCAACCACCACAACGGCTATTTGCGGCCTCGCTCCTAACTCTGTCGACGTCACTGCTCTATTTACGAGGAACGAGCACACTATTGTACTCAATTATGTCACCTGGGCATATTTTTAAAAGACCCATTGCCAAACTCAAGGTTATATTTTCGATATAATTGAAATTTAATAAAATGCAGCATCATTCACATAGATGCTTTTTGTTACAGACACGAGCACGACATAAACTGCCAAAATGTTTAAAAATCATTTAGAAATGATTGGCAGAAACGAGACGGCGTCGAAGAAAGCCAGATTTTGGCAATCCTTCGTGCGATCTCTAAAAGGTAAAAGAGTTATATATAGTTGAATCGCAATGATATCGCGTTGAAAGAGTTGCATTAAATTAATCGTTTCGCGTTTAGGATCGGAAGACATCAGAGCCGAGGAAAGGTACAGGCCAACGCGCCGCAGTGTGTTCCCTGAACTCACAAGCAGCTATCCCTACACCAAGTCGATCTACGATGATCCCATTGCTGCTGCTGAGAGAATCACTGTCCCCGGATACCGTTACCTGCCCGTTCACCGTGAGGTCTACGGCTACTCCCCACGCGCCATCTATGCCCACAACTACCCGCGCTCTCTTGATTCGTACAGGCCAAGTAAGTGCTACCGACCTATCACGTCACATCAGCACACATGCGCATACGCTACACTAACCAACTTGTCAATTGACAATCGATATTAACGTATTTATTGATTGCTGCTAAGTCTCACTAAACAAAAATAGATCGTGTTGATAGACTACCTCTAGGATGTGGCCATTCTACAGGTAATCGATTGGCAAGTGCATCACTCACTATGACACTTTAATTTGGCATCAAAGGGTAACCTTTGACCAATCTGTTGTTGTCTAGAGACAATTCAATAAATATAATGCACAAGACAAATGATTGACAGAAACTGATTCCAGAATAAAATAATAATATCTTTTGTAAATATTCAGACCTACTGACACTGTTTGATGAAATAATACTGTAAATAGTTATTACACAATATAACTTGCTTTTTCAACGCTCTTGTCACTAAGTATGATATCAAAATGTTTTAATGTCTAGTGTTATAGAAGTCACCCCAGTTGTAGAACTATTTGAACGTTTTGTTTCAGCGCATAAGGTGTAGTCAAGTCCATGGCAGTGTATATAAAATCGGGACTCCTAATATAACGATTGCAACATATAATCAATGTATAGTTCACATTGTGCGACTTCATACCAAAACCTCGTCAGCGATTTTATTCATAACAAATGAAGCAGTTTTTAATAATTTTATAACAAGTCGTTGAAGGCTGTTCAACTGCCAATATATTTTACTATGTAAAAGTTTTATATTATAAATAAATATTTAAAATCATTTTGATACTAATGTTGAACCTGTCACAAGCTCGGAGATTAATTGGGTGTATCGATTTAACATTACATGGACATACATACAATCACAGCCAATCTTAATAATAACTATTTTGTATAAGTATCGTTTACGCAAATAAAATATCGTGGAACTAAATAATCTCACAAATCCCATGTACATACCGGTCGGTATACATACGAGAATGATATACTATGAAAGGTAGAAGGCAATTCGATTCTATAAAGTGCCAATACTGTATTCGTACCTGAATGTGCTTAGTAGGCTTGTTCAGTAGAAGTATATCTAGATTAACTAACTATGTAACAAAAAGCTTGTGTTTTTTCAGCAGGGTTATCAAAATTGGTAAAATATTGGTTAATAAACAATTCTTTATAAAACAAAGATGTAAATCATGCATACAAAATATGTTCAAAACACATCTAGTACTTTTAAAATTTCCCCACGTATCGTACAAGCTCTGCGCTCTGGTATAAACTACCTGCTAGGTAACGTTTCAACAGCGTTACTATATGTTCTATTTTAAACAATGTATACAGAGAACACTAATTTCATGGTTAGTAGCTGCAAAACGCCTGACAGAGGTCCATCCGTAAAGTAATAAAAAAAAAATCGCCTTCCATCCTGTTCATTTATTATATTAAAACAAGTATTATTTGACGCATGTTGATCACAATTTCATAGGACATTAGGTAGATATAGTATGATAGATGCGTGATACGTATACATTTACACAATTTAGTATCATAAATTGAAAATGGAATGGAGAAAAATCATCATTTAGATAATCCTGCTAAACGGAACAACAGGGAATATTGTTATATCGTATAGTGACTGGCATTAGATGTTGTTGCTTGTGCAAGTTACAACTTATGTACTAATCATACGCATGTACTATCTGATAGAAGTCACCTCTTACATACTATCACTTCACACTATAATCCATGAATGTTACATCGGCATCTGTTTATAATGTATGATCTTCTAGCATTTGTCAGGTGATACACATATTTTTATTACTTATTATATTATGAATGATTTTGGTTTTACCAAGCCTTCCCGGAAACATGATGAAGAGGTGAGTTCTATAAACAACTTCCCGTATTTACTTTGAACCCCCAAATCATTTTCATGCCGAAATAAAAGCTTATGCTCTGCAAATACTAACCAACAACTAACTATTCTATAATAATGTCATTACCATATGAAAATGGTTTTAATTTTTCTTGTTACCAACACTGACAACGTTCTTTCTTTATAGTTTAAGATTCTGTCAAATTCCTATCAAAAGGAAAGAAAAATATGAATGTGATATCCTTCAGTTTAATTTTCACTACTCTAATGATTCTGTCAACGAATCTAGTGTTTGAGTAATAGTATTTAATTCAAACAGTATTCGGGATTGGTTTTAGATCATTAGTGCAAACGTTGGTCAAGCTTGAGAGTCAATTATATATTTAAGTAGTTAACTCTTTCAAATGATCTTAACCCAATCCACTGGAATTCGTGAGTGATTTCCGCTTATAATAGAAAATAAACTTAATTAACTCTTACCAATTTCCTCTGACAGTTTATCATGTACCGAGGCGTGTGCGACGAGGCGTTGACCCCTTTGACGCCCATAAGGCGTGGCAGGATCATCTGGACAGGCTGGCCGCCATTGACCGCCTATACCCCTCTCGCTACGGTCTCTACCTGAAGGACAGGGCATACCCCATCACCGACCTCAGCGCTCCCATCCTCCCCGCCTTGGCGCCCAAGAGCCTTAAAGGCATCGAGTATGAGCCTGACAACAAGCCGCACTGGGGAACAGGTAAATTATTCTAACAACTTTATGCACGAACAGACTAGACTAAGCTAGGATAAGCGCTGCCGCGGTTTATCTGTACCAATTTTACTTCTACAAGTTCGTTGTAGTCGTCTTTCGTGTCTAAGATAGACTGATTGTTATTGTAAATAATGTACAGGCCAATCTCGGCATGTTCACAATAATCCACGTAAGAGCTAAGTACGGAATACCGATCACTTAATAAATTATCTAGTCAAAGGTAACATTGTAATTGGCATTAACCCGAACATAGCACTTTGCGTGGATGCAGTTTTATAAAAATCATTAGGACGCCATCACCTGTAAGATTCAACCATATTTGAATCTGATACGTGTGACAGGACGCTGTCCGATAAACATTAAGAAATTATAACATTTTATACATTTTAACACTATAAATTTATGTATCTACATAATACTCCGTTGCATAAACATTTTGTTACACCTCAAACAAAATTCAAAATTGTATACAAAACTAGGACTTCGATAGGTTAAATTAGCATTGCATCTGCTACATTTTACTGATATTCTACTGTAATTTACCATAACGGTTATCTCCTTATATAATAAATTTGTATTTGTTACATATAGACATAATTTTATACTTTCCCATAACTTGTTAAATAGTACAAAGTTTTATGAACATTAACTAACACTATACGATATATTTGTATTAAATTATAAAAGACCAACCCGTGTTTTGATTTAGTAGTTTAGTACCTCTCCGCTGTTATGTTATCTAGCTATTATAATTGATATCATGATGCTCAAATTGATTGCCCATGAAAATTTAGATATTGTTTAATAAACACTCAAGATGGTTGCATATTTTCCAATAAGTAGTATGAACACTTCATTTTTGCTTACACTATGTAAAACCTTTCAAAATAAGACTAATCCAATACCGCAATATACTACACCTGACTTATTAGAAGTCACTAATTGTTAGCTAACTCGTATACCTACCTACCTAATAGTTACAGCGGTGACTTATTGCGATAAGGTTTTACAGTGATGCTTAAAACCAAATTATTTAAGAAAATTCAAAGTCGAACAAGAAAACTTACATATAAATGATTTCACGTGTATAATATTATACATTTCTATTAGATAATTAAAACACACTGGTTAAGGAAACGTGCTTCCGCTTTTAAAATTTTGTATCATTGTGAAATTTTCACGAATCAGCATTTTGAAATGAAAATGTTTGCATGAGCTGCATTGTAAATATGGGCTAAGCAACATTCGCTCTGGAATGTTTACTTACGTTCATGCTGAGCACGCAAGAACACTACACTCTACAACTAAAATAGAGACTAATAACGAGATTAATAATATACTCGTAATTTTCTTTGGCCTTATGCATTTGGATCGACGCGGTAGGTGAACGGGTTCTATAATTTCCCAATATTATACTACTTGAGAATGATATTGATTATGAGACTTGCCATGAAGGAGCGTTGCCGGCGAGGATATCGGACGTGTTCAAAAGGGATCCATTTTTTGCTGAAGCCGAAAAATGGGCAGATTTTGATCGCTCTCTCCGAGGGAAGTCCCCAACGCCCGTGAAGCCGAGGATTAGCCCGCCGCGCGACTGTGAAGTTGCTTACGATGCCGACGGTAAGGGCAACAGACCCCACCCTGTACAGCCTGTAACTTCGTCACGACCTATTCTTCTATTTGGGTTCTACGACTATATTATAAAATAAGAGACTTACATTCGAAGCCCCAGTGTAGCACCTAATTTCTCAGAGCTGTGTGAAACTTAACATACCTACGTAGATAACCTTTCGTCTATAGATATACCTACCTATTCGTATTCGTTAGTTTCCCGTGAATAAGAAAATAGACAGTTTTATTCACGTATATGCCTTTTGTAGATTGGTATCTTAACAATGTATGAATTCTCTACAATGAGTGTATGTGTTCTTTCCATTTTATGTTTTGCTTGTCGCATGTTATTTTATAATCATTTATATTAAGCGCAAAATAGTTATTAGATAAAAATAACGTCATTTAGTTTCTTAAGCCTATAACATAATGAAGAACATAAAGCTTCAATTAATAACAAAACAATTTAAGAGTCCGTCGTAGCTATTTAAAACGCCGAATCTGAATGAATGAGTGCTACGGAGCGTAGCGCGTAGCAACGTCTCAAGCTTTCGTTGGATACTACAGAGAACTCGGAAAATAAATAATGTCACAATTTTGAAACATAGTAGTAAGCATAAAAATTAGAAGATTTGTCACTGTAACAAGCCTTTCTTACGCCATTACAATGATGATGATTAATTAGTTGTCATGGCATATTTATTACTTTTAGGTCAGGCGACAACCTGAGTGAATTAAATTCTATAAAAGTACCTACCTAGTAAAATTAGTGTAATTCGAAATTGGATATTTACTTATTAATTATTTTTGCTAATGATAAGTAGTTTACCAAAAGTTTCTTTTAATTGATAGGACTCTTAAATAACTAACAAACATCGAGTGTGAAGGCGTATCACGCAGGGCTTGGCTTAGCTAACACTGAATGGGCGGGCGATGACGAAGTACAGCTGGCATATAAGTCTGTTGTCCCGGCAGTAAACGTTATAGTTATGGCGTATAGGTGCACCACTCTACAACGCCGGCGGACTCCGAAGAAGGCCATGGGCTGACATTTTCAACCCGAGCCCCTCTCTACCAATCTCGGCGATCACTCGGGACCCCTTCTGGTACGACTGGCCGGAGCTGAAGCCCCTCGCTAGATGGGACCGCAGCCCCTCCTACATTCGTGACTCGTACCTGTCGCCAGTCAAACGCACCTTCCTTTGGGACAAACATCCGATCAGACCGTTAGGTTAGTGACTTGCTGTAAATATGCAAAACGATATTTCTACAGCTTGATTGGTGTCTGAGCTGTACAAATTGGCCTCCATACTTTATCATCAACATGGACATCATCATCATTATTACCTTTGATATTAACAGTAGGTAACTATAGATGGAGATGGCACCAGGATTTAATGTGATAAATATTTTATAGTTAATACAGTTGAAGAAAAATTATCAAGATATAATAATGTGATATTTATTTTATTTAAATATTATGTAACATGTTTAGTTAAGTTAATATGCCGTCTCTGATTACGACAGATTTAATGATGGCAGACCACTTCACTGTCGACGATCTAAGCAAGACTTTACCGTTCATTCGTAGTCTATAAAACAAACGAATGGCATCCAGGTATCTGTTCGTACCTCGTGTTGTTGAATGTTGAATTGAATCCTAATGTTCGATTAATGTTCCTACTCATTTGTTGTAGTCACCTACACTGATCTTAGATCGTAGATCATCAATGTAGTTCACAAACATATCTATTTCACGAATCGATCGTTGTTGGTACATTTGTGTGACACAATAATGTTTGATCAAATCATTGGCCATCACTGACGTATTATGAAACGAGAAACCATACAACATAAATATCCCAATCATTTGAGATCAAATACTTATCTACATTTCTATAAACGATCCTTACAATTCATAGTATAAGTCTGAGTTTTAGATATCATTCGCATATATACCATTCATCATCACTATAATTTTCTGAACACGCTGACTGAACACCAGAGTGCACCAAGTGTGATAAAACTATTTTCCCACATAAGAGATGTGTGTGTGTGAATAGTACTTTGTATATAAAAACATTATCTATCTATTCTTAAGAGTGAACATCTCAATTATATCTTCACGTGTGCCTACAATAGCTGGTTAAGACGAAAATAAGATGAAAATCGTTTAAAACTAAACTAATCGAGTGATTACCTCTAGTCCTACGAAAGTGGCTACGAGTATGATGCTAACGATTTTCAACTTATTAATAATAAATTTCCCTAAAACTGTTGGTACTTAGATACTTAATATTAGGTATACAATGTGTCGCAAAAATAATACAACGTCAAAAAACGTAGCAGTATTTATTATGAAATAAGATTGTACCTACAAAGGCAGGTAAAATCTTTTATTTTAAAATAACTGACGAAACAAATTGTGGTAATCTCTATAGATTACCAACATTTTCTTTTCAGTTATTTTATTTATTTGTCAAAACGCAAGCCAAACTCTACAGAAGCTGGAAGTCTAAAAAGTTTCTGTGGTACCTAGTTAGATAATTAAAACAATTAAGTATGCAAAGAGTTTTAAGAAAATTAGTTCGAAAACTACTCCACCGTTTTCTCATGGTCCTACTAATTTGTCCTACTAGTAGCTCACTCTTCGAATAATAAAACGTGCAAGCTCACCAGATACCGAGTAGTCTACTGTATCTTTTTTGAGAGACCTACGGAGGAAACTTTTTATATCAATATAGATTGGCTCTACTTTTCATGATCTGAGTTTACCTAATATGAATAATTGTCACACACAAAATACCACGTACTAACTCAATAGTTTGCAGTGCTATTGAGTTCCCTGTTGTGTGTCGTACGAAATGCGTCTAAAAGGAACAGTTTGAAATAACCTATATAATTTTGCAATAAGATTATTGCGGTAAATTTCTCACCGACCAAACACTGTGTTGTTAACACTGTGTTTTTATCTTAATTTCATGCTTAAACCAAGCACAAAGAACCCATTCCGGTTTAAAAAAGCTAAGCTAATCGCGGTAGTTGATACGAAAATTAATAATTAATAATAATTAAGTATAAACATAAGTTAAGCTATCTACGTTTCAGACCAACATTATTTAGTATTTACAATGTTTTTCATAGTGCTTATCTATTTTTTTTACTGCCTGTGTGTATCTTACGATTTTTTTTTCAGCCGCTGCGTACTAAAGGGAGATGACATCGAAACCCAAAATACTATAAGATAATGAAAATCATTATAAGTACTTAATTTATATTTTATAAACGTCTGTTATACTTTGACTATGTTAAAAACCATTATTTATTACTATAAATTACAAAGCTAAGTAAATTACAAATAAATATAATATTGATCAGTGATCACGCAAGATCTCAAAGACTGCAATAACATAGTCACTGCCACTTATATGAACTTGTTACAAAAGTTTTGTTTTTATTACCTAAACATTTTTATTTATTCCATGAATTAAAAAAATCAATAAAATTTTAAAAAACTTGATTGTATTTTCATTTTTATGCTATTCTAGTAACAGCGATAGCTTTGTTAGCAGCTGCAAGATCTCAAAGACTGCAAGAACATAGTCACTGCCACATATATGAACTTGTTACAAAAGTTTTGTTTTTATTACCTAAACATTTTTATGTATTCCATGAATTACAAAAATTAATAAGATTTTAAAAAACTTGATTGTATTTCATGCTGCTATTCTAGTCTAGTTCTAGTAGTTATTTTACGTCTAATAATTGAGGTTTCAGGTGACTGGGACCATCCATAATTTTAACCACAAATTTATTGTTTAAATCAGTTTTTAGTACAGTTAGCAGAAAAAGTGTCACAAATAAAACAAAGATATTAAATTAAAATAATGTTTTTTATTTATGTATTTGCACTAGTAAAAAAGTATAACAGTCTTAATTAATCTAAGTAAACATTCAGAAATCGTCTTATACAATAATTTAAAAATCATTCTTTATGTTGGTTTAATGTGTCTCTTAACTTTCTACACTATGCAGTATTATCACAATTAACAAATAAAAAAAACAACCAAAAATCACAGTAAGCATTAAATAAAATTCTGTTGCATACCTTGTTGCTGTACATTGAAGCTACTTGGGTATATGGTCCTAGTAGACCGATTCGAAAATGCTATTAGGGGACTGGGACCGTAGTCCCAGTTCGTCATGGTCCCAGTCGCCTGAAACCTCAAATAATTCACTTTTAGCGTAAATTCTGCAATCTGGAAGGTTAAAAATAAGATACAGTTACTTATTAAAAATTTTAAATTTAAATAAGGGTTAAGTTAAAATGGGTATATACGAATTAGCGAATAAGTACATACAGCCATACCAATGTGAGCTGTAGCGATTTTCTGTAATATCTGTATGTAATAGAAGAGATGTCTGTCGTTCTGTTAGGCTACAATCTCGAAGGAAAAATCTGAAATTAAAAGAATCCTGCCAGCCAGAAACTTCAAAAATAAGCTCGCGCATAGAACCCATCTTGGCTGGGCAGCGACCGGGACGAAGCTCCATTATTAGAAATAGTGACTCGAGACCGCAGATACGAGTAGGAAAATACTATACGTAGGTACTTGAGACCAAGGTGACCAATGTGTGGTTTGACCTGTGCTTGTTGCTAGAGGACATAATATAAAGCGAAGACGAGATTTCTAACATCTGTGGGTTTCCTTAGAAGGCTTCGAGTCACTGAAAGATCAATGTAGCGTGTATGCTCGTTGTCACCCTACGATATTGTAGCTAGATATAAGAAACGAGAAGGATCCCTAAGAGTATTAACGTGACTGACACAGCCAGTTTTAGCCAGGCAGACCTGTGCGTAGATTTTTATAAGATTAATGTGAGAAACAAGCATACGGCCCGCCTGATGGTAAGCAGTTACCGTAGCCTATGGACGCTTGCAACACCAGGAGCATCACTAGCGCTCTGCTGACCCTGTTAAAACCTTTTAACTCCTTTCTTGAAGAACTCCAAGATACCTATACTAGATATTTAGTTCTGTCGGTCTATTCTTTTTTTTTTTATATTAGCCTACCAAAGTGACTCCACCCCGCCTGATGACAAACAGTCAGTGGAATCCAGAAGTAGTGGCCACTATACCAAAAGCCAACGTTTTAAACTGCTGGTATGGTGGTCTCCACTACGGCGGCTGGGAATGGGGTTAGGGGAAGGGAATGAGGGAGGGAAAGAGGGGAAATTGGGCCTCCGGTGCTCTCAGTCACCGAACAAAACGCAGTAGTACGGATACTACTACTCTTACTTCGATCTTATCTCCTATGAGATCCGGCCCATTCATGCTGAAACAAGCGTGAATCTACTACCGTATTCATTTTTATTATTCTTTCTGGACTATCAGAAATCCAAAAAAAAAAAGTTCTGTTACACTAAATAGGTAGACATTTTTTTTGGCAATGCATACCGCTCTGTCCGGAGAAACGAGGCCCTTATGTCGGGCTCGTTGGCCTGAGATGGTAGGCGGCTAAAATACCAACCAATACCCTCTCGGAGCACCCACTCTTGACGATGGACCGCCGGAACTTGATATTACACCAGCGGGCACCAACGCCGATGACAGCGTCCGGGTGCACTAGGAACGCTGTCCCTACGCGGAAGATAGCGGATGAGGGAAATAGTCTCCACTCTTCCCCCACCGGCAATCCCAATAAGGCAGTATTGCGCGCGCATAGACGCCCTGACTTCGCCCTATTCGCCGGCGACAGATTGGATCAGCGAGAAGATCCTTACTGAGCCACTCCATCGCCTTCGAGCCACGCCTGTAGCTGCCAGCCATGGAAAGAACGGCCGGCAGCAAAAGATCGAAATAGGCTGACACAATTAAAACAAAAGCTTAGTTCTGTAATAAATTCCTATGTGTTACACTGGGGTCCCGTACGTGAGCACGATTGATCTAACAATAATTATGTACAAAAATGTGTTTTGTTGTAGGGCTAATAAAGTAATAAACCTAACTACACAACACAATGGTCTACCATCAGGGTCAATAACCATCATGGTGAGAATACCATGATGGTTACGGACCCTAAAAATTATGGTTATAATTTTAAACTAAGGACCGTTCCACACCGGACTGTCAAAGGCTGGCTTTTCCATTCCGGCTAACTCTTTCTAGTTAAATTAACTTGTCTACCAAATTAATCCATATTGAAACATAATATACAAGTAATACTATCGGTATAACTCGTTGTACAAGCATTGTACAAGCTCATTATTATCACACTGCAGGGTAAAGTCGCAGGTTTACAGATGGCTTGCTCAAGGCGGTTTTTTTTATAACTACAACTTAGGTGGACAACAATCATACCGTCTACCTGATTGTACCTTTATAGTAACACCAGTAACCTATGGCATTACAGAAATAATGCTTAAAAACGCAACCAAGCCACCCGACCGACTCTGTAGATAGGGAGAAGGGGATGAGGAAGGAAAAAGAAAAATGAAGAAGACCGAGGGGGTAATTGGGCTGTCGGCATTTTCACTCACCGAGCGAAACATATTAGTTTGGAGTCTAATTTATTTTATGTGGATAAATCTATGGGAGACTAGTACCATAGGTAGTACTTCTCTGGTCGATCCTTCCCATTCATATTGAAACCAGCAAGGATCTACTACCGTAATTGGCAATTTAAAAGATTTTTTTAAGTGCAGGTGGATACCTACTTTTCCTATAATAAATTTTAATTGTACCTACCTAATTTATATCGTACTTATACATACTTATTATATACCTACTTTAAATTATAACGCACCCTGTGGTTAACCTTTAAGTTGTAAGTGCAGTTAGCCAATCAAAAGTAATTTTATTTGTGCTTAATATTTTTCTTCGTGTTATATTTTGCTGTACTTCTGTTGGGTATAAATAAAGGTAGAACGTTTTGATTGATTTTATGTTTATTTAATTTATCTAGACGAGGTTGTCATTAAATCGAGAGGTGTGAAAAACTATGTGAAGATCCTGCTCCGTAGTGGGACAGTGCAGGTTAACGACAAAAAAATATCTGCACATGTTAGTTAAAATTTCAAAGTATTTTCTCAGTCTATGATTTTCTGAGTAACTGAGTAATGCCAACAATAATAGATCTATCAGCCCTTTATGGCCAATGCTACCCGCCGTAGAAAAAGATAGCATACTGCCCACCATACACTAAAGTGCAGTAACAGCAAAATCACGATTTCGAGTAAAACGCATTTAAAGTTAAGAATTGATTTTAAAAAATCAACAGAATGTATAAGTAAAAAAAATTGAATGCAGAAAGGTTGTAAAGGCATAGGTTCACACGTTAAAGCAATAAAAAAAAATATATCTTAATAACTGAATTTATTATGGCCATTTATTCTTTTTGGTGCCTATTACTGCATAGCCTTTTTTGTAAAAAATACCATTTTAAACTTAGTAAAATGCAGCAAAAAGCCCTATTACTGCGTTTGGATCAGTTATTTTGTCAAGAAACCCAACTAACATGCAGTAAGGTCAAAAAAATACTGCATTTTAGTTAGTTTTTTAAGAAAAAAGTGTTCAATTTACTAGTGCAGTAAGAAAAATAGCTAGTTCACATTTTATTTTACATAAAACATTAACTGCACTTTAGCTAGGAATAATCATATCTGTGTCATTATGCTATCCAAACTAATCTGCAGTAATGCTGTATTTTACTGCGTGTTAGTCAGTTTATAATGATAAAAGAATGTTAAGTATTCACAACTAAAATGCGACAAGCTTTGATTTTACTGCATTTTAGTTGGGAGTTCGTGACAATAAATTGTATTTTCTTAATTTGCAGTAAAAATAGCTTGTATGGCGGTAAATTTTACTGCGTATTAATTTTTTTTTAATTTTTTTCCAGAAATATAAAACTATCTAAAGAACTGTAAAATTATATTGCTTACTGCATTTTAGTTATGAAACCTTAAAATTTAATCTGCAGTATAATTTATACTGTATTTTAGTTGGGAAATCACGCCAAATTGTTAATTTTTTTCGTTTGCAGTAAGTGAAAACTGTTAAATAAAAACCATTCTAATAATCTTAGAAATAAGTAAGTTAATTCAATAGAAAGCTTAAGAAACCCGCTTTCAGAATCACTAATAAAACGAAAATCACAAAAGGGCTGTTACTGCTCTTTAGTCTCTGGTGGGCAGCATAGAGTCATATAGCTTAGTGTCAAACAACAGCGGAAAGTATAAAAATTGTCTATGGATTTGCCAGAGTGACCAATTAAGTATTTTTCACTTAATACGGGCAAATTTGAAATGAAAATCTAAACTTAAATTTTATTAGAAAATTAATAAGTATTGTTTAAGTGTAATAATTTTGTTATCTGGCCTTTGGCTAGATGCTTAAATTGTGTGGACTCACGACTGCATCACTTATATTTATACAATAATTAACTGCGTTGAATAGCTTGAGTACCTTTAGCATTCATTTACATACGTATATTAAAGGGTAGGTAGGTCTTCATCATAAGGGTCTATAAAAAACCACAATAAGTTTACCTATTTGTATATAGGTCAACATTAGGCAAATATACGTAGGTAAGTTTAAATAATTGTAACTTTGTTTATATTGATGATTACTGTATAATTATTTAATTAAATAATTTTACATATTATATCAATATTTTGAACGCAGTTAAGGGCGTTCCGTCACATATGACCTTGAGCGTTTCGCTTCCTCACCACCCCGCGCCTCACCCGAAAAAAAAATTGCGTGCGAGTTCGCCCTCTAGCGGCAAGTAGCAGTAGCACAACTATAAGACAATGACCTTACTTGTCCGAAACCGCAGACCTAAAATCTGATAGACGCGCCAATAATGAATTATTTTTTTAGTATCTTTTATTTTTTCGTTTAGTAAGTATGTATATTTTTTAGTTTATATTATTTATATATTTATTATTTATATAGTAGCAAAAGCAAAGATAAGTGTTTAGAATCATGACGTTTGTTAAATATGTAGTAGAAATAAAAATAACTACTGTGGGTTAAAACAATAAACTCAAAACCCAGCTGCTGTGAAATGTATTACCTGATCAAAAAAGCCGTTTAAAACGATTTTTATGAATTATTGAATACAAAAAAATATTTAATAATATATATAATATTAATATTTTTTAAAGTCGCTTAGAAATTAAGTCCCAATGACAATACACCATTGTGATAAATTCCTATAATTGACATGATATGTATTCTTCTTATATACTAGTACACTTTAGTTTAGTAACCCTGCCGAGTTTATACTTATTTAGTTATAGTTATATATATATATATATATATATATAGGTTTTTTGTACATGAACAAACTAAAACATTTTGACTTAAAAAATGTATTAACATCCTATTAATATTATAAATGCGAAAGTTTGTGTGTGTGCACGTATGCGTACCTCATCTTCATTTATATTTTTACTATTTGCAATAGTGTCGCTAGTATCATGAAGCCGCTTTGCTAGCAGTTTGAGACAATTTCTATTAAAATAGCAGAGGAGTGCGTTACCTCAGCAAAATGTTGATAAAAATGTGCTTATAAGAGGTGAGAGTATAACAGATAATTAGTGCGTCGTAAGGAGTAATTTGTTTGCCTATAGCAAAATTTGTTTGCATTATAGTTTTAAAGTTATTCGGAAAAAACAGATTTTGCTGGGGTAACGTTTGAAACATTACCCCAGCAAAATGTCTTTTCTTTAAATTATCCAGGCAGAGTCACGTTGGTAGACCAGTATGAATAAAATAACTGTATCAATAGTACTAGTACATGACTTTTTAAAACAATACTAAAAATTCAATCTTTATTTATGCCCGTCTGATTGTTAAGTGTTCAAAATTAGCTCTTACAAAAGCCAAGAGTTTTCATAACTTTCTAACTCCACTGCGTCTTCATGGACTGATGATATGAGGTCCTGCATCAATAATAAAAAAGCATCTCATAAAGACCACCTAGCTAGCAGTTTGAAACAATAACCTTTGGAATGGTGGCTACCACTTAGTCTTTGGATCCCACTGACTGTATCATAAGGCAGAGTGAAGTCACTTCGATAGGCAATTGTAAGGCACGGTTATATTGATGTATGTAAAGTAAGGTTTTGTGCAAGACAACTTTTTCTTGGTTCTGTAGATACGTACCGCTACCAAACTCGAGTAACAAATCAGACTACACTTGTGCATTGTCTACTATACATTGTACTTGTATATTGTATGAAATGGCAAATCTTGCGGAGTGTATAGGCTTGGAGCCTATTAAATGCAAAACAATTTTGAAGTGCTACAGACTGTGGACCTCCTAAACACTATTTAATTTCATCAGCCTTAGTCCACGAGGTATTAATAACAGGCACAGTCTGCCGAAAATGAACACAAAATAGTAGGACTGTGATAGCCACTCATGAGTTGGTGTTGTCTGATATCTGGTCCACTGCTTTTAGCGCTTTACAGTTTGCCATAGTAAATTCATCCTTTATAATAAGGCTTCTATCGCGCAGCCAAATCAGTAGAAGGATTATCTACTCTACGAACACGAATCTAATCGAAACAAAACGCTGTTTTGTCTCTAGCAAAGATGTATACAGAATATTATACTAAATGATTCATAATTTATTTCCATCCTGTAATCTCGCTTATTGATACATTTTGACATAAAATGATTTTTTTTGTATTAATTATATATGACATAATGCCCGAGCCATAATTGTACAGTTAAGTACACATTTTGTATTGTTTTGTTAAAATTGTTTTGTTAATACTAAGTATACTTAGTATTATTAAAATTATACATTGTGATTTGTGAAATAGAGCTGTTCACAATGTACATTGTGAACTCCTGTGGTAAATTAAGTTCATCTTACTTTATACTTATATCGAATATTAACAGTTTATATAATACTTACATAGAAACATTTATTACAGTTCACATGTTGCCTTTACCTTTTGTAGCAATATGCAAATTGAGGCAGCCTGTAAAGCACACATTTTACTTTTTATTTTTTCTTTGCAACATAGAAAGCTGTAAGTATTTAATTACCTATAGAGTTAAGTGTATTGCCTGTGTCACTTTGCATGCTACTTGAAACTGTAACTTACAAAAATTGTAATAACCTGGCGATTAAAAAGAGTGGCCTGAGTTTCTTGCCAGTTCTTCAATTCTTCTACTTAAAATTCTTTTAAAATTGTTCTTCAGTTTGTCAGCGAACTGGTTGTAGGTTAATTTGCTGACATTTTGTAAATTTTGACGTTCATAAGTGTTAATTTAATTAACCTATATGAATTAACATATTTTCATTTTCCTTATTTATTTTCGGTTCATCTGGATATAACTTCAGTAAATCGTTCTGTATATTGTATAGCCAGCAAACATTTTACGGAAGTAAATCTTTTAGAATAAGCGGGACGGTTTGGCTGGAGATGTGCATTTAACATGTACATAACGACGTAAAATGTAAGTTTTGTCTGAAAATCAGTGGTCCGAAGGCATAGTTACCTCCTCGGTCCTCTTTATTTCCTTTTTTCTCCCACAGTATCTTTACTCTGTATGGCCACCACTGCACTGAATTTGAAACAGCACCATACACCAGCAAAACTGAATTCAAATGATGGAGCTGATAAGGATTTTACACATGCTTTAAACAAAGCGTCATCATTCCTATGTTGATTATCTTCTAGTAAGTGCCCGTACGTAAGGTACACAATATCATGTACCCTTAGCAAAATAAGTAACACGAACAATTTCCAAAGTAGACGCATTGTACCCACAGTTTGAGTGATTTGGATATACCGTGAAAATTACCTCGCTAGAGATTCATTATAAGTATAGATTACTGCAATATGTACATACAAATATATGTGTACATACATATATATGTATGCACGTACATATTGCAGTATTGTAAATGTATAATATAATGCAAAATCGGTAAAGTAGAACTAATGTAATATTATCGCTAAGTAACGGATTCATGCGGACGACGTCACGGGGTAGTTTTACAGTACATACACTTATAATCAGAAATCAGAAATTTTATTTGTTAACATAGGTACATAACAAAGGTCTTGAGATCATAAAAATAGTGCGCTATGTTTTGCCTACATACAAGGCATACAAACATTTTACAATAAGTTTATATATAATATAATATAATAAAGATACATACATACATACATAGAGTGCTAAAACATAATTCTTTTGCCTTTACCTAGTTAGGTAAAGACTGTACAAAAAAGAGTAGAATTCTTTATACTGTGCCACCGTGCCGGGTCTATTACTTTCTACATACACCTATCACTCGAAAAATATGGTATTAGTTTTGTTATGTCCAGTAGGCACTCAACAATATATTATTTAATTTTAGGATTAAAAATTCATATAGTACGATAATAAAGGAACAGAGAGTAGGATTTTTAATTTACCTAATTGTGATAATTTCACAGTCTTCAAAAAATTTTAGTTTGGTTAGAGACTAAGACGTTTTGTAAAGCCTTTTTTTCTTCCTTTCTTGCAATCAAATAAATAAATCAAAATAAGATGCATTGAAAGTAGAATGGTAGGTATTTACTTTAGCCTAGTATCTTATCACTGATTTTATCAGCTCATGAAAAAAAATCTAACGAGGTAAATACTTGAATATTTTATCGGCATTACTTACCGATAGAATACTCAAGTACACACCGTATGTATATATAGAATGTATAGGTATTTATGCTCGTGCAAGATAACGTAGATAGTTAGGTACCTAACAGCAGCGTGTATGGTTGTTTTGTGTAGGTACCTAACTAGGTCGCAAACCGACGCATGTCACGTATAATCATTGTAATTTGAGTTCTATGCTAGTTGTACGACCGACGCCGACGTTCGTGTTCCGACCGAAGCACCTCGTACATGTCGGTCGGAATCGGGAAGCGCCCTTGCCACATGAGTAAATATCCAAGTTAGATATTTTACTCATGTGCCCACCTACCACACACTGACACACCTAGTTCGAAATGATAGTAGACATAGACAATATTGTAGCAAGCTCATATTCATATCCCTAGGGTATATAACAGCAGAAATTTACTGATTCTTGAGGCCCGGTGTTGCCTTGATCTTATCATGAGCGACAATAGGCTCACCACCTGCTACCTAGTTTACGTGGAACTAAACATAATTAAAGGATATCCTAGGTAAGTATCTCAAAGAAGGTATTTTACTAAAAATATGAAGGTAGGTATACACCTACTTACAGGATATTCATGTGTTGAATCTTTTGCATTTGTATTTGTTTCAGTCGTGAAATTTTAGTCATTTTGATGAAAAATAATAATAAATGTAGGTAAATACTTATGTATTTAATACACTAAAAAATCTAAATAACTAATCTAATTTATTTGCAACACTAAATCTATCCACACAATTTTTTTTTTTGATATTATTTATTTGCAATTATTGAATTACGTAAATAATTTAAAAAAAAACCGCATACGTCCGTCCGCCAGAAGGGCTTGCGCCGCTCTGCCGCTCTGCCTCCCGTCGCCCGCGCAGAGCCCCTGCGACGCTGATTCAGCCAAATTATCAATAACTATTGAAACATCCTAATAAATGAAATAAATCTATAGAGTTGACATTTGGTTTATTCCGGTTGATTCAATATAACTTTTATATTTATAACTATAGTAATTACAAAGTAATATTTCGATATAAGTGAAATCACGTTGTTTTAATATCGTTAGTATAAGTTATATAATCAATTATTGCAAATAATTCTTCTACTATTCTAAAGTTCATGAATCAAAATATATTGTAGGCAAAAAACAAAATGAATAAATAGCATTAAAATCTACTAAATAATGAGATGAAAGTCGCGGATTTCGGCGAAATTTCGTCGGAACCACCTTAATGGGGCAACGTCGACGTCGCGCAAGGAACGGAATTCGGGGTACATATATGCTGTCACACTGGTCACCCCGTGGCGTTACTATCGTCATAGAAACAACTGTCATTGTCATCAATAGTTGATGAATGTTTTGCTTTGTGGGTTGAAAACGTTATTTTGAATTTTCAATACTTTCATATTTTTTAATCAAAATTAGTTATAGAGTTTATTTACAATTATGGGTGAACAAGTAGAAGACGGTGTTAGTGATGTGGATATGAATAATTCTGAAATAATATTCGATAATGTAACAATTCTCAGAGAATTCGGAAACATAGTAAATCTTGTACGGTAAGTTTTCATTAAGTCTTTTGTATACAAACAAACAAAGATTAATGATGATTGAAACGTTTTACTATTGTAATAGGAATGAAGATTTTATGGAAACTGTCCCGAAAGCGAAACTTAGACGTGTGAAATGGATGCCTATGTTTAACTGTTTGAAACAGGGAATTTTGGATGAAATGGTTCAAGAACTAAGCGCTATGTGGCAGTATGAAAACATGCCAACTAAAATTGAAATACTAGAAAAACAAAAGGAGAAATTCGCAGATATGGAACCTGATAAAGTTTTATGGTAGGTGTGAATAATTTGTTTGATTATTTATTTATATAAGCACTATAGTGCTTAAAATATCGCTTGGTGCCTGCGACGTCTGTCAGTGACATATGTGCTAGTGATGAGGACAATCTACCCGTGATTAGCGATAAATTTTGATATTAAAAATATATAACCTAATATTATTTTAATGGCTTATAATATACTATTATAAATGAAATGAAATGAAATATGTTTATTCATATAGGTTAACTAAATTAACACTTATGAACGTCAAAGTTTACAAAATGTCAGCAAATTAACCTACAGTTCTTAATTTAGACTTTTATTGTCTTGAAGGGGTACAACACAAATTGTATTATCATCGTTGTCAAAATCATATTCATCTCTGGAGCAGTCTTATAAATGAATAAAAAATAAAGGGGATTATTTTGAAGGCATTAGCATTAATTCTTTCTAAATAAATTCCTAATTTATTAAGTAATACATTCAAATTATAATTAGCATGCATTTATTTTATCGATATTGTCTATGTCAGTTGTTTACGCATCTCTAACCAGTTTTCAAAAAGCATTTATAGAATTAGCTACCGTACATTTTTTATTTCGGAAAAATAAAAATTATTTTATAATACTAATTATTCTGCAAATTATTATTAAATATAGCTATATTAACATGATTTTGTAATAAAACTTATCTTAACAATAAAAAAAAGTCTTAATATTAATTTTAAACTCGAACTTTTTAACAGGAAATTTACTATAGCTGTCCTTATAAACAAAGTGGCTAATGTCACAGGCACCAAGCTATATTTTATGCACTTTAAGCTTTCTGCAGTGCAATTAAACAGCACAAAGTGAATAAAGATAATTCAATAATCTCACTAGTAGCCCAGTATAAAGTTGTTCTAAATATGACAACAGGCTCAACACTGGTACATAGCACCTATCATAACTGGCAACCAGTGGCGTGCACAGATATTTTTGACAGGGTAGGCATTATTTAATTATGTTGCTAAAATTGTGATTTCTGGCAATTATTAAGATATGCAGTGCTTTTCTGTCTTAAAGGAATGCACGCCACTGCTGGCAACCATGTTGTTATTACACCTCTGCCTACTCCTACATAAAAAAAAGGTGTGATGCCATATAATGTTGGTACCTATGTATAGTGATGGGCCATCACAGCTTTTGGGACCCATATCTTAAGTTTTTTTTCTATATGTAATCTTGAGTGAATGAAAACTTCATCTATTTATATCATTAGTATTTTGTGTTGACCTTGCCTATTTACTTATATATTATATTTATATTATATATTTCATTTTATTATGTATACACACTACAACTAGGCTGGCAAACAAGCATAATAGCCCATCTGATGTGCAGTTACTCAGAGCCTAAGGACATGACAGTATATTGGCATCATTGTCATTAAAGAAAAGAGATAGGATAAAGGAAAAGGACTGAGGGCCAACATTCCTTTATTCAAATGTACTGTACAGTATAACACCACGGTCAAAGAGCATTTGGGGCTCTGGTGTTCTCACTTGCCAAAAAGAAAAAAGCCTTTACTGTTTATGTTTTTTATACTATTATTTCATTAGAATAGTTCTCAGTCTATAAGGCCAATTATTACCAAACCAGTTTTGGTCTAAAATATTGAGGTACATATTATCATCTCATTACTTTAGGAAAGGTTAGATATTTTTTCTATCTGACTCAATAATACTAGTTTTGATCTACTACTGTATAAAACTATGCATTAAAGTTACTGAACAGTATTGGAGTGAAAGAACAACTACATACTGAACAAGTATTAAAGATATAAAAATATTTTCTGTCCTTGTTTCTAGGAGGCCACAACTAGCAGATGTCAAAGCTCAGCTAAGAGCTAATGATGTGGCTAATCTGAAGAAACAAAAAGTGTTACTTGAGTCATTGGCAAAAGAATATGAAGCTCGAGTTAACAGGCTCAAGAAAATGTTATCTGCCAAACGGGGCTATCTGAAAGCTCTACAGTTAGACATGCAGAAGTATCAGAAGAAGAATGAAGAGCTGGTATCAAGAATGAATGATAAATTACATAATCACAACAACTTAATTAATACTATAACTGACAAAAATGTTGAAGAAATCTGCTGGAAAGAGAAAGACATGGATGTTAATGAAATAAACTGATGATTACATTATTTGAATAAAATTTATATTTCAGAAAATTGTACACACCTGAGAAAAAGTACAACGAAATTTTTATAAGTATATAATTTGAAACCCAATTGCTCTCGAAACTTATCTTTCTCTAAGTGTACAAGAAAATAGAGAAACTTTAAAATGTTAAGTGACACTGACAGTTAATTACATATGTTCTAATTATGCTGCTATTTGTACCAGCTAATTAAATTATACAGTTACAGTAGTTTTAAAGAGAAAATATATAAATTTATAGCAACAAATCTATCAACAATAAATTTTATAAAGCATCAAGTGATGTAAAACATTGAAATAGATTAAGTCACATTACTCTCTTAGTAGATAAAAACAAGTGTTAGTGTAAAAAAAGTACATTTTAAATGCAAATCTAAATGAAATAAAAATAAACTTCTTATTTTAAATAGTGATATTTATTATTGAAAATCATTTGACATACATAGCTAAAAAATAAAATTGTACAATTCAAAACCTGCATATAATTTTATAATATAATATGTAGTAATAATAATACAGCAATTGCACTATTGTTGCGAGGACTACACTGCTTCTACCACATTTTACAAATGATATCAATTCATTTGAGACTTAACAAGTTAACATGTAAAATGAAAGCCTCAGTAGGGAGATCATGTTGAAATTCCATCAAATTTTGAACACCTACTTAATCTGTAACAATAATACTGAGTGCAACATAACATTAATTTCACTGGGTACATTACTCCCTAAACACATAACGGATTGCAATGGAGTCCTAGAACAGAGAAAACACTTAATTCTATGACAAGGTGAAGGTTAATATCATGTCTTAGGCCAGCTCCACGACAGGAAAGGGTAAAATATAATTTCACTAAAATCATTAAAGAGCCAAGTTCAATGGACGATCATTCTTTTAAATTTTGCCTATTTCAATAAAACTAGAAATTTCAAATTAACCAATTATCGTCACTTACTCGAGACCTATAATATATAATTTACGTTTATAGGCACATTAGTTACAGAATAAACCAAGCGAATGTGCTTTCGATCCACTACAACTTAATAAATAGGTAATATGAAAATGTAATGACGCTTTTGTGTCCAATGCCCGCATCTTTAAGATCGCTTGCCACTCCCAACTTTTAAAAATTAACGAAACAATTACAACATCAACATGTTACAGTAACACAACAGGGTAGCTACCATACCATTTAAAAGGCTGCCAAGGGTTGATGTAAATCAGGGATCGAAAAAGCAAGCCACCGAGACACCGCCGAATAAGATAATGTCAGTACGATACGAACAGTCTGTAGAACTAAATTCATAAATTAATATCACTCACATTAATCATAAAAATTAAAAATAAGAAGGCACAAGCAAATCGATAAATAAATTTTAACAATACGCCACATATTATTCGGCTATGTCCAGTGGCCACACTAAACGTAATAATAATATTATAATACATGATAATATAATTATTTATTTGTAGCATTCCTCTCACTGTGCAGCACACTGGATACCAAACGTCAGTTATTTCTTCTTAGGAGGTGATCGCTGGGGTGTGGCTGGCCTCCCACTGTTGATTCCATTATACTGATATTTGGCTTTCTTCTCAGATGGCTTTAATATCTGTATATTTAAAATGTTAGTCAATCAGAGTTTGGTGCCACTGTACTTGTTATTTTGCGTTCTTCTCAAATGACTTTAATAACTTTACATTTAAAATGTTACTCAATCAGGGTTTGACGCCATTGTATTGGTATTTTGCTTTCTTCTCAGATGGCTTTAATATCTGTATGTTTAAAATAATATACTTTTAATCTCAACTACATAGTCTACAAAGTTGGACATACCTGGTTAATTACATTTACATACTGTATTTACATTACTAGTAGGTACTCTGGAGTTTGTTCGTTAACACTGGCAAGCTCCAGCCATTTAGCTAACATTAATGCTTTTATCTTACATTATGTGAACGATAATTCGGATGATAATCTTTATCCGTCGTCGACTTTATACAATCTGACATAGTGTATTGTGCTCTACTTAATAAAAATAAGAATAAAACGTAAAATAAAGTAAAAGAATTGATTAGAAATGAAAGGGGATCAGTGTCAAAAATAAGTAAGAGTAGGAATTATAAGATATTTTAGGAAAGGAAATGGTACAAGGAAAATAAAAAAATTATGTTATAAGTATGATGTACCTGGAAAGAACACATTAGTGTCTCGTCAACGGACATCATGCCGCCAGCATTGTCAAACTCGCCGCAATAGTTGGGCGCAGAAAATAACGTTACCAGTTGTCGTTTTGCGAAGAACTCATATCCATCTTCCACTACCTACAAAACAAACAGTAAAACAGTTATAATCTGGCAATGTTTCAGAAATAAACTTACAGCTCACTGTTAGTTGTATACTTTTAGAATAAACAAGACATTCAAAATATTTCAATTACCTGATGAGCTCGACAAATCAAGTCCAAGTCATGTCTGTTGAGGAATTTACTGACGACATCGGGGCCGAATGTAAATGAGACGCCACGGTCGTTTTCACCCCAACCCTGTACGTCTTTGTCTGGATCCGACCATAACAGGTCACAAAGCAAACCTGAAACATACACTCATGTCAATATACGTGATCATAATCTTTCAGTTGGTAATGACATTTTCATGGTATGACCAGTAATTGTTGACATGACCACCTCCCGAGGCCTGCGCTAATTTGTTCAGCCTGTTCCATCGGCTGTTTATATAAACTAATACTGTAATTTATAAATACGTAGGCACGTGACACATACGAATATTTCAGTCTTTTACTCATAATATAAATGTTTATTAATATTGTATTTAGAATCTACAGACGTTAGATTGGGTGCGTTGCTTTCAGTTCATAACGAGAGAAGTTTTGTTTTGATATAAAAAAGAAATATCAATATTGGCATTGCTATATTACTCCTTTTAATTCCGGAATTGAAAGATCTAAAAAATTGTTACAGAATTCCGGAATGCATGCCCTAATCAGTAATCAATAAATGAAGCGGTTAACAGCTACATTTTACTATGTTTAACATATTTTCAGTCATTTTCAGAATTTCAATATATTCAGAGCCTTTCAAAAAATTAATGATGAAATACGACACTAATGCAATTATATTTTCCGTAGCGTTCGTTGTGAGACCGAATGATACTTTTGACCAAAGCGAAGCTAGGGTGGACATCTAGTAAACAATGTTTCTAAAATATTGATACATGGTCAAAATAAATGAAATTATATTATGGTGTAATTGTTTTTACATATTATATGAACTCGACAAAGAAATCTAATGACAATTAATGAAATGGTAATAAAATATTTTTTTTCCATAGAATTAAAATTATCATTTTTAATTGTTTATAATACTGATAATACGGTATTTAAGTAACTATTACTCATGAACTTCGGTGGCTCGCCAGCGACACAGTTGACTGATGCGATAAAATTTCGTGATATGAATCACATTATACAAATTTATCAAATCTTTAATCAAATCAACAATCGACTATCAGTTCCACAAAATCGTTATACAATTAAGGGAATCTTAAACAAACGTATAGCTGTTGATATCAATAAACAATAATTATTAACTGCAGCCTCGGCTGCGCGGCAAATGGTGTGTGTTTAATTAATGTAACTTGGGAACCAGACCGATTTTCGAATAAACTTTTATTCCATTTTATACCATGTACCAATTTTCATAAAAATTGGTTCAGCCATTCAGGCGCTGAGTGGTAACAAATATACATACACACAAACTTTCGCATTTATAATATTATGAAGATAATATAATACACTAGACGTCCACCTTCACTTCGCTTCGGTATCAAAAGTTTCATTATGTCTCACAACAAACGCCTACAGAAAATATTGCAATATTATCGTATTGCATCATTCAGGTTTAGAAAAGCGTTTAAAATATTCAAATTCTGAAATGACTAAAAAAATCGGTTAAACATATATAATTCTATATTATTATAGTGGAAGCGTTTGTTTGTTTGTTTGAAAGCGCTAATCTCTGGAACTACCAGTCGGATTTGAATAATTATTTCTGCGTTTGATAGCACAGTTCTCAAGGAAGGTTATATGTTACGCTATGATTATATGTTGGTGACAAGAGCAGAGCAATAAGCAAAGACGCGGGTAAAACCGCGCCGCGGAAAGCTAGTAATAAAATAAAGTTTATGTTACCCGTCATATTTGTTGCTTTATCAAGATAAAAGAATTTTTTTAAATCGGTTAAGTAGATTTTGAGTTAAATCGCAACAAAAAAACAAACATACAAAAGATCTAATCTTTTCTCTTTTAATAATAAGTTTAAATAATATTTGTAGGATTAATAATTGTTACAGAATTCTAATCTTAAAATCGATGACGATTACACAATTGTACCAAATCCTCAAAAAGCTTACTGTTACTTGTAAATCAGTAAGATAACGACTGATTATTATTTCGTTCTAATACTATAAGTAGTTATTAAGATTATTTGAATGAGTTATCAACTTTACCTAATCCCACTCATCGATTCCCACAGCTACTCGTATTACTGACAAACTTCAATTTAGGTCAACATTTGGATTTCTAAGATAGACATAAGGATGGCTACGTTTATAGAAAAGATAGTCACATTGCCCGCTCGAATTGAAAGCTGTTCGTTTAGGGTATTACCTCTGCCTACAGAAGACTACAGTCATAGCAATTTTCCGTAGTTGCATTCAAGCGGTGGATAACCTTTAACGTAATTTATGATGCATATATAATACCAGCCTGTTTACTGTCCCACTGTAGGGCAAAGACCTCTTCTCATATAGAGAAGGCATGAGCATTAATCACCACACTTGCTCAAGGCGGATTGGCAAAAGTCGAGGTTTCCTCACGATGTTTTCCTTCACCGTCAGTCAGAAATGTCCAAGATAAACTTAGAAAGTACTAATGATTTCTAGGCCATATCGACATTTGATGATGCATATAATTTTGATTATGTCTGTGTCACCCTAGGGTATACTATGCCTACTAAGTAATTAAAATTTAAAATGTTTTATATGTAGGTACCTATAGATGCAACACATTAATTCTATTTAGGTGACCGAATCCTTCTATTTCTGTGAGATTATGTGAAGTAAATGACTGTTTTCGCATTCAGTTCACTCAGGCATTTTATATGTTTTTCTAGGAATGGTTATGTCATACATAATGGTTGATGTCTTTTACTTTCTGCTGGTGCCCTGTATGGTGTAAAATTCACTCTACTATATTCTATTGATATCAAATAATATCAATAGCCATTATTTTTGTTAAAAACCGATGCATCTGTAGGTACATTTACTTACAAAACGTCATGGATTATAATACAACAATTTGATATAGCTATATGATTATGACTAATACAATGTTTACACTTTGTCACATGGTTCAACAAGATGAATCATCTTTTAATCTACAGACTAAGTCTATTGTGTTTACCTGTGTCAGGGACATCAGTTGGCCTCATTATTCTTCTGATCTGCTCCATGCCTTGTAGATCAGGAGACAGGCCACCATGGCAGCAGAAAATCTTCTCATCAATGATAGCAGCTATTGGCAAGCAATTGAAGCAGTCTGTGAATGTCTTCCACAGCTTTATATTGTATCGGCGTTTGCACTCATCATAGAAACCTGTACAATAAAAGTCAAGTTAGACTCACTTATTTATTTAGAGCATTTGCGTTACATGGAAATATGGAAATAGTCACGAGAAGAACACGTAAGGAACGTAACGTTTTTTATCGTCAGATAGTAACAAATTTATATAATTTTGAGTCTTATTAACTTGTAGCCTACTACAACTTAATAAGACTCAAAATTATATAAATTACCTATAATAAGGAAAGGGATGCAACCAAAACACCTCGTCAGTGGAGTGCTGAATTCCGAATTCGATCGATGACTCATATCTCTGACTAGACTCGCTTAACAAAGCTTTTTTTTAGTATGAGACCATAATAAGGTATATATGTGTTCATATGAATTAATTATGATTTTATCAAGTCGAAATTTTATGTCAAATCAAGAATTTTATGTTTATCAACTTAAAACACGCGACTTCACAATTTACGAACTTTTCAAAAGGGTTCGAACATTTTCGTTGCGCTTGAGTCGTTTTGAAATAGGAGTCTTTTTAAAACCTTAGTCTTAAGATTTATCCTCGAGTCGTGAATCGAAGAAAGGGTAAGGGGTTCAGGGTTGAAGAGGGTGTAAATCCCTTTTAATGAAATGCATTATTCGGCATTCGACCCAAGGCCCATTTAAAAGATGCTTATCACTATAATTATAATAAAAATGAAAACTAAGAATGAGACAATTACTCCAGTCAACGAATGGCTAGAAATAGGGTGTAGAGTGCGTGAGCTAGTAGCTTAGCTATTCCTTCAGAAACAGTTTAGGGTGATCAGGGAGTGAGCTTACTAAAATTCCCCTCCCCTAGGATCACAATGTTGAGTTTTTCACTAATATCAATATTTATAATAGTGTAATATATCAGTGTTTTTATATAGAACAGAAGCTTATAAAATTCTCTACAACTTTCATTCTGTGCACATTTTAGAAACATGGACATTTAAAATGAACATGGACAAGACTAAAGTAATGACCAACATCTATGTATGTTACACCCTCTCCTATTAACGAATTCGTTGACGAGTACATATACCTGGGACAAACGGTCCGATTTTGAGAAATAGGTCACTCGTCGAATCCAACTCGACTGGGCAGAGTTCGGGTAGCTACAACATATCTTCTCGTCCGCACTACCGCATTGCCTCAAGACCAAGGTCTTTGACCAGCGTGTGTTGCCAGTGATGATAACGAAGCAGAGACGTGGTCGCTAACTGTGGGTCTTGTCAGAAAGCTCAAAGTCGCTCAGAAGGCGATGGAGTGGGCTATGTTAGGCGTTTCCCAGCGCGAGCGTTTGAGAAACGTAGAAATCCGCGGTCGAACCAAAGTAACTGACGTGGCTCGCTGAGTTGCTTCCTTGAAGTGGCAATTGCGAAAACTGAGGGAGGTCTATGTCCAGCAGTAGACGTCTTTTGGCTGATCATTGTCATCATCATCATGATGATGACAATACATATTAATACATCAGAACGATTAATTAATTTGTGTATACTTTTACTATTTGTCTTTGTTAAAAAAAATACGCTTAAACGGTGTTCTTCACTTCTTCGTAGGTCAAAAATTTGGTTTAATATTGTAACTGCTTCTCATCGCCCGACCCTTCCCGCCTTTGTGCGAATTTAAAAGTACCCTCGTGTAATCTTATGCCACAAGCGGTGTTTTTGTTTATTTCTATTTTTCTAGAGCGTGTAGCTCAAAACTATTGCGAAATTGGAAAATATGCACAGAATGCAAGTTGTAGAGAATTTTATAAGTATCCATTCGGACAAGAAATACACTAGTTCTCTAGGATACCTACACCGTTTTCGAGAAAAACTGAAAAACGGGCACTTTAAACCCGGTCCGGCTCACCTTCTAGGAGAGGGGACTTTTAGTATGTTCACTCCCTGATCACCCTAAGCATGTTTCTGAAGGAATTGCTAAGATACTCGCTCACGCACTCATTATTTTTTATTGACGAGAATAATACAATTGATAGATAAAATCTATAGGTATGACATAAAATTGAGACAAATTGATCTTCTATATTGTTGTTTGAAACGCACAGCAAACATTAGATACTGAGAAAACGCAGTACAGTTAGTTACCTACATAAAAGGGGAACTTATATTTAGAACAGGTTGAAATGTAGGTACTGTGCTATGTGGTGATCACAATCAATATATGCATATTTTATATTGATGAGTACATCTAGTACATCTTTGTGTACAATTGAAAAAAAACATTTGATGAAATGAATGAAGTGTCACATAATATGTTTGAGTACGTCGCGGCGCGCCCGCGTATGCAATCTGCCCGGGCACTTACAAATTAAGAACACACCTAAAAATATTTAACTACACCTAAAAATAAGTTCTAAACAAATTTAATTATAAAATAGTTCATCATACCGACCCGTTAATGTCCCACTGCAGGAAAAGGCTTTTTCTCATACAGAGAAGGCATGAGCATTGATCATATAAAATAGTGACTCACCATAAATGCGATTTATACTCGCACATTCGTGATTGCCTCTGAGAAGAAAGAAGTTCTCAGGATACTTGATTTTGTAAGCAAGTAGAAGACAAATGGTCTCGAGGGACTGCTTGCCGCGATCCACATAATCTCCCAGGAATAGATAGTTAGCTTCTGGTGGAAAGCCGCCGTATTCGAACAAACGTAGTAAATCTGTGTACTGGCCATGTATATCACCTGAAATTAAATAAATCACAGTTAAACTTGGACTACAACAAATATGACCCTATGATGCCTATGGATCTGATAAGGGTGGCGGGCATGGATGAAGGCGGCTCACGACTGGTCAAGATGACGAAACTTACGGTAGGCCCACATCTTGCAGTGGACGTCTTAAGGCTGATAATTATAATGATGATGATGGTGATGACATAAGAGTTATCTAGGCCAACTGGCTTTAGACACCTTTTATTGATGTTTATTACATTTATACTCTTTCCATTGCAATAAAAGATAGGTACTGTTAATTACTTGTTGCACTTTTACATACTGTAATAGACCTAATTGGACAATGGGAGTCCATGATAACTGCTTATTAAGACAACAAACTAACAAAACTGTGTATGATGATGAGTTATAAAGTGGGATATATTAACAAAAGATGTCCAGGTGTGTAAGATGCTTTTTAAAAGTAAATGTAAAGTACAGCTAGTAGCTAGTAGATTAACTGAGTGTATAATAAGCGGGCTCAGCAGTCTGCTGCCATTATGGTGCATAATAAAGCATTAGTGCAAAATTTTAATAAATATACTCCTAGTTCTACTGAAAACTGTATTTGTAAACTAAAGAAAGTCACAGAAGAAAAAAAACATTAATAGTATACCACAAATTTTGAGTGGCGCCTCCAATTCCAGTAATATTGGCTGTTGCAGAAATATCTCTCTTGATTTGGTGCAGAGGCCGCGCACCTCTGACTCTGACATCTGAACTGTCTTGCCAGGCCTGCATCCTCGAACTGTGACAATGTTATGTTATATTATATTATTTCAGTCAGTTATACTTTATAACTAAAATGTTGCCATTGCCGTATAACAAGAATAATACACAAGCGCGTCCAATACATGTTTAACAACAATACTTAGGCCCATATTGAGAAATTCTGTCAAAAGTGTTTAGTCTCAATTGCATTCTAAGATTGTACTAATTGAACAACAATAATTTAAATTTAAATTATTGAAGTTGAGTTGTTACTTTAGAGTTAAAACTGACTACAGATAAAATGGCCATTTTTAGAATAGCGTAATTTAGATAAAAAATAGCAAATCAAAACGAAAAGTATAATCCCCACTTGAAAATAATCACATTACAAATGCTTAACATTAATGAGTCTTTTAACTTTCTAATTAAAATACTGACAGCAATAACCTGTTGACATAAATTTAACAACAAGGGCCATAAAGCAATGAGAACTAGATCAATTTATCAAGTGAGTAGATACTTGAAGTATACACATACATGATCATAATATCTTTAGGCAATAATATGCATACAAATGAGTGACGTCACAATCAAAATGAAAATGATACAAGTCTGTTGTTTCACACATTACAATACACACAACTTTACATACATAGATACAAACATAAATCAAATAATCTATAAACATGCTTCATAGCACAAAAATAGCCACAAATCATAGTAAACAAAGTGAAAAGTTAGGGGTTTTAACAAGTGAGGATAATTATGACTGACAAACAAAAAGATTTTAAAAAGATAACAAGTAGGTATACAATATACATAAAAATTATAACATGCCAATATATTTTAATAAAACATACATAAAAATATCAAAAAGTGTAAAAAAATATTCATACTCAACCAAAAATATTAAAAATTACTGTAATAAATATGTTAAAAAAGGAATTAATCAATGATGTCACTCAATATTTTGTTGTTTCATTTTATGATCACTGAAAAGCTAAAATTAATTAATAGGCAGATAATAATACAACCACCAAAGACAAAGGTATGTATATGTTATAGCCTTCTATATATATATAGGCTATTTATAGGACCTAAGAGGAATAATAAACAAAATTAAAAATAAGATTAAATTAAATCTTGAATGTTAATGGAAACAAATTGTTCATGGAATTGGTCACTAAAGGAAGAAAATAAAGAATCTAGCTTAATACTTTGGCAAGAATTCTGGATATAACCATACATTCTCCTGAAAAGATGTCTTTCAATTTCCCTTTTCGCCTTGCTGTTTCCTGTTGCAGTCTGTATACTGCAGTAACCCACCAAAAAGCAGCGTAATAAAGTGAAATAAACATGTTTAAATCATATAAAGTGATACAGAAAGCGAATAAAAGCTCAACAATAGGCTCATGGAAGTGTTCCATGCTATGGAATCTGACATCATTGTTAGTAGTGTGAATATCTATCTATTGTAGCTATATTATTTAACTATTTACAGTATACGCTCTATTTCTAAGACGGAAATAGTCGTCTGCCAGTCCTCTAAAGTTCTAACATCCAATGCAGAATCAGATAAGAATTGGGGATAATCGATTTATTTATGAGTTTGACGTTTCTATACCTACATACTCGATGATAATTACGCAACAAGAGCACACTGAGCTTGGATCCATTATGTTAATACATAACTTTTACAGTTAAAGAACTAAAGTACTTAGTAGAAAATGTAATAAATGTATCTTTACCTTCTAAAAGTCTGTGAATTAGACTGTCAACATTGAGTTCGTCAGCCATATTTACTACACGAATAATTTACGTCAAAAAGTCAGTCAAATCTTTGGGTACCACCACCGCTATTTCTGCTTGTTTGTGGTTTTTAAGCAACACGTTTCGTTTCATGCATAACTATATAGACTAGAGGCCCTAGAGCATTAAACTAGGATGATGATATCGCGCGTATTTCCCTATTGCCAAGGTGCATGACAATTTTTGTCATCTGTTCTTTGTTAATATGAGTGATTTTTATACCGAGACAAAACGAAACCCTTAAATGTATCTAAATATCCCCCCCACTTAGTTGTCCGACCGCCAATATCTTTTTTTACAATAAGCGTCGGAGGTATCAAGCTGAATTTATGTGTAAGGAATGTATACTCTTGTCTGTAACCGTACTATATTCTTTGCTGTAATCTATTAAAACTGTAATTAAAGCTCTGGGTACCAACGCAATTAGAAGATATCTATGGCCGTTCATGTTATTTAGTTTAATTTAGTTATATGGATCCTATTAATATTATTATATACGGCTGAATCGATTTCGATGAGAATTGGTTTGCACAATTCGGTGCTGGAGTCGGACATAGGATACTTTTTATTCCGAAAATCGGTCTGGTTCCCGAGTTCCATTAACGAAACCAATTTCCGAACGGCCGAAGCCACAGGGTGCAGCTTGTGTTATAAAAGAATACAAGTTTGTACGGAACCCATGATGCGCGTGTCCAACTCGCACTTGACCGGTTTCTTATAAATTATTAATGGTATCATAGTTATTTAGTTCAGATGTACTTAAGACACTAGAGTGGTAGGGTTTTAGCTACATTAGAGTGCATTTTACGGCGGGACCCAACATTTTGTGAGATTGAGAACCTGTTGAACCTTGGCACTATGTGTTCCTAGGCCACTTGGCTCATTACAAATATTCTTGCGCTGTTAAATTCTGTTGTCTATACTCTGTAGTATTCGGTGCATAACTGCGGACTACCTAATGTGAAATTAGTCACATAAGTACTGCTTTAATAAACATTATAAACAATAATTTGTGAGTGCCAATTTAAATATAAGTAGGTAAGTGATGATAATATTGGTCCCGTCATTTTGATGATTCATGATACTTATCGCATAAATATTCATTTCTTAAGAAAATCGTTAGTCGTGCAAAATCAAATGTGGAAACTTTCTAGATAACTCTAATGTTCTATAGGTTTTTATTTACCACTTCTCTGTACCTATTTGCAAATTTATGAAGTATCTCATCTCATTATACAGGATGAGTTTGAATTAATTAGCATCCTTCTAACCTGTTATTCTATAAATAGTACCAAGTACTTATGGACTGAAATTCAGAATTACTGACAAAAAAAATAATCTAAAAATTGGTTGAAAACATCATGTCTAAGTAAATTATTAACAATTAAAATCGTAAAAACAAATAATTACAAAATAAAAAAAAATCGCAAAAAAAATACAATACATAAAAAAAAGTATCGAGACGTTTACGCACTAAAATTATTACCTACGCATTTTACTATCAAGGGCAGCCGGAGTGACTCGGACAGCTACAGCTGACTGCCATGTAGTGGCGCTGTACGGTCAACGGCCGCGGCCGTCTTACCTATCACACAATCACATCGGGTAACCGTTTCGCCGCGCCGGCGCAACCTATCAGGAAGCCGGAGCGCGCCTGGCGGTATTTATTTCATTGAATAGAACGACGAAGTAGCCTACATCTGAGGTGCCGCGCGCCGCCACAGGGCTCGCGCGGTGCATTTATTCAATAATAGGTTATTCAATGAATGCCGCGTGTAGGTAATACTATCATCTTGTTGGTATACAGCAGCCAAACGTAGTTGATTTGCGCGCAATATTAATTAAATATTATTAAAATGTAATATTTTTTTAGTATGTTTTAATTTTTATTTGTTTGTTTTAGACTTTATTTACCTAGATATAATGTTTTATAGCATTTTTAAATTATAATTTTGATAATATTAATTTACAATTTTATAGGCCATAAGTACTTGGTACTATATATTATAGAATCACAAGTTAAAAGGATGCTAATGAATTCAAACTCACCCTGTATATAATCGCATTGATTTACTATCAATGCGATTATACCGGGTCATGAAATTTAACTTTTTATAATTTAATTTATACAAAGCTTTTAATTCGGTTATAAATTTATTGATAGAAAAGTAGGAAATTTGGCTGTAAGTCTGTGCCATCTCATAGAGAATAAGGATTTCTTGCCACAGACAATTATTTTTTATTTTTAAATTCTATTTTGCGGGCAAAATGTCGCTGTTCTTGATTGTCAAGCTATTTTCTCATCGTAATGTTCCGTTCTGGCGCATAGTATGTATGAAACGCCGTGGTTTGGCGTGTGCGTTCTATTTTATTTTAGACAAGACTTGACGGCTGTTTAAAAAAACTTAATGGCTCTTTGTTGGCGATTGTTAAACCATTGCTTAGTTTTTTCGTAAACAACACGACCAAAACAAGGTGAAAATTCAATGAAGTAGATGGAAAATCGTTATTGTGCCTAGTGAAAAACGAAGGTATTTCATTGAGAATACCTTTACTTTGCATTCCGACGATACGCTATGGAAGAAAAGATGGAGAGTGAACATAGCTACAGTGGGGATAGCAGTAGCTCTTCAGAAACCTCCAGCGGTAGTACGGAGGGAGATGACGAGGTCATGGAGCCCGTGCGCATCTTGCGCCAGACCTTAGAGCTGTCGCAAGAGCTCTGTGAGGACTACTCAGTGTTCAAGGAGTTTTTCTCTATGAAAACTTGGGACTCTTTGGAAGACAAACACAAAGAAGAACTTAGTAAATATTTACCTAAATTTACTGAAAACGAAGAAGAAGAGAAGGAGAAAACCATTAAAATGCTTTTCAATCATGAACCATTTCATTTTACATCACCCCTAGATGATTTTTATAATAATTTAAGACAGGGTAACTATAGGCCAGATATAGCAAAGATGAGAAAGTTTCTAAGCAAAGCAAGGGCTAAACAACAAAAACATAAGGTAAGTAAATCTTTTATGATTGTACATCCCAAAGTGCCACATTGTTTGGCTATTGATATGCATTTCTAAGCATTGATACTAATTATGACTTTCAGATAAAATCTTACTATGCCAAATTATTACCAGAAGTTTTGATATCTCGAGAGCGTTTATTAGCAGCAGCTAAAGCAGCTCCACCAGGTCCAGTTCCTCGCTTACCATTATTGCCGCCAAAACCATCATCTAAAAATAATTATAAACCACTATATTTGAGAGCAAAACAAAGGTACTTTGAAGAGTTGTCAGCCATTAGAAGTGAGGTCGGAGGTGACGAGTCTGATGATGAGAATTATCCGGAAGGTCCTCCAGAACAGTCAGTAAGAAAACGGAAACAAATACCTGCACCACAAGTAATATTTCTATTTAAATTGTTGTCTCTGGTCTATTGACCAGTCTACAATTTATATACAGTGCCCCAAAATTCAATGATAAGCCAGTACAGTACATTTTTTTTAAAACAGTTAGCATGCCAAAGTTGATTGAAAGTTAGAATATTCTAAAATTACAAGAAAAATATAATTTAGGTATTTTATTTCTGTATTAAAAACGACAAATGCTTTTGCCCTATTTAGAACTAGAATTAATAGTTATGTCACTTAGGTAGACTGCCTCTGTGGTTTGGTGGTACTGTGTATGGATTACCATGCAGGGGTTTAGGGTTCGATCCCCAGGTCAGGTAAAGTGATATTGAGTTTTCTGTTGAGAAATTCTAAGTATTACGGAGTCTGGAATTGTGTCTGACATATGGCAAAAGGCTCGCCCTCTGTTACAAGGGACCTAAACACCTCTGCCTAACCTTTTGGGGATAGAAGGCGTGAAGCTATGTATGTATGTATGTATGTACTTAGGTAGCTAATACAAAAAAAAAGTGGTGATATGTTTACATTTGTAGCCACAGTATCTAATCATATGGGTATGAAGTTACAAACATTTCTTATAAAATCAATATAACTTTGAAATAAAGATTTGTCATTCTTATTTTCCCTAGGTAGTTATCAACCTGACCATACACCACCGGCCGGTACCGGCTTATTGTTGAATTTTGGGACACTATATATTGTGATGTTCTGTTATATTGTGATGTACCTATTGACTACACATTTAATTTCAGAACACAGATGGCAATGTATCTGGTACTTTGGGTGGTTCAGATCAGTCAGGTTTGACTTCATTAGAATGTTTAAAGAATGTTCTAGGAACACACAGAACAAGAAGGCAATATAGAGAGGTATTTTAATTCAATACATGCATTCAAGCTGTTGCAAATGTTATTAACTTTGGTCCAATAGTGTATCACCAATTGATACACTATTGGAACAAAGTTTATACTAATTGTTACAAAATAAAATTTTGAATATCAAAAACACATTTTCAGAACCATCCAGAGCTAAATACAACTGGGATAACATTAGATGATATAAAGCAAAGGGTTGCCCTTGTGAATGGTGCCAAAAAACTAATGTTTGGTGGTCAGAAAACAGGTTCACCTGCAAATAAAATACGTAAGCCGAAAAAAGACAATCAAAGGCAGAATAAACAAGAGAAGGCATATAAAAAGGGTAAAGAGGAATATGAAAGTGTGGAAACTAAGCCTTTGTTGCCAAATATTAAGATTAAATGTGAACAGGAAGAGTCTGACTCTGAAAGTTCATCATTTGTTGACCCTGTCACTAGTCCTAAGTCAGGCAAGAAGATTGAGTTTACTGAAATCAAGCAAGAAATAGATGCCAAGTACCCTATTATTCCAAAGTGAGTGTAATATTTTTACTTAGAAATGTGTTTGACAAGTTATAAGAGTGGCAATGTCGCAAGTGTCAGATTTCCTGGTTTTCAATTTTTGTCATTTAATTGGAGCTAGGATTCTGGTTGACGTTTGAGGTGCCGTGTGGGTTTGTTCGTTTTTAGGTTATTTTCCTTTGCATCCAGTTATTCCCATATATTTCTGTGTGGTGGTGGTTATTTTTAACTTCGAGTAGGTGAGTGAATATTGCTCTTTTGTTGGCAAGTGAGGCCATGGATGGAGATGAGCGCTTGAAGCCCCCTGATAAGGAGGGTGGTGAGTACGAATGTGTGATGGAGACTGATGGTTTTCAGGCTTCTGCAGCTGCACAAACGCCCTCCCGGAAAAGGACGGCTGACAATTTGAACACTGAGCCGTTATCTAAACGTACCATTACTGATCCAGACAGTGGTCTTGGATCAGTATCACATATTTACAAACACCCATCTCTCGAGATCAATCATCGTAAATATGGCGTCGAAGGCTTTGATCCATTTATTGTGCATGTGTCCCGCATTGTTGACTCCCCGAACTCTGGTGTGAGTTTAAAACCTATAAAATTGGGGTTGTACCTGTTGGAAGGTGGTGTCCAACATGTTAAAAAAGATGGCATCAAACAAATTGGTCGTAATAGGTTGTCAGTGGAGTTTGGATCTGCTAAGGCGGCTAACGAGTTTCTGGAGCACGAAATTCTGAACAGACACAAAATAAAAGCTGAAATCCCATCATATAATGTCTCCCGGTTAGGCTTAGTTCGTGGCGTTCCAACAGAGTGGACGATGGAGGACTTTGTAAATGCCACTGAATACAAAGAAGGTGATGGAAAGATCGTAAAAGCGCGCCATCTGAATCGGAAGATCAGAAAAGACGATGGTTCCCCTGGTTGGTTACCTACACAGTCCGTCGTGCTGACATTTGAAGACCAATCCCTCCCAAAGAAAATTTACGCTTGTTACACTTCTTTAGTAGTTGAGGTTTACCAGCTTCCTACCATTCAGTGTAGGAAGTGCCTTAGGTTTGGCCATGTACAGAGTGTTTGCCGGTCAAATGCTCGTTGTTACAAATGCGGACAGTCACACAGTGGTGATAACTGTAACATTTCCTCTGACCGTGTCAGGTGTCTTTTATGTACAGGGAGACACTTTGCTACCGACCCGACATGTCCCGAATTTGCCAGACAAAAACGCATAAAAAAAATCATGTCCGAGCACAGTATTTCATACATGGAGGCTTCTGCACAGGAACCTTCAGTAAGACGGGCCTACTCTGACGTCGCAAAAACCATGTTTGCGCAAACTCCGGCTCAGTCAGTACAGAACTCACCATCTGTTTATTCAATTTCTCAATCTACCCCACATAGGACATCTTATCGCAAAACAGTTCAAACTCCTTCCCGTGCCCTCCCCTTCGGGAAGGTTATGATCGTCATGCTCATAATGACATAACTAGAGAGCCATCATCATCTATTCCCAATGGTTGTGGATTAAATAGACAAACATTGCCCAATGAAAATTTGCCAGAACTGCTGATTATGTTGATCACAAATATCCTCGCTAAATTTAGCGATGTATTACCGTACGACGCTGCCCCTTTACTTGTCAGACTCGCTGAAATTGTAACTAATGGCTCCCTCGGGTTTAACTCGAATTCTTCAGTGGAACTGTAGAAGTATTGTCCCTAAAAAACCTGATTTATTTAATTTGATTAATGCTCATTCTGTATCTGTTGCGGCCATCTCTGAGACATGGTTGAGACCTGGGTCTCACTTTAGAGTCCCGGGATTTGCCTGCCTACGGGATGATCGTGATGATGGCAGGGCAGGGTGTGCGTTGTTAATTAAAAGATCTATACCGTTTTCCGTTATCCCTCTGCCTCCTCACTCCCAAGAAATCAACGCTGTTGCAGCTTGCATAGCCAATATTAATTTCATTTCAATTTATATTCCTGATCCTAAACTCTCTCTGATCTCTGACCTTTCTAGAATTCTGTTTTCAGTCTCTTCTCCACTTATTATTTTAGGAGACTTTAACTCGCACCACAGTTCCTGGGGATCATATTATACAGATTCTTTATCCCTCTGGTTAGTGGACCTCTTAGATGATATTAATGTTTGTGTCATAAATGATGGCTCTCATACTCGTCGTGTATATCCTGGTCAAAATCCTAAATATGCAGTTGATATTTCTGCTTGCTCTCCAGATCTATCATGTTTACTAAATTGGAACACGTTACCCCACTCTTTTGGCAGCGATCATTTCCCTATTATAATGTCAAAACCTTCTTCAGTAATCCCAATCCCAGTTTTATTACAGGTGAAATACCTGATGATTGGAAATGCCAAATCATTATCCCTATTTTGAAGCCTAATAAAGATCCAGAAAAGGCTAGCTCTTATAGACCAATTGCTCTATCATCAACCTTAGGTAAAATCCTTGAACATTTAATTAAAAATCGCCTAGAATGGTTTTTGGAAAATAATGAGTCTCTAGCAAAAAGCCAATTTGGCTTCCGTAAAGACAAAAGCACTATGGATAGTCTGAACATTCTAACAACTGATATTCGCCTTTCGTTTTCTAAAAAGGAACACCTTGTGGGATGCTTTTTAGACGTTTCGCCTGCCTATGACAGTGTCAATATTCCGGTGCTCAGAGCAAAAATGCTAGAGCTGAGTGTTCCAGTGAGAATTACACACTATATTTGTAAACTTTTTATGGGCAGAACTATTAAAATACGAAACGATGGCTCACTCCTTCTGCCTAGAACTCTATGGCAAGGCATTCCGCAAGGATCAGTATTGAGCCCCTTACTGTACAGCATTTATACTTATGATCTTGAGCAATCGGTCCTTCCTTTTTGTAATATTCTCCAATATGCAGATGATATCGCCTTGTATACATCTTCTGATTGTATCGATACAACAACATCTCGCATAAATGAAGCTTTAAGCTACCTAAATGTCTGGTTAGATGATCATGGCCTTTCATTATCCCCATCTAAAAGTACAGTTGTTGTTTTTTCCCGTTCGAGATTCACTCCATTTGCAAACGTCACTTATGAAAGACACGCCATCTCTAATGAACCCCAGGCAAAATTTCTTGGAGTTTTCCTGGACTCCAAAATGACTGGTGTCCCTCATCTAAATCATGTAGTGAGTAAATGTGAAAAAGGCATTAACGTCCTTCGTGCTCTTTCAGGTGTTTGGTGGGGTTCCCATCCCTATAATGAATAACTTATTTATAATGCTCTTATTATAACCCTGTAATAAAACAGCTCTAAAGAAATTCGACTGTATACAGGCTAAATGCTTACGAATTATCCTTGGTGCAATGAAATCTTCACCGAAAAATGCTCTACAAGTGGAATGTTTAGAACCTCCACTTTTTCTTTGCCGACAATATCTATCTGATAGATCTATTTTTAGGGTTATGTCATGTTCATCTCATCCACTTGTTCCTCGTCTGGAGAGTCTTTCTGAAGAGGTATCAAATAACCGATACTGGCATCATAAGGAAACTCCCAAAATTATTAAGAGCTTTTTAAAGGTTAAAAATCTCTCTGCGCCTGTTTATAGCCGTAATATCAACCCCTTATTTCAAACAAATTTTTTTTCGCTAATGTTCACCCCTAAAGTCATTTTGAACTTTGGAGTTGAAAAAGATGACCCTGCAGCTAATCAAAATTTTATCCGACTTCTGTCTGATTGGCAAGACTGGATACTGGTGTTCACTGATGCCTCCAAATTATCCGACGATAATGTTGGTGCTGCGTTTTGTATTCCAAGATTCAATGTGACTTTATCCTTTAAATGCCCTTCTCAGACATCTGTATTCACAGGTGAAGCTATCGCCTTATATGAAGCTCTTATATTTGCTGATTCTCATAATTTCTCTAAAACAATTATTTTTACAGACTGTAGAAGTTGTTTACAAAAAATTTGTAGTAATCCATTCAAAATGAAAATTAAGCTCCCTCTTATTTTTAAGATTAAAGAATTACTGCTTAATTGTAATCAAAAAGGTCTAGATATAGTTCTTGCCTGGATTCCTGGGCACTCTGGTATTGCAGGTAATGAGATGGTGGATTATTGGGCTAAAGATGCTGCAGTAAGCGGATTTGAAAATCATAGTGAAATATACCATACCGATCTGTTACCTCTAGCAAAGTCGCATTTAAGAAATGATTGGCAAGACTTATGGGATTCCTCAAGAACTACTAAAGGGCGTTACTATGGGGATATACAACCTCTCATACCACGGAAACCCTGGTTCTTCCGATTTCGGAAAGGTGGTAAACAAGCCACATCTACCATATGTCGCCTTCGTTTGGGTCATGCGTGCACACCGGTCTTCCTTGCCAAAATCAGAATACGCGATAGCTCCCTATGTGAATGTGGTCTGGATGACGGGACGGTAGATCATATTTTTTTCAGTTGTCCTAAATTGACATTTTCCTTATATGATGTTCTCCCCCCAGACATACCCCGACCTATCAACTTTCAGTCTCTTCTCACTTATTCGCATTCCCCTTTTATAGTTTATTTAGTGAAATATGTTTCTTTTCATAATTTAAAATTTTAGACTGTTATTTTTTTTCTTTCTTTTATATATAAATATATAAACGCATGTAGTTAGATTATTTTCTTTCTTCCTACTAATGTTCCATTTCCTACTAATAATTCTTCTCTGTATAATATCGTTATTGTCTTGTGTTGTTTGTGTCGTCATTTAATGTTGTGTTTTAGGCGTCCTGGACCAAATTCCTGACATTTTCAAAATTAAACACCGAACATTTTCCCTGCGTGTTACTTTCATATAACGTCGTAATTGGCCAAATACGTCTCACACACAAGAGATGTGAATGCCATTTAAAAAAGAAAAAAAATTTGGAGCTATTATTATTTAAAATTACGTGAAAGCTGTATAAAAAGTAACTTACTATATTGCTGAGTGGTAACAAAAAAAAAACATACACACACGCAAACTTTCGCATTTATAATATTAATAGGGTGCGAAAGTTTGTGTGTATATGTGTGTGTTTGTTACCATAGCGCCTAAACAGTTGAAGAGATTGTAATGAAAATTGGTATGTAGATATAATCGGTGCCGGAGACAGACATAGGCTACTTTTTATTCCGAAAATCAGTCTGGTTCCCGAGGAAGACAAAATTTTACATTTTACTCGCGGTCGAAGCCGTGGGGCGCAGTTGGTAATCTCATATAGCCTTCTTAAGCTAGACCTTTTAGGCTTTAAATCTTCATTTAATTGCAAAATATTTTCAGTTTAAATTATACTGATCCACCATTGGAGAGTATAATAAAACAAGAACCCATGGACAGTGTTATACAATTGCAAAACTCCAGAGTTAATCAACCAGTTCCTATTAAATTAGAAGATTTGGATGGCATTGGTAAGTGATACAATTAATTTAAGAGCACAGTTTTAATATTGACATGTTTTATTAAATTGAACACAACACATTCAGTGATGGAAAAACTGTAGAGAAGCGAAAATAGCCTACAGAGTTGACCACACACCAAGGATAACTTAAAAAGGCATAATTACAATTATTGCCATAGTCATATTGTAACAGTAAACTTGTCAATATTATTATAGATCAGTACTTCCTGAGTTCTGAGTTTAAAGATAAATTGAAAGCCAATCTAAAAAAATATGGAAATAATGAAATGGTAACTTAAAAACATTGTTATTTCCAGATATGATGGCATTGCCAGTAGAATTAGCTGACGAATCTGGCGAGGTAGTTCAAGAGGTAACAACACCAACAGAAGGTGAAATAGAAACAAGTACTGTAGAAGCGGATTCTTTACTAACAGAGACTACTCACGCGTGCTTTTTGTCACTTGTCCGAGCGTTGTTTCCGGCGAGAGCGGCACATCGAGCTAGTAAGAAACAGTTAAGAGTTAGGTGTGCGGCGGTAATGCGCTCGCCCATAGCGCCACTCAACACTTGGTATAATTGTTAGTATTCTATGAAGATGCTTTTGTCCTAAGGTGGCTCACGATAAGCTAAAGATGATACATTACTTTATATCTCATTTTTTAGTATCTGATGACTGGTGTGCCGAACTAGATTCGGCTCTAGATTTCCTTGCGGGCGAAAGAGGACAGCATCCAGATGACTTTGTGCCATATCTTCAGTATCTGCCTGAAACTCAGGTATGTATTGTACACTAGGTTTGAATCAAGCATATGCGATAGGATGTACCCACAGACTCGAATCTGTAATAGATGCCGCGTAGGACAATAGGCGCGCACAACTCATAGCAGCAATCGCTAGCATAAGAACTCTACAGACTACGATTGATGCATTTTAGTGAATTCAAATGTTTGACCTTAAAATAGCCAATGATAGCATAACTTTAACGTTTCGCGTATTCCGCTCCTCCTTATTTTTGTGAGCTCAATACAGAACAAATAAATGTCAATGCGGTATCTATTAGAACTAAATCTATGGTTATAGTCAAGGAAAGTCAGTGTATGTACACCTTGACTTCTAGCAAAATATTGTAAGTTTATGTAAATTCAAATTCAAAAATCTTTATTTGTTGAACACAGGTAGGAAGGTGTTACAAATTATTGCATGACATGTAGCTTACTGTGTCAGGCCGCCAACGGCGCGAACAAATATTTAATAATAATATAGGTTATGCCTACACAATATAATACTATTTTAATTGATTAAAATTAAATTCATAGTGATTATCATAGTGTCTTAATTTACGCTCCCGACTCGTGGTCCAACAGCTATATCCAACTGGTTGTACCACGGATAAGTAAAGTTATCCATGGTCCAACTGAGATAATATAGTTTTTTTGTAATTTATTTTTAAGACCATAGAAAATATTATATTGCGTATTGCGCGTTATTTTTATGGTAGTCAACATAATACACATAACAAAAAATAGATGCAAGCAATTATCGTCCGTGATACATACAACCAGTTGGACATAGCTGCTGGACCACAGGTCGGGAGCGACAATTCGCTCCCGACCCGTGGTCCAAATAATTTATGACATGCGACCATTGACCCTTAGAGCATATCAACAATTTATAATTACTTTTGAATAACAATAACTTTATACAACGTCAATTTCTATCATTACAGTCTTACCTAATATAAAATTAATAGTTGTTAAAATGTCAATAATTAATAAAATAATTTTAAAAATAACAGTGCTAATGTCATTACATTTAAAAAAAAATTACTAAGACAACCTTATTGTAACTCGTCATTAATCAATTTATGAAATGAAAATTCAGAACTGTCACAACAACATTTTTTTTTTAACTACTACACACAACGCCATCTAGACCCAAAGTAAGCATATAATATTATATCTTGTGTTATGGGTTCTAGAATGCGGATAAATATACCTAAATACTTTTTTTTTGTAAGTGTGTACATTATTATACATAGAAACACCCAGACCAAAGCAAATACACATGTTCATGTACACAAATATTTGCCTCTGCGTGGCAGTCCATACACAGTACCACCGAACCACAGAGGCAGTCTCAATTTGAATTTGGACATAATGTATTGTACACATAAACATTATTAATAGTCATTAAATACTTACATAATTTATGTTATGTCTTCTAGATATTCACTTACGGAGTAGTAAACTTTTTCAATCAGATATTGCTGGAAACACTTCTTAAAAATGCTAATGTTGCTTTTATCTCTAATATATAACAGGATTTTTTTGTAAATCCTTGGTGCCATACCAAAAAAACTTTTTGTATGTAGTGTTGTATTATATATTACTTTATTACCGCATTTTGAGTTAAGAGTTTCAAATAAATGAATGTTAGTTTTTGTGAACTACTGCTACTGCTGTCTTATAAACGTATAGGTAGGGCAATGTCAACAGGTTTAATTTTTGTAAATTGATTTACAACTATTCGTAGATTTTAATCTGTACATGGCTCGTAGGCATTTCTTTTGGGCCTTGAAAGGAACTTGACAATTAATGGAATTACCCCGGTATACCAAATCGTAGTGTGGATTGCTCGTAGGCATGGTACGCAACCAAAACTACGGACTGATTGACTATTTTTGAAAGGTTATATAGCGCAAAAGATATTGGTTCAGCTTTTTACAGACCATTTCGATGTGGAGCTTCCACGTTAAATTACTGTCTAAATGTTACCCTAAGAATCTTGCATTACTGGTTTCAGCTATTCTTTCACCTGCATAGTTTATATTTAGATTAAATTTATTGGTTCTTTGATTAAAACTCATAATTCAATCATTCAATCATAGTTTTTTTTTTTCAAAATTTATTTTTAATTTGTTTAGCCTTAACAATTAATTACGCACTCGAAAGAATTGTTGATGTCATTTTCCGTAAGTTTGTATGTCTGTGCATGGTACAATCATTGTGATTTCATCAGCAAATAATACTATTTGGTGTTTAACACATTGTGGAAGATCGTTAATGTATATTAGGAATAATAAGGGTCCATAACTTGCCTTCTATCAGATATATATGCTTTAATTACGTTTAAAATATTTCCTTGAACTTTTTTCTCTCTCTAGTTATTTAAGCAGTATTTCGTGGTCTACATGGTCAAATGCTTTTGACATATCCAACAAGACTGCTGCGGTTTGTGTTTCGCTGTCTACATTATTAATGATTTTTGCAAATAATTTGAATACTGCCTTGTTTATAGACTTATTCTTCCGAAAACCGATGATGTGATTCGAAGAAGTTGTAAAGTGAATTATATATAACTTTCTCGAAAATATTTGCTAGGACTGTTATTAGTGCTATAGGCCGGTAATTTGACTATAGATAATTTTTCTTATGCACTGGTTTATGACATTTTTATCCTATTAATACCTTTATCAATGCATAAATTTAGGTATAATAAAGCTCAACTCAGGTGCAATTAGGTGGAATGTTAATTTGGTGGTCCTTGTATATATGTATGTTTTCTAGATGTACCAATGGATTGGAGCTGGTCGTGACTGTGACGCGATTTTAGGTCGTTTGTGTGAGCGGTGGCTAAGAGCTGCTGAGCCACCTCCACCGGCTTCAGAACCGCCGCCTTCTAGGTAATATTTAATTTTAGTTATATACTACTACACTTAGTAGAAAAGAGTTGTGAGATCAAATACGTGCCTTCGGTAGCTTCTGGGTCAGCACTGTTCTTTTTCTTTTTTGGCAGATATCCTACATCATGGTCAGTTCGGACGGCTACGGATGCGGAACTTGTGGAGTTTCGGTCTCAGGAAAGGCGAAGATTTTCAGCTGCCGCTAAACCGTTTACCTATGTTCAACATGGGTAAGTTATATTTTATTATGTTATCTGAAATCATCGATTTGATTCTATTAAAATACAATTATGCTACGAGGTATGGTAGTTGATGATGATGATGATGGTGAGAACACATACTCATCAAGCCAACATTTTTTTTTAGACATTTCAATCATTATTTTAATATATTATTATAATCAAAACATATTTATTTATAAACTAATACAACATAAATTTTATAATTGTATAACTATGTAGGTATATGTAATATGATTTTATAAGGGTTAATAAAAGGTTAATTTCCTAGATTGCTATAGCAAAAGTGTCAATGAATTTCCATTAAATTGGTATCAAATTTTATATTAACTACATAATAATGGATTTTTCATATAAGTAAAACGACAATGTATGGTGTCGATATCGTCCACACGCATTTATCGTTACAAGAGAGCAGGCGTGCATCCGCGAGTTGTGTGCTATTGCATCCCCCCTCCCCCTCTCTCTACATCTCTCCTTCGCTCTAGTAAATGATAGAAACGTAGGAAAGCCCGGTTTCGTGCTGCCAGAAGTGGTTCAACCCTTAGCGTGATGGGATACGGTTGATATTTGTGAGTGTTCATGTCAATGGCACTATCGTTATATTCTATCAATGCGATATGTGTATGGTCAGGTACCGGTCCGTGGTGGGCCCGTGCGCGCGCGGCGGGTCGGCGGCGGGCGCGGGCGGCGGCGTGCTGCTGGCGGCGCGGCCGCGCCACGCCGCCCTGGGCGCGCTCGTGCGCGACGCGTTGGCGCGCCTGCCCAATGGAGAGGGCACGCGACACCACGTACTCACATTGCTCAGGTAAGGCTTCAAAGCGTTATTACCAACGGCAGCCGTCGACGCGTCGGTGCGGTGGCAGCCGTTGGCCGACTGGAGAACTGACGACGCACAACAGGCGGAAAAGTCAATATTCTTCTACAGAAATAAACGAAAATATTGTTATAAAGAACTTATAAAATCCCGCCAAAAACATCATTACGTAAAATGGCGAAGTTACATATTTTGACTAAGGAAAGTTTGTGAGAATCATTCGTGAAAATTTTAAGTGTTCTGTTTCCGTCTTCTTCTGAGAACGAAATGCAAATGTTTTCCCTTTACCAGAAGTAGCATTTATGTTGATTAAAGAACCAAATATTGTATGAGTTTTTGTTATTAATAAAATAAATGTTAATAATGTTTTCATTTAAATCATTAATTTTCTTTAATACGTTGAATTATTATTATTAAATGATATTTAAAACAGTCGAGAGTAAATTGTGAACAAAGTCACCAGTCTTATTAAATTTATGGCCACGAATTTGGCTTATTTCGCCTGTGTGCGCTGCTGTGGAATGTCTACGACCGTCGTCGACGCGTCAACGGCAGCCACCGACCCGTGTCGACGGCTGCAGTTCGGATCACCTTGGATAGGAACACGCACCCGTCCTCCAATGACGATGAAGGTCACATGGTAATTTGGTATACATTTGGAGTCTACATGGGTTACATCCATCGAGAATGCTTTTTACAGAATGACACACGTCCTACACAACACCTATATGTGTCTGTATCACTGACAACACCCCTAATAGATTTCGTACCTATACAGGGCAACAGGCACGCACGACTCATACCGGCATTCGATGGCATAAGCACTTACGGCGGGTTGGTACATGCCCCTTATTCCATATAGCCCTACTGCATTCGAATACTTGACATTGGAATAGCCAATCACAGCGTAGGTTTTATGATCCGCGCATCCCGCATCTCAGCCCTTATTTTTGTGAGTTCGATTTAAAACAAATAGGTGTTAATGCGGTATCTATTAGGGGGTTGTATAGTGTCAGTACATGTATTTTTCGACCTCCTCGCTTTTTTAAATACCGTCACATGGTACTCACATAGTTTCCATGTTTCGTTTTACAGAATGTCGCAGTGGATAGCACCTTGCAGTGATCAAACACTTTTGAGTGCAGTATCTTCAGTATTAGACAGGCTTCTCTCTGCAAAGAGGGATCCAGTAGTAAAGTACGACCAGAGAACTGCTGTTTGGACTTATCTACATAGACATAGGTATGTATTATATTTTTATCGTCTTCTGTATCACTCATATAGCTTCTTCTTCTTCATATCGAGCCGACCTAGTATCAGGATTTGTTCAGGTCGCCCAGTATTCATTATAGAGGCATCTGATTTGACCTAAAGACTAAGTTATCATCATGGTTACAGCCGGGACCGACTTTCATATAGGTGACGATACAACGACTCATCTTTTGGTGAGCGTTAACTGGAGCATATCTGTGATGCTAGAATATTAGCTAATACGCTACTTACCGTGAAGTTAATACTTTCATATCAATTATTTTGTAGAAGTGAAGAAGACTGGTTGAAGATTACGAGCGGGCGCGGTCGCAAGGCGGCGGCGTTGCCGTTAGCCCCGCCCCTCGCCCCGCCCGTCGCCGCGCCCCCCGCCGCGCCCCTCGCCCCGCCCTCCACGCCGCCGCCCACCGCAAGCCCTACCCACGCGAAAGAGATGCCTCATCTCACGCCGCCGCATACGATCACTAACGTATGTACTCGTATCATCATACAATGTCGTTAATAAATGTCAATAAAAAATAATTTAATGTAGATTTTTAATGCCAATTCGATAGCCTTACATCTGTTTTTTGGAATTTGGTTAAAATTTAATAAAACACCACAGAACGTTTTATATAGCGGCTGACGTTACAGCAATGGCGGTTATAAGGAGGACTGTATAACGCTTTACTGTTAGGAGATGGCCTCTCTAAGTGAAATTTGTATCTGTTTTTATTTCATACCAATTATATAGAAGAAGATTTATAAATTTGTGTTATGTACCTACTTTACAGCTGGAATTAGAAGTTGGTAGTATGGAAGAAGTTATTGACAATGCATCTGACAGCGACGTCGACGTTGACGACAGTGGCGCACCATCATCAATACCACATTTGTCTTCTGCACAACTACTAATGCAGGCCACACAGGCATCACAAGGCAAACAAGTCACAGTACCACCGAAACCGAAGGGCAAACTTGTCGCCACACCGCCACCGAAACCTAAAACACCTATACCACCGAAACAAACACCGAAACAAACTGGAAGCAAAGCGGTACTAATGTCACAATCAGCGAAACAAGCGAATATATTAGCTCAAGCAAGACAAAGTAATGTGCAAATAAAACAACCCACTGTAATACAGCAAACGAAAACCGCAGTTTTACAATCACCTAAGCAATCGACTGTTCAAACAAAGCCAGCCACTCAATTAGCGAAACAAGCTAGTGTTATAACTCAAGTTGTGAAACCGAATATTGTGAAAACCACGGGTGCTAAGCAACCAAATCAACCAACCGTACAATCGCCTAAACAACAACCAAAGCAGATCATTGTGAACCAGGCATCGAATATTGTTCAATTAAGTACAGCAACACAATTGTCGAAGTCACTACCATCTGTTGTCGCTACCCCTCATAAATCGCCTTTAATTAAACAAAGGCCGTTGCAGAAAATTGAAGTTAGTCAGGCACCGGTAAATATCTATCTATAATATTATATAAAGCGAAAGAGTTTGTTTGTTCGTTTGAATGCGCTAATCTCTGGCACTACGAGTCGGATTTAAATAATTTGATAGCCCAGTTCATGAGGAAGGTTATAGGCTATGTAACATCACGCTACTGGCGACGGGAACAGAACAGCAGATTTCTTGAAAACAATTTACATAAGGTTTCATAACAAATGGGTATTTGTTATGAAATCCAATTTAAGCTGTCTATAAGGCGCTGTGATAAATATTAGTTACAAGTATGATGGCAGAAAACTCGCTATAGAGATCAGTTTTCCTTTGGCAATCATTTATTTTGTTACTCTAATTTGTTATGTTTTTTTTAAACAAAATCTTGAACGCTTAACATGCAGTACCATTGTGTTTGTTATTACAGGTTACTGTAGTAAGTGTTCCAAGTTTAGCAAGTCCACAACCACCCGGCTTAGTTCCTACATGTACAAACCATGTTCAAGTTCAAAATAAGGTAAGATACAGCCATAGATTACCCCATAATAGATACCGCATTAACATTTATTTGTTCTGAGTCAAGCTCACAACAATAAAGGGCAGGAACAGGGCCGAATCTAAGAAAGGGCAAACCGGGGCTCCAAAACGACCGCCCGCTGTTAGCCCAGTCATATCAGTTAAATGACGACCACCCGCCCCCGCCTATCATATCAGCTAAATGACGACCACCCGCCCTCGCCTATCATATCAGCTAAATGACCATCCGCTCCCGCCCATCATATCAGCTGAATGACGACCATCCGCCCCCGCCCATCATATCAGCTGAATGACGACCACCCTTCTCCGCCCATTATTTGACTGGCCTGTTGGTCTAGTGGTTAGTGACCCTGACTGCTAAGCCGGAGGTCGTGGGTTCGATTCCCACCCAGGACAAACCTTTGTGTGATGAGCATGATTGTTTGTTCTGTGTCTGGGTGTAATTTATCTATAATATGTATGTATTTACAAAAAAAAAAAAATGTATTTAAGTAGTATATCAGTTGTTTAGTACCCATAACACAAGCAAATATAATTGCTTAATTTGGGACTAGATGGCGCTGTGTGAATGTGGTAGAATATTATTATTATTATTATTATTATTATTATTATTATTATATCAGCTGAATGACGACCACCCTACCCCGCCCATCATATCATCTGAATGACGACCACCTGACCCCCGCCTATCATATCAGCTAAATGACGACCATCCGCCCGTGCCCATCATATCAGCTGAATGACGACCCCCTTCCCCGCCCATCATATAAGCTGAATGACGACCACCCGCTTCCCGCCCATCATCAGCCGAATGACGATTGCCCGCCCCAACGTCGCAACTCAACCAACTCGTTGTAGTTGAAGGAGCGCCACTATTAGAGATACGCACATATACGCATTAGAGATGTGCGCAAGTTGCGCTGTTATTGGATATTTCAAGGTTATGCGTTTGCACAGAAATGCACTAATCGTAGTGTCTGTATTTTTGTGCTAGGGAATGACACGCTAAGCGTGTCTGTTGTCCTGTATGCGGTGTCTATTATGAGGTTATCTCTGGACATAATTTGACAATACTTCTTTGTTCAAAATAACTAATCCATGTGCATTTATTTAGCAAGTGACTCAAGGCACGAGATCGCTGTTAATAAGACCAAACGCAGTACAAACTACAGTAACGGCCATAGTCACTACACCGACGGTAACACAGGTATTATTTTATTTGTATGGCATTAACAACCTTTTGTATGAGTAAGACCTTTTCTCTGCAACAATAATTGCTTTACTGTTTTTGCTCTTCGTCTACCAAAAAAAAAAGAGATTTCTAATTCGATTTTATTTTTGTTATGCACACACAGTTTTTTTTGAAGAGAGTATTATTCCACAGATGACATAAACATTACCCTTTAGTAACATCAGTAGCATGACTAATAAAAAAATAATAATTGCAGCAAACACCAACAACAAGACGAGGCATAGTAAGAGTTTTAAGTCCTGCAACTCCCGCATCAGGCAAATCTCTCATATCACCTAGAGCGTTAATGCAGCAAGGTAATTAAACATTTCTTATTCTCATTATAAATTTGGTATTTATTGTTAGAAATTATAGGAATGCTTTTTGATATTTTTACTACATTTTAGGTACCGCAGGAGCAGCAAAAAAACGGACTACACTGCCAACTACTGCTTCTGTTACGACTGTAGCGCAGGTAATATTTGTGAAGTTAACGATATTATAGTTGTTAAGGTACTCTATCCTTTATGAATAGGGTATTTTACTTTATATAATAAAAAATATAAAAATATATTATTGAGATAGCTTAGGAAAAAAGCATTTGGAAAACTTTAGTTTTAGTTCATAAATTAGAAAACTAAATTTTAAAATTCACTTCAAAGGTTTTAGCTTTTTTAATCTGTTTCATAACACCATGGGCTAGACATGGGCCTAGTAACTCTCGTAAATGATCGGGTATGTGTATTTGCAGAGTACGGCGAGTGCAACAACGGTAGTGAGCAGCGTACCAACGGCGGTGACGTCATCGATGTCGACCCGCACGGTGCAGCTGGCGGGCGGGCGCACCGTGCAGCTCGCGGGGCAGCCCGTGCAGCTCTCGCACGCGCTGCAGCTGGCCGCGCACAGCGTGCGCCTGCCCAGCGGACAGACCGTGCAGCTGGCTACGCCGCAATCTGTGCAAACCGTGCGAGTGTCAACCGCAGCTGGCAAGAGCCCCAGCCCCACATTCAAAACAATACAAACCACCCAACAAATACCAGTCTCCACCGTCCAACTCACCGGACAAACGGTACAAATCGCCGGCCAAACAGTGCAACTGGCGGGACAAAGCGTGCAACTAACCGGCCACACTGTCAAATTACCCAATGGACAAAGTGTTCATGTAGCTAGTCAAGGTGTATTACCGTCGCAGAGTGTTCAGTTACCAAACGGTCAAACTGTGCAACTCGCTAGTGGGAATATACAAACTGTACAATTAGGTGGTTCCAATGTGTTATCTGGTCAAAGTGTACAAATGCCGAGTGGACAGACGGTGCAATTGGGGTCTCAAACTGTGCAATTAGGTGGTCAAACTGTGCAAATAGCCGGACAGGCGGTACAACTGCCGAGTGGTCAAACGTTACAGTTATCCAGTGGACAGACGGTACAGTTGTCTAGTGGACAGACGTTGCAGTTGGCCAGTGGACAAACGGTTCAATTAGCTAATCAGACACAGAAAACGACAGCGCAGGTTGTGAGGGCTCAAACGCCAACGGACAAGACGACGACAGGACAACCGATAGTGGCGAAATTATTGACAAACGCGCAGGTGAGTCTCATAAACGTAGTATTTTGCTCATTTTATGTGTCTAGCATCCTTTAGAGGTACTATATTTTCTGTATAAGGGCGCTCACATACGAGCGACACTGCGACGATGTCGCATGTCGTCGGACTACGTCGTCGAGCGAGTATCGCTTGTCTGTTAGCGCCCTTACATGTAGTTTTGTAAATGGCTCGAGTTGGCACTTGAGCCGTTTAAGCGATGACTTGTGCGTAAAAAAATTGTGTAAATAAAGTTTAGTCAGAGTGTCGAACACGACTCTTCGAAGCTTGATTCGTGGTTTTATATGGAGAGAAAACATTCTCTGAAAAAATTAACTAAAAACTGGTTACCAGTTGAAGACTAAAAAAATATTATGTGTAGGGACAGATGATCTCGCTAGAAGGCATGGTGAGCGGCGCACGTACGCTACAGACGGGTGGCGCGGCCCGCGGTCGCGGCAATGTGCGTGTGCTATCACCCGCCGCGCGACTCGCGCGCCCTCTATTGCTCACCTCGGCCAAGCCGCTACATAACATTATACTACAGGTAACATAATGCATTATTGATCTTATAGATACTTCTAAGGACCTTAACACAAAATTGTTATGAGATGCGAAGTTGAAACCCAGAAAACTGCGACACGAATCGCTGCAATTTCGTGCGGTAACCTTGAATTAGAGTCGCATCGCAGTTCTGTGTTTGGACTGATTACACCAGCTTTACTTTGGATACTTACTTAATTTTTGACATTAAAGTAAAGTTGGTGCTTCTATGCCCATTATACTTATAAGTCAGTCAATGAATAGGTACTCCTTTATTCCATTGCCTGTTTAACGTGTCGGGCCGAAGTCATTTTACTTATCTCTACAATATATCTCTTAAATTTTTAAGTATTTATTGTTTCATTTCTAGGTTAGTGTTAGAAAACAAAAAGAATTAAACCCAGTGTATGCTTAAAAGAAACGTATATTTTATTCCTTACTACCGTTGTTTACAATCTGTAACAGTATTTTTTTATTTTGACAGCAAAGCGACGGCAACACTATTCGGGTAACGTCGAGCGGTGCTGCGAGTACTTCTCAAACTTTAGTATTAAGTAACATTGGTTAGTATTGACTTATTGACGTTATATATAATTATATGTAGCCTTCAATGTGCTATAATGACAGATTGTTACTAGCTTAGCAGAAATACCCATGTGATTTTCTTTATTTATTTTTCAGGTGCACAAACTGTGACAACGTCGTCAACATCAGCACCCGTTTTAAAACTTCAACAGGTAAATTTAAATAAAATGTAATGTAAAATGTTATATAGTTGCAAGATTTTTTTTATTATTCCTTTCAGCAGTGTTATCTGAATCTTTTTAAATTAACATTCGATTCTAAATAAGTAAGTAGCTATAACGAGAACTGGTTGAGGCGGGGCACCAGCCTTGAGCTCCCGCTGCGTGGTTAATCCACAAAATATGATGATGAAGATATTTAGTCAATTATTGTCTTTCTACTACTTAAAAATTTTATACTATTTAGTATAAAAACTTTTCAGTGCTCGTTTTGAGGAATATCCATGAAATTCTTTTACTTTCTGATATCACAGCAAGTTTACGAATCTCATATCTTTTAACACCAAGTTCTGGACTTATATATATTGTTGCGACGATTACCTATGCTAGAACGTTCGCAAGTACTTACCTACTCGTATACGACGAATACCTAAGCTCTAGAACGTTCGCAAGTACGTACCTACTCGTGTACGACAAATACCTACGCTAGAACGTTTGCATGTACCTACCTACACGTATAACAATAGATCATCGGCGGTAGGCATACCTACGCGTCGCAGCTAAGTACCTACACTCATTGTTCTGTTTTCGAGAATTGTCGGCATCTTTGTGGTAATAACTGGAAGGTTCTAGAAGTCTATTGAAGGACTATAAAAAGGATTCGAACGTCGGCACTTCGTTCAGTTGTGAATACAGCGATCTCGAGCGAACATCGAAGCGATACGGAAGTTTACGAAGAGCGATATACGAAGCGTGATAGTGCAGTATAAGTGTTTGTTGCATTATTTTGTTACTGTTAGTGTATTGTGCGAGTCTCTAATAAACTCATTAACGCGTAACTGGCATTTTACATCGAACCCCATCCTGACACGTAACAATTGGTGACAGAAGTGAGAATGCCAGTCACACCACGCGACGAGGGAGTACGCACTCGACGACAGGCGGCGGTAGACGAAACTCGTGAACCATCGATTATGGCCGATACTGAAGAGTCTAGCGCAGCAGTAGTTAGTGATCCCGGCACTTCTGCGGCGTCGACGGGTATGGGCTCTGGCTTCGACATGTCGTCCCTTTTAGCCGTTATACAGGAGGGCCAACGCCAAGCTGAAGAGCGCCAACGCCAAGCTGAAGAACGGCAACGTCAAGTCATGGAGGAGTTGAAGGAAGGTCAACGCCAAGCTGAAGAGCGCCAACGCAAAGCTGAAGAGCGCCAACGCCAAGCTCTTCTAGACCTTAAGGAAGGTCAACTGCAAGCCGAAGACAGACAACGCCAGGCTATCCGAGAGGACCTTCGAGAAATGATGGACTCTAAGTTGGAAGGGTTCAGCACCGTCATCAGTACTCTTCAAGAAGACGTTGAAGTGGTAAAAAAACGCACCAGCAAACATGATGAAATACTCGAAGATGTCCAGACCACCATGAACCATCATGACAAGATGATTAAAGAGCTGCAGAAGACCAAGGTCCTATATTCAAGCACTACGCCTATGGCCGCGGCAGTCACTTCCGGAGGTCCCAAGTTCAAACTGCCCTCCTTTGACGGCTCGTCTTCCTGGACGGCCTTTCGACACCAGTTCGAGGTAGTTGCCAAAGGAAATGGATGGGAAGATGATCACGCACTGACGGCGCTTACTTTGGCACTTAGAGGGGATGCACTGCTGATCCTAGAGAACTTACCTGCTGACCGACGAAACTTAGACGCACTCCTTAAGGCATTGGAAGCTCGATTTGGCGATAAGCACCTGGAGCATGTTTATCGAGCTCAGCTGAAGGATCGAACTCAGAAGTCGAGTGAGGGACTTCAACAATGGGCTGCTGAAATTGAACGCCTGGTACGACGAGCCTATGCCTCCAGTACATCATCTGTGGACCCGACAGTGGTGCAAGCTTTTGTGGATGGTATAAGAGACCTTGAGGTCAGAGCAACTGTTCGGTTGGCACACCATACAAGTTTAGATGCGGCCTTAGCACATGCCCTTGAGGTGGAAGCTGTGCGAAATGACTACAAGTCGCATAAAGTACGGGAAGTTGTTGCAGCTGTTAGACCAAGGGGTGAGCCTATGTGCTACGGATGCGGCAAGCGGGGCCATATCCGAATCAACTGTCCAGACCAGAGAAGAAGTAGAATGGTGTCAGCTACTACTCAGGTTGATGCTAGTCAACATCCGTTACGTCAAGCCCCCACAGTGCAAGTATCACAGGCATGTGACGGTAATAGCCTGGTAACAGCTGGAGAAATAAATGGTAAACCTGTTCGCCTTACGATAGATACGGGCGCGTCGAAGACCATCGTACGACCAGAACTTCTGCGGCGAACAATTCAGTGGGAAGACGCACGACCATCTTGCAAATTGCAAACAGCGACTGGCCAGCCAGTGACCGTCCTCGGAGCTACAGATGTGAAAATCAAACTAGGAGAGAAGATTTATCATCAAACTGTTTTGGTGGCGAGCATAACGGATGACTGCATTATCGGCTTAGACTTCCTACGAATGCAGCAGTGCGTTGTCGATATTGCTAAAGGTGTTCTAAGCTTCCCAGATCAAGAAGTCTTTCTGGAAGGCTGTTCTTCGATAGCGGTCTACAGTGCCAAAACGGTAACCTTGGCACCGAGGTCAGAAACCTTAGTCGACGTCAGGTTCCCTGAGGGTGTGACTGCTGATCGCTGCGTCATAGTGGAAGATCCTGGGCACCATACCAGTCGAATCACAGCCAGAACTTTAGTTATGACTAGAAGTGGGGCAAAAGTTAAAGTTGCCAACCTTAGCAATTCGGCGATGTTATTAAGGAAGAACGCGATCGTTGGACGATGTGAGGCTGTGAGCAGTCTGAGGAAGATCCAAGAGAACGTCCAGACTGCCGCTTCGGCAAACCATATGGGCCCGTTATTAGAGACCACGAAGAAAAGTTTGTCACCCAACGAATATCGGGAAGCAGAGAAGCTGCTGCTGGACTACAAGGACATTTTCACCAAAGAAGAAAACGACCTTGGAAGAACGGGGTTAGTGAAACACCCGATCGACACAGGTGCTACACAGCCTATTAAACAAAGACCTAGACGAGTGCCACTAGCAAAAGAACAAGAAGTAGCCGAGTTGATTGGGAATATGGTACGAACCAAGATCATAGAGCCATCATCCAGCCCATGGTCTTCACCGGTGGTACTCGTGAAGAAGAAAGATGGCAGTACTAGGTTTTGTGTAGACTACAGGATGCTGAATAACGTGACCAAGAAAGACAGCTATCCTTTGCCCCGTATTGACGACACTTTGGACATGCTTGGAGGCATGAAGTGGTTCTCTACGGTAGATCTGAAAAGTGGCTACTGGCAAGTGGAACTCCGGCCAGAAGATAAGGAGAAGACTGCATTTACCACCGGTACTGGCAAAGGCCTGTGGCAGTTCCGGGTAATGCCATTTGGATTGTGTAATGCACCAGCTACGTTCGAAAGGCTTATGGAACGCGTACTAGTGGGTCTTTTGGGAGATGCCTGTCTGGTGTACTTGGATGACGTCATAGTTATGGGACGCAGTTTCACGGAACATCGCAAGAATCTTGAGAAAGTGTTCAAGAGATTTCGTGAATCAAACCTGAAACTTAATCCGAAGAAGTGCGCCTTTTTCAAGAAAGAAGTTTCGTTCTTAGGCCACATTATTTCGGATAGAGGTGTTCAAACGGATCCAGAGAAAATAAAAGCGGTGCAAGAATGGCCTGTACCAAAAACTAAAACCGAAGTAAGAGCTTTCCTGGGCCTCAGTGCTTACTACCGGCGTTTTGTGAAGAACTTCTCTGAAATAGCTAAGCCATTACACCACCTTACAGAAGAAAAGAGGAACTTCGTTTGGGACTCGGATTGTCAACGTGCGTTTACACGACTCAAAGAGTTACTGTGTTCGGCTCCAGTCCTGTGCTACCCTAATAGAGAAGGCAGATTTATTGTGGACACAGACGCCAGCAATACTGGAATCGGAGGTGTGTTATCTCAGGAGCAAAATGGACAGCAAGTGGTCATCGCCTACTTCAGCAAGTCTCTATCAAAGCCTGAGAGAAACTACTGTGTAACTCGGCGTGAATTACTAGCAGTTGTGAAGACCTTACAACATTTTAATAAATACTTGCTGGGAAGAGAGTTCACACTACGAACAGATCATGCGGCACTGAAATGGCTACTCCAGTTTAAGAATCCTGAAGGCCAAGTCGCGAGATGGATCGAACAACTACAGGAGTACAACTTTGTGATAGAACACCGCAGTGGAAGGATTCACTCCAACGCTGATGCCTTATCGCGACGTCCATGCTCCCAGGATTGTAAACACTGTTTGAAGCATGAGTCCAAGGAGGTAGTGAAAATTGTCAGGACTCAGGGGACCGATGAATCCTGGGACAAAGAGGAAATCAGTAAGGTACAGAAAGAAGACAGAGATCTTAAACTAATAATGGATTGGAAGGCTCAGGGTCGGAAACCATTATGGCAGGACGTATCAGCCGCAAGCCCAATTACGAAGGCCTACTGGGCTCAGTGGGACAGTCTGAGTTTGGAACAAGGCGTGCTATATAGAAAGTGGGAATCACCTGACGGGAAGGATCAAGTTCTACAGATGGTCATCCCGAGAGACAAAGTTGCACCTGTTCTGCGCTTGGTGCATGACGGTGCATCGGGTGGGCATCTTGGTGTAAAGAAGACTTTGGTGAAGGTGAGAGAACGCTTCTACTGGGTACGCTGTCGGGAAGACATCGAGGAGTGGTGCAGAAAGTGCTCTACGTGTGCTTCGGTAAAAGGACCTCGTACTAGATCAAGAGGCAAGCTACAGCTGTACAGTGTCGGGGCCCCATGGGAGAGGATTGCCATTGACGTAGCTGGACCATTTCCCGTGACAGAAGACGGCAACCGCTATATAGTAGTAGTCCAAGATTACTTCACCAAATGGCCTGAAGTGTTTGCGACACCAAACCAAGAGGCTCAGACCGTGGCTAAAAAGTTGATCCAGGAAGTAGTGTGTCGATTTGGTGTGCCGTTGGAACTGCATAGTGACCAGGGAAGAAATTTCGAGTCAGCCCTATTTCAAGAGATGTGTAATTTACTCGGCATACATAAAACACGGACAACACCAGCGCACCCGCAGTCTGACGGCATGGTAGAACGGTTCAACCAGACATTGGAAAACCATCTGGCCAAGGTTGTCGAAGACCATCAACGAGACTGGGACCGTTACATTCCACTCTTCCTGTTATCATATCGGTCCGCGGTTCATGACACTACAGGATTTACGCCGGCCAAAGTCAACTTCGGAAGAGAGATACGCCTACCAGTAGACTTGATTACCGGAACACCTCCTGATACGCCAAAGCCGACAGTAGAATACGTCGCAAACTTGCAGGCACAGCTGGATAAGACACATGATCTAGTGCGAGATAACACCCTCAAGGCTAGTGAGAAGATGAAAACTCGTTATGACAGGAAAGCAAGTACTCATGGCTTCGAGGAAGGTACGCTCGTGTGGTTACATAATCCTCTCAGGAAAATCGGCAAGTCACCGAAGCTACAGGCCCGCTGGGAGGGTCCCTATAAAGTGATCACAAGGATCAATGACGTGACCTATCGCATAAGACAGGGCGATAGAAAGAAGCCGAAGATCGTCCACATCGATCGACTAGCACCCTATCACGGTTCTAACGCTGCTCGGGACGAGCATGATTAAGAGGGGGGCAATGTTGCGACGATTACCTATGCTAGAACGTTCGCAAGTACTTACCTACTCGTATACGACGAATACCTAAGCTCTAGAACGTTCGCAAGTACGTACCTACTCGTGTACGACAAATACCTACGCTAGAACGTTTGCATGTACCTACCTACACGTATAACAATAGATCATCGGCGGTAGGCATACCTACGCGTCGCAGCTAAGTACCTACACTCATTGTTCTGTTTTCGAGAATTGTCGGCATCTTTGTGGTAATAACTGGAAGGTTCTAGAAGTCTATTGAAGGACTATAAAAAGGATTCGAACGTCGGCACTTCGTTCAGTTGTGAATACAGCGATCTCGAGCGAACATCGAAGCGATACGGAAGTTTACGAAGAGCGATATACGAAGCGTGATAGTGCAGTATAAGTGTTTGTTGCATTATTTTGTTACTGTTAGTGTATTGTGCGAGTCTCTAATAAACTCATTAACGCGTAACTGGCATTTTACATCGAACCCCATCCTGACACGTAACAATATATTTATCAGTCACAATTTTGTCGTGATTTTAGTATTAATTCTGATAATTCTGTCGTCAGGCAACATTTTTGTCATTAATAATACCATTCAAATTTAAACACAAGCATAATCAGTTGGTTTCATAAATTTATTTATCATGATTTTAGGTGAATCCGATACAACAAGTAAAACTCGCGCAGGGAATTAAAATTCAACAGGTGATTTTTGACAGTTTGCATGTGTTGAGCGATCGCTTCGGTTACAGAGCAATCAAGTAGTATAGGTAAACTTGCATGAGGGAATAGAGGATTGACTGCATGTGTGACGAGCTAATCGAATTCTCAGTGGAAAAGTTATGCTAATGGGAAATTTTCTACTTGGATAAAATTTATGAACGCCATCCAGAAACAATTTTGTTAACCATGAGAAAAATTTTCATTAACTTCTGTTTAAAAAATGCCAAGTGTAACTTCTAATTGCCCCCTAAGAGATCTAAATTGACATTTCTTCAAGGACCTTCAGAATTTTTTGTTAGTCTGTCCTTATTTTTAAAACTGTCTCCTGAATATATTTTGGCTTTGTCCTAGTTTAGGAGTCAGTCTCAATATATAGTTAGATACCTTGGTGTATCTAGTGGGCATCGTATATGATACCAAAACGAATATCGCAGTCGATGCATTTATAGTAAAAATATAACTATCATAATATAGTGAAGTGGATATTATGAAAAATAGAAAAGCTAAATAACAACAACCTCTTTAAACATGGAAGTCTCAGTTGTACCACGCAATTTGTAAGATGTTTGTGTATACTGTTATCAAAAGCAACGATTACACCATTAATATATGTTTATTCGTCGAAAAACCATGCTAATATAATAATATTTGAATTCATAGAATCATTACTACAAGGAACTACTAGTAGGAAAGTTATCCATTTAAGTCAAATTAACATCACAATCTGGATATCTTTAGAGAAATGCATAAATAAGATGATAGCTAATGGATTAATTATTTTATACATCACACTGAATTGTAGTCTTATTATCACTTTTTGTCTCGTTATATTTGCTCAAAGTGAGCATAAGGTTTAATGTTTGAGATAAAATAAATTGGCAAACAATTTTTTAAGTAACATTTTATCATTTCTGTTTATCACAAAATGGTCGTTTAATGCAAGGGAGAGAAACTACAGTCAATTTAGATTTTTGATGCATCAGTGCAAGCAAAAAGTATGTAATATCTTGGTTATTTATGTCTCGATTGTTACTATATTATTTAGATACAACTGAACAACTGAACTTTTGAATATTGAACAAAGTACGCCTTTTTCTTTTTTGGATAAAAGACATTCGACAAGCATGTAGTAAAATTAAAATTAGTGCAGTTCTTAATAACAATAATGGTGCTACGAACACAACACGCATTAACAGATTGTAACCACTTCACAAGTGTATGCTTTATTCTTCACAAGCACTCTTTAATACATTTACAATTCTACTCTTCAAAGGAAGAACGACGCAAGTAAATGATAGCTATAGCAAAATGATCTTTAAAGTTTATAAATTTATATATATGTTTTAGTTTGACTTCATGTCATGCATTGGCTCGTTCTTCGTTTGTAGCATTATACCTAAAGTGTTGATAGCAAAACGGTGGTGTAGTAGGTGAATAGAGGTTTATAACAGAATATACTTAATAAAACAGCTCCCTTAGGTATGTGTTATTATGAAATTTGCTCTGTAAAGGTAACAAATAAAAAATGAAAACTCAGAAACTACAAGTGCTAGGAGCCTCAAATTTTGCATGGGGGTTCCTTTTAGGACATAGGTGTTGACTAAGACGGGATTTTGCGAAATTCATCCCCTAAGGGGGTAAAAAGGAAAAGTTTGTATGAATCTTCTATAGTTTTGATAGTAGGATTTTCAAATTACTTGAAAATACTAATTATTTAAAGAAAATTGAAATTTAGTTAATTTTTTTTAAATAATCCTTACAAAGGGGTGTAATAGGGGGTGTAAGTTTGTATGGGAAATCTTTTATTTTTAAAGTTATCGACTCCACTCTTTACTAAAATTAGTTAGGCAACATTTTACAATAGAATCAAGTTTATGTGAAATTTCGTCAGTTTTGAATAGATTTAAATGGAATTTGCCATAGAGACGGATTATACTAATTATTACTAATACAATTTACGATTGCCGTAAGATCAGTCAGGCAATATTCTCATACAAGCACACATCATTTTCACGCGAAGGAAGTCGCGGTTAACAGCTAGTTAGTGTATAAATTAAAAAGCAGCTCGTTTTCTAAAGCAAATGTTACATTCTCTTATCGGTGAATGCAAGCGGTCTTCTTTGTTACAAGGGTCCAGATTAATTATATATTTATTATATCTACTAATTATACTACTATAGTTACTATTCTACATCACCATTGTTTTTCTCTTTTGAAAACTTATACTTTACATTTTCTAGTTTGTTAAGTCAAGAAGTCTTGAAAGCTGTATTTTAATATTTTTATACAATTAAGTATACTACATACATGCATGCGACATAAATATGTACGCGATTTATGGGTGCAAATGGTGATTGTAATATTAATTTCCTAAAATGAATCTATATTATCACAATTTACCTATATTTATGAGTATACAACTTTTGACAGTGCAAAATGAGCGCTATAATTATTACAAATTAGGTTTAAAATAGTTCTTCCCAGTATCCTGCTTTGTTAACATTTTAGCACCTCAAACACAATCATATCATATACCTATAGTAATAACCTTTTAATAAAATATTATTAATTCACTCAGTTGTCTAATACAGTGTTACATATTAACTCTATGGATTACCTAATGTTTCAGGCGACGACGAATACTACGCCAGCGACATCTAGCAGCGTACGTAGCGTATTAATGGACGGGCAGCAATTAAAACTAGTGGGGGGTCGTCACGTGCTAGCTAGAATATTGCGACCAGCGCATCCGCCTCAATAAATGTATAAAATAAGCCATATCTTTGTTTAAAGAACTATCATTAGAACTACACGACGATTTAACAGAAGGATAAGAGTTTTCATTGACATTGTCTACGCTTGGATGTATTTATTTTTATATTTTACAGTTTAAAACAATGTTAATGTAGACAGGATTTTGGGCTTTTTAGTAAACCATGAAGGATTATTGAAAAGTGTGTTGTAAGTAAATAAAAAAGAATGGTTTATTGCATGTCTTACAATAATTCTAATGATGGCGATCTTTATTGATTATTGTCTCAACGTTGTTCATAAAGAATATTTAGTTAGATCTAACATAACGAATATTTTATATAAAACAAAATTTGGTTTATATTTAGTTTCCTTTTAAAGGTACTAATGTACAAATCCAGTATTTACGTCTCGGTTATAAGGTTTTGTAAGTTCAAAATATATTACGTATATAATTAAAACATAAGTATAAAAAAAAAATTGTATGACTATTTACTGTTTTATTTATTTTTGACGAACTAAGTATGTATCATTTGTGTTCAATCTCCATTAGAGATTGAAAACTGATATAAGGACTTAGATATCAATGTACATATTACACTACAATACTAACAATTAGGTATTAAAGAGAATTTAATAGCAATTCGATTATGGTTTTGTTAATATTATATTTATTTATTATCTGTATATAGAGAACAGAGCATTTTATGATTGGCAAATACTATTTTATTTTGCCAAAGTTACGACAATATAATTTACAATGGTCGTAATATACTAAACAATAACTACTATAATAGTAACATAGATAACTCTTAGAATATGTATTTACGAATATTAAACGTATTACCAGTTCTTAAAGTACATTTTTCTTTGCATCTTATACAAAGGCAAATCTGGTCCGAGGGATATCAACAACCGAGGCCGTGTGTCTCGTTTTTTCATCTTGCCAGCCTCAAAAAGAGATTTTGATAAAAAATTTAAACTCAAAATACTTAATTAAAACATTTGTATTTTAATCGCATTTTAATCATTCAGAGCCAGTGTGTTATAATTATAATTATTTTTCTATAAATTCAAAATGCAGTAAGCAATAATTATTTTTATTAAGCCTATTTTTGTATATTTTCTATTCGTAAGTTTTTAAAGTGCCATGGCAGAGGTAAGCCGAAATTACTATTTAATATCAAAAAAACTATGTTGTCCATAAATTCTAGTATTGTGTTGATGGTTGAGTTTTTTTTTCTGATATATAAGCTATTTATTATTACTTTAAAGTTTTATTTCAACCCATTAAGTTTGTACTAGTTCAGTTTTTGCGTGATAAAAAACATGATAATAACACAGCAATTACACTAAGCTATTTAGACTCAAATAAGCATAATTATATTTAAAGCAGGTGCGGATTTAAAATACATAATAATATACATAGAAACACCTAGACGAATGCAAACTAGCATAGACTATTTTAAATTTGTCTCAGTAAAAATTTTATTGTCACCCTATTAGAAAGTGACACACGGCATCTGTACTTCCATATCTCGCTCGGCTCGTTTTTTAGCTGCGAGTACTCAGTCCTGTTTAGTATAATACGTCCATTTTTATTGTTTATTTTTGGGTTTTATCGGTTTTTTGAAGCCACTAAAGTCAGACTCTATTACATGGAACTTTACTTAGCTGGAAGTAGGTTGTTGTCATAACATGCCTTTCAAACTGTATTACTGAGCTGTAATTTTTAACCTGTACTGCAGTATAATAATTTTGTCTTTTGAGGGTACCTACCATTAAAATTTTCTACTTTGTGAAATAGCAATCATGTCACAATTTTTTTATAGAACAGTTTTTACTATTTTAAGAAATAGTGACCGAATTTTTTATGTCAGTAGTTGCGCTCGCTCTAATGTTCACAGTACCCTCATTTTACCACCGCGATCGTCACAATGACATGTTTGTAAATGTTTTCGTTATTCAAATGTTAATATTTAATTGTTGTTTTCTTTTTGTATATAATTAGGTTTTTCCCTCTAGTTGGTAAAAGTCAATTGCTCTGACGAATAAAACTTGTTTATATTATGCTAAAGGCAATTTAAGATGTATGTTATAGTTAATAATATAACTCCTAGGTTCATATTGCACAGTTTTTCACTGTTAGATAACAAAATAAAAATATGTATAAATATTTATTGTTTTATTATATGACTAATAGAGATTTAAATCGTTAGATGCGCTCTGCGCTTTCAGAATCGGTCTACGATATAAGTCTGTGTGTGTGTGAAGTTAAGACATCCGCGCAAACGGACAATGCGCGCGCATCTACGACTGACGACAAAAAATAAAACAGAAAAATGTCTCGCTCCCGCTTAATGTAATTGTAATCATCCGCTGTCTTTCACACGGAAACGAGTCGGACACCATTTTATAGTAGAATTATACATGAGAAATTGTGAAAAGGTTAATAATTTAGTACTTACGCATAAAATGTAATTCCCTTCGATTTGTTTGTGTTTCTTGTATTATTATAACATTTTTTAAAGGCACAGGAAGGCATAATGATACACTTAGTGGCTTAGTTACCAAAACAAAGAAATGAAAATAACGTGCACTGTTCACTGCTGCTAACTTGACTACGACGAAAATAGTGAGCTCACTCTTCTCAACGATAATACGTTTTCGTGCGCCTTAGGTATGGTATGGGCGCATCTAACGATTTAAATCTCTGATGACTAAGATATTATTAGGATAAGCCAGCATTAATAATAATAATATAATATTTCAACAACTACACAACAATTTTGATATAGAACAGTTTTAACTATTTAAAAAAATTGTGAAATTATTATTATTGCATTATCCCCTGCATCCACTAAAATTCATTGTAAAGATCTCTCTCATGTCCACTTTAATCCCTGATCCAGGCTTTATTGCAAAACGGATTTTTTTTAACTTAAACTTATTAATTAAAATAAAAAATATTTTATCTCAAAAGAATGCTGACAAAACAAGTGAACGTCGACAAAACAAAAGACTATAGGAAAGTAATCAGTTAACGATAGTGTTTCAAAAAACAGGTGCAAGCAAGTTTCGACCTTATGGACAAATCGCTAGAAACGTATCATATAGGTGATACTGATCACGAAAAAAAACAGCCAATTTAATAATGTCCTTGAGGTTCAAAATTGCATGCACTAGTTTTTCGACATCCCGTACCAAAATATTACCGATGGCGATTGTTCTCAATGCATTGCTCACAATGTTCATTTGTTATTTTTTTTTAATGCTGATATTGAAACTACTTATTTTGATTTCTGTCCTTATGCGAATTAAGGAAATCGGCACCAATCGTCGTCGGAAGGTTTTCAATTCCGGAAATGAGTTCCAATACTGGAGATCTGATTCCGGAATTCCGGAATTGGTAATTTTTGTAAGAAAATATGGAAATGTTTCAAATCTTAAAAGATTTATAATTTAATCAGTCTTTTGATCTTTAGTAACATATTGATTTGATCTTTAAACAGTAATATCAACTAGGCTTTCAGAAAACACAATATAATTAAACATTTGTAAAATGAATTAAGCACTGGAATATTCTTACGTGTCGCGTACTTACATTAAATAGTTCCCTAAGCCTTCCAGTTTTAACATTTTTATTATGCAACTAGCTTTCCGCGGCGCGGTTTCACCCGCGTCTTTGCTTACTGCTCTGCTCCCGTGTCGCCAGTAACGTAATGTTACATAGTCCATAACCTTAATCGAGAACTGGGCTATCAAACGTAATAAGATTTTTCTAATCCGACTGGTAATTCCAAAGATTAGCGCGTTTAAACAAACAAACAAACTCTTTCGCGTGCATGGCTAATTATGACGATTTCATTTCGTAAAAAAATCTGACAAAATTATCTAGTTAATAGTAAATTAGTTAAGTTTTAACAAAATATTCACGACATACTGCATAAAATGACCGTTACAATTTGAATAGTAGTAATTAGGGCCTCTCAAATGATTTACTCAATGTATTGATTGATAGGCTACCTATCTCATTTCATAATAAAAGTTTTAAGACCAGTGCTTACGGAAATATTATGTCTACGTATTGTCACGTACGAAGATTCCATTCTTTTATTCATTATAAAAATGTTTAATTATATTGTATTTACAATATACAGACGTTACATTTGGTGCTTTGCGTTAAGAAAAGATAATAACGAAGGGAATTTTGTTTTGATATAAATAAATATTAATTCCGGAATTGGAAGATCTAAAAAATTGTCACGGAATTCAGGAATTATGAAATTCTGGAATTCCGAAATGCATGTCCTAAATAGGACAAATCAGTAGGATAACGAGAAAACGCAGATTTTTGGTTCAAATATTTTATGGACGTTTCACGATGTCACCGTCTTGTCAGTTAGAAAATAGATACCTATCTTTAAGATCTACAAAAAATCCACTTTGCAAGAAAGCCTAGATCAGAGATTGAAGTGAACATGAGATTGCAAAAAGATCCATCAAAAAATCTTTACAATGGATTTTAGTGGATGCCGGGGCATTACCATACCTACTGACCACCAGAAAAACCCCACTTATATCTTACTGTGGCCACTAATCCACCTGCCAATCGTGATGACTTTAAAAAATGAGATTTTTATCTGCAGTGAACGTCTTCAAGGCTGATCATGTGTGTTGATAGGATTCGTATCTAAATAACAGCTGCACTGAACGATAGAAAATGAAGATTTTGAACCCTGGCGCTTTTGAGCCTATAAGTGACGGTTGTTTACCACTTAAAATCAGCCCTGTTTGACCGTAGAGGCTTCGCCTTGTTAGTGTGCCGTTTATTAGAACGAACTATATCCAGCATCCAGCAATTATTATGCTTAGGTAGGTACATATTTGTTTTATGGCCAGAACAATAAACTACATCTATGGTTCTATGTTAATAGGTAAATACTATCACAAATATTTTAAACAAAAACAAATTTTCATTCGGGGTGGGAAACCATAATTTATTTCATTACTTATGTACATGGTGGGTGTTCTTAGCATATACAAAATAATCACACTGCTCAAGGCATTCACGGAAATAAAATGTATTCTTACACAAAGCTAATTGAAATAAATAGGTCCTATTCATTAGTATCTATTAGTGTGCGATGTTGTGTTGCATAATATAAAATATTAGCATGATTCGCGTGGTAAAATATAGGTAGGTCAATTACATCCAAACTTTAAGTAAATAAACCTCTAACGCACGAGACGACATCTCTAATACAAATCTCATCGTGCGTAAGCGGTCTTACAATTCCTTCTGTAGGGGAATTACATTATCCAAAGATACTACGGAGTATCACATTTTAAATTTCTAACTAACAAACCCCCTTCCTCCCTTAAATGATGTTACAGTCATAGTAGGTACATATATAATATATCTAACATTGAGTTACTTAATAGTTTCATACGCGTAAGTGCTTATAGTTTGTTAACACATGAAGTTACATACGAATTGAAACGATAGTGCCGTTATAAAATAAGTTTTGTAACCGATTACACATCAATCAAATAAAACTTACCGATCTAAGAAAACATTCATTACATCAGTCTTATAACTATGTTATTAAAATTATATAAATATTCATTTGAAATGTAAGTTGTAGGTAGTTGAAATGTAATTGGAAACGACGTTAAAACACATAGATATAAGTAATATTATATCAAGATTGATATTACTTCATATTATCCTAACGGACTACACAAAAATAAATGCGTATGCTTATTAAATAGATTTATAACACAGGGTTTATTAATACTGACGAGTCGTACAATCGATTTTTTCAGAGATATGATATACATAGCACTGACGTTGGCCATGAATCGCGTGTTGACTTGAGTTCCGATAATACCTACTGTTGTTTGATGAGATGCCACCCGGTGTGGGTAGTAGGTACCTTGTATATAGGGTTGCCAGAATTAACAATAAAAAGACGAACGTGCGTGTGCGGTGCTTATTTCGTTCATAATCAAATGGAACCTCGTGATTGATGACGATGATAATGAATATTCAGTGACGTAATCGATCTACCAGCTTACTTACTAAGTAGCTAGTGAAGGTACATGACGCTGAATTTAGTTTTCTCTTAAAACCATTTTGTCATACCAGAGTTTCAGCGGAAAAAAAGTCATAAAACGAAAAACACGTTTTCTTTAATGACTTATTATTATTCGTCGTGGTTAAAAATCTATCAAAAGTCTCGCTTTTTGGACATGTCGTGTTAAACATGACACCTGGCAACCCTACACAGTTGGTTGTGTACCGAACAACCAACCGTTGTGTCAGAGGCGATACCTACTATCGTTTGATAAAGATTATTCTGATATCGTGAGTTACATTGAATCGTCTGTTGGCGACCGTTACATCGTATCTACATGTATTCATAATGAATGAGCAGAACTGAATGCCTCTACATTATGTACTAGCAAGCTCATGAGTAGGTACACTATCAATATCTAATTAACATGATCAAGACGGCGAATGACTTTTTCCGTGTACATTTTATTTGTAACAAAAATAATTTTAGCAACTTTGCAGCATTTGACACGTACTTTTGTACCGAATTTACTTTCGATTATCTAGTACGTTTACAAAATATACTTACGCAATATATCGTATCTCTGAACAAGGAAACCACCTTACGGTCTTTGTTAGTCTGCAGACCATCGAATCGCTTTATATACAAACAAGAGGCACTGAAATTTTTAAATATGATCAGGTGTGTTAGAAAAACACAGATAGGTTTTCTATAACTTGAGTGACTACACTATGGCGGCTAATTATTACAAAGTGCGTGAATGCCTGATGTACAATCGAGCTGACAAGGACGCTTGTGCTCTTCAACGCCGTTATTCTCATTGTTTAATTAATAATCTGTCATACACAAGTAAAATTAAGTATTCTTCTGTGCATCAGATATTAAGAAAACCTAAATGTAAACACAATAGGTCATTCATTAGTCAAAGTTACGCTAGGAACAGTAATAATTTTGACAGATGGTTTAACTTGACGTATGGTGAACGTGTTATGAACATGATTGTGAGATATCTGATGCATTTTTACTAAGTACCAAGCTTGACGATTTAGCATTTAGCAAATATGGCGTTTATGATAATCCAATATACTTAGGTACGTATAAATATACTTTCTATCATTAAATTAAAAATCAATTATATTATAATAAGGACAGTAGATAGGTTGCATAGCTCTCCGAAAGTTGGCAGTGAGTGATAAGATATATATTATAGGCATTTGCTATATTAAAATTAATAGGCGTTTTTTAACTTTTTTTTTCTATAGGAACCGCACCGCCTTGCGACAGTGAGGTGCCCGCTGAAGTGAAAATGTATCAAAATAATTGATGCGATTCAACTCTGATCAACGCTGGCAACGACACTGATGGCAATATGAATCTTTAATATCTAGCTGTGTCGTTACTGTGCCAGCTATTCAAAAACGGCCAAAAACGTGCTGCGTAGCTCATATCTACTCTTCTCTATTATAATATAACTCTTAAAAGCTGTAGCGGATCCAAGAGGCAGAGCTAAGGGACTCATGCCTCCTCAAAACGCATTGACATAAGAACCAAAAAAAATTATATGCTACTGGTAAAAAGTATAATAATAGTTTGTTCTTAACGCTTATAGAAATAGACTTATGAATTGTAGATGAGTGTTGTTAACTGTACGATATGTACCCGAGTTGTACACGAGGCATCCTGATGGACTGCTAAACAAGCTAAAAGCGTGTCTGACGGATCAGCTCACTCGTCAGCATCGTCAGCGTTCTCGGCCGTCAACAAGTTGGTATTGTCATCAGCTTGAAGATCGGCGGTTAACTTCTGGAACAAATGCATCGATTATGCATTGTCACTCAAACAATTTTAGACTAGCTGCGCTCCCCCAAAATATTTGTATCCTTCGGGAACCAAACCGATTTTCGGGATAAAAGAAGCCTATGTCCGTCTCCGGCACCGAATCTATTTATATAGGTATCTACCAATTTCCATCGAAATCGGTTCAGCCGTTTAGGCGCTGAGTGGTAACAAACACACATACATACATACGGTTTTCATTTATAATATTAGTAGGATGGATGTAAAGACTAAGGATAAATGATGTTGTTTTGTCGAACTTAAAATAGCAAACTGTCAGTAAAGACAGTTAATAATAACATAACGCACTGGGTGGCCGGAAATCATTGCCTCAAAACTAGAGATGGACAGTTGAGTGGTTAATGTGTCCGACAAGCTACAATTGCGATAGATGTCGCGAGTCGCGAGTGTAGTGGATTTGATTCCTACCAGAGGCTAATTTGTTACACACAAGCTACACAAGTAAATAACTAAAGTGTGAATTCGGTCATGGATAGTTTATCTAAATTGCGCCGAAAGATGCGTTGTATCGTGTGTTTGTTCACCTAGTGCTAAACAAAGCTGTCTTTATTCAGCCCATTTTATTACAGAAGTACTTACCTACCTACGCCATAGGCGTGATTATTCTAGTTTTCATTCATAGTTCATTCTATTTTCGGCTATAGATATATTTGTAGCGTCTATTTCTTGTAGGATGTTAGGTAATATAAGCGTACCCCAATCTGAGCAGAGGCAGCATGCGTGCGCTTACGTCGCCGCACTGCAAGCGCTAGCAACAGCACCAGCGCAATTGATGAAAGGGCTGCCACCAACAGTGGCAACAGCAGGTTGTCTCCCGGCGAGTAGCCCTGTAGAACAATAAAAATATTATGTTAAACTATCTTCCCGCAGCGCGGTTTCACACACGTTAAGTTACACAATTGGTTACTGCCCTGCTGCCGTCGCCAGTAGCGTGTTGTTAGCCTATAACCTTCCTCAAGAACTGAGCTATCTAACGCAAAGAATTATTCAAATCTGTCTGGTAGTTCCAAAGATTAGCGCGTTTAAACAAACATAATTAATTATAATATAGATAGGCCGCACGCGCCGCACCGCATAAAGTGCATCAGTATCAGTGTATCTATACATAGATAGGTAGATATAAATTATCCGTAGATAGATTACCTATTGATCATGACAGCAAAGGCACGACGAGCTTTTATCAATGTACCTACCTACTCCTACTGATCTGATCTCCGAGACTGCAAACAGTGCAAACTAATGGCTAAAGTACTTTCTTTACACACATATAGTATATTTGCAACACAAATTCTCAACAATTCTTGTTGAAGTGTGAAGTGGTGCTTACAACGTTGAACTCTAAAGTAGCTAGGTACCCACTGTACCTACCTACTACTACTTAGACAGTTTCAATTTAAAAAATCTTCGTCAGTTGGTTAGGTAATTTACATATTTCTATTCTAAACCTCGAATATAAAAAAAAAACATTGCTTTTAAATCCTATAGCCGATTCTAGTTATTGAAATAAATAATCATTTTCTTCTGTCGTATTTCAATCCGTAGAGCCTTCAAGTTTCTTTTATTTTCTAGTGAAGTTCCTTCTCAACGAGCGGAAATTACTAGGATATTATTCTAGTCTATGTAGTAGTAACCTTTGGTAAACTTAACACTTCTAAAAAGTTTCCTCTTAGAGACTCCTGTAACTGTATCGATTGGCAAACTTAACTAAGATAAAAGTTAATAGTGCTATATTTTAGATAGGCATAAATATGTCTATGTTGTTAATAGCATAGATAGAAAATAATAGAAACTTGAAGCTAAAAACAAAATGCAATGATCATCCGTACCGCTTCGTACATGTGACTTAGTTATTACTTAGTTAAAAAACATCTGTGGTTTGAGTTCGATTCCCATGGCGCAAATTCAAGTTCATGTCTAAGAATTATGTGCTTATAAATTTCTTGGAATACAGATTATATTCTTAGTGATAATAGTTTAGGAAAATTAAAATATCTACCTAATTAAAATTATGGGCTTAATATTAACATTTGAGTGAAAGGTTAAAAAAAAGCTCCTGTAAACAAAATAGGTCACTGCGTTTTTTTTGTAACAGTGATAACAAGCTTAAAAATAAACAAATCGACCTGTCTAATTAAAATAATAATTATAAAATATCATAGGTTCTTCTGCCTTTTTTTTATTTGTATGTCTAAGTAAGTAGATACCTAATATTATTTAGATCTCAGTGATTATTAAACAAGACAAACCAAAAAATACACCTAAGGCACAGTCCCTATTTACTGACTGTACCTAATATAAAATAACTAATATATTTTATCTTCGCATTAAGGTGGTAAAAAAATCTGACAACAATGTATTGTGACGAATGCTATATTGTTTGCACAATGTATGTAGCTTGGATACTAATATTGAATTTGGCGAATCCAAGGCTGTCCATGGCACAGAATTTTGATGGTGGGTTTTACCAGTGAAATGCACGTAATATAATTTTAGTTTTTAATTTTACTACTATTTTTTTATTTTAAAACAAAATGTTTACTCTTCTTTTAATGATGTTTACAAAGACAGAATTCTTCATATTGCAAAACTATTATATTATGTATAATTAATTAATTACATTAAACATTTTGTTTGCGTTTATATTTATATTTACTGGTTTTGGTTTAAAATATCGCTACTTATGGCATTCTTCTGGAAGGTAAATACCTATACTTATTAAGATTTATAAGCCAAGGTGTACCCGCTTACCATGGCAAGGTACGCAGAATTTTACCGACCGATTTTGGGATAAATGCCTGTCTCCGGCACCGAATCTATGTAGGTACATTTACAGTATTTAGCCTTTATGCGCTGAGTGGTACACACACAAACTCTCGCATTAACAATATTAGTCGAATTAAAATAGGTAAAATGCCAAACATTATGTGTAATTATGAATTTAGGGCACCTATTGTTCTATTTTTTAACACAGAAGTTAAAGCAGTAATTCACGACAAAACAAATTGCGATAAGATTTAACAGAAAAATCTTGTCTCTTGTTTTTTTTATGTTGTAAAGTTTTACAATTCAAAACTTGGTTTCGATTGGTCTGGAACTTAAACAATATAGTATATATATATTCTACTTTTTTAATGATATGATTACATTTTGTAGTTGGGTAAAAATTAGTTACTAAACCTTTATGTCTGATGAAACGATTTATATCGATAAACTTACTAGAAAGATATTGCTCTAATTGCACTTCAATGAAAATTTATCGTTGGTAATCAGAATCACATTACATAAGTACTCGAGCCGCAATAGATTTCATAAATCGACTTTGCCATATCCGCCTTTATTACGTTACGGGTTACCCAGCTGTTACCGAATAAACTTAACTAGTTTACGTTTACGTTACAATTTGTTATGTGGTGCACGCGCCAGTGTTATAGTAAATACATTGTAGCTAAACATTACATAAGGCAAGTAACAATGCAGTACGCACCGTCCATTGGAAGTAAGATGACGTGTCCACGAACGGCCATCGTGCGCCATACCACCCGCTATCACCCGCCTTCGACACCGTTACTTCGTCGGAATCAGTGCCTGGTGCCGCATAATCAGGTTTTAACGGTGGCAAAGAAAACACTTCGTCCACTTCTAACGATTCCTTAAATTCGTCGTCATCGTCTACTGACAACATAGCATCTTTTAAATCTTTCAGTTTATATGATTCACTAGTCGTCGAGAAATCAGTTGTTGCCGGAGTTCTTGTGGTTGTAGGTTTAGTAGTAATTAGAACATCGTCATAAGGTTTTGTACTAGCTACTGCAGATTTTTCTGACGGAACATAAGTTCTAGATGCATATTTAAATAAATTGCGCAGTGTAATGGTTTCCGGGGTTACAGTTGCCCGAATTATAATATCTTTCTCCCATGATTTCATTGAAAGATCCTGATCAGCTACGCGATCATTGACAGCAGTCCCAATTGTAGGAATCTCATTGCCTTCTGTCAGTAGAGGTGGAATAGCTGTGGACGAAGTAGAGCTTTTCCAAGACCGTAATGCTGGCATGGTCCATGGAGGTGTAGTCGCCTTTTCGCTAATAATTGTGGGTGGTACTGTGGTTATGGTTGTAGAAGGCATGGTCGTAGTGGAGCTCGTCTCAGACTTCTGACCAAGAGTTAAAATAACCTCGGGCGACATTTTTAATTCTTTTTTTCTAGATTTTGCTAATTCACGAGCAGCAGGTGCCAAAGGTGCAATAGTAATTGCTTCATGATTCACTTGATTTCTACGAGCTAGCAGTGTTCCGTTCATAATATAAAGTGGTACGGAAGCTAAAGCGAGCGCTACTATTACACCAAATATTATCAGCAAAACATATTTCACTGTGGATTTTCTACGCGATCGGCGCACGTGGATCGAGGGACTATAATCCCGACCCTTGCCCTTCAACCCGCTGTTATTTAACACTTCCTCCGTTTGCGGTAGGATAGTGTATTGGAGGCTATTTTCGCCATGTCGCACTGTCTTGTACATTTTGATGATGCAGCTACTTAGATATCACAAAAGGAAACACTACCGTTACGTTTTGTATTCACACTAAATCTTATCACATACTCGTATTTTCAGTTTGCTAAGAGGAGTCCGTGGTCTGAACGGTTTTGCGAGTCATCAACGTGGAGACCAGTCGGTGCGAGACATCGCGGACACTTGCGCTTTGTGCAGCGTCGTCGGCTCGGCGACGAGTAGGGTTGCAGGGCGCATGCGCGACAACATCGAGCGGGTGCGCGCTCTTCCATGGCTTGGCGGTCCGTCAGCTCCAAGCTTTTGAGGTTATTAGACTTAGAAGCCGGCTTCTATTCTATATCACGCCGCACGACAATAACAATAACATCACAGGCTTTACAGAACTGTCTACGTCGACTCATTAACGAGTAACGAGTTAATAGAATGAATGAGGTAGGTATAGCTCCTATTAGGTTTGCATTAAATTGTTTGATGAATGAAGCGGAAAATTTATTTTGGGTCCATTTTGCTAATGTAATCGAAAGCGAATAGTGGCCCCTTGAGCTATCTAACGGAGCTAGATGCGAAGTTTATGCGTTCACTACAGTGAACATATTCTCTCCATACATAATCTATGGCCATGAATTATTGAGAAACTGTTTTGTTCATGTTTTTACGTAGTATTTTATTCTCGATATGTCTCGAAATATCTCGCGCAATATATGAGTCAGCGTATATTTTTTTGGATGCGATTGAGATTTCCCACAAGGTACATCGAAAAGTTTTTGTAGTCATTGATCAAATGCAATGACGTATAATTTATCATGTGAATGCGGCAGGTTTTGGCATCGGTTTTCTGCGTAGTTTGATTTTATGTGCTGTGATAATTTTTCTATAACGCTTTTGATACGTAACTGTATATAGATAAGTAATTCAATGTTTAATGACGTAGTTACTTACCTACCTAGAACCACATATGTATATTAAGTAACTAGGTAGGTATAGCTATTAAAATTTTGTATAATAGAAATAGACACTCGTTACAGCCTAGCGGAGCGATAAATCTGCAACGTTTCGAGAACAGTCCATGAATCAGTGATCAACTTCTAAAACACTACTTAAGATCTCTCCACCTCTCTGAGATCATGTAAATGGCGTGTCGGTATTAGTTGTCACCAGAGACTTTGCATTACACCTTACGGTTGTCACACTAACATCTGTCAAAATCGGTAAAGTCTTCGGTAAGTTCTGCTTCTGGTCGACTACTGGTGTTGATTGTAGAAACACTGATTTTATAGGATATACTGCAGACCAATCTCAATATATACCTATACTGTCTACAATGTCTACTTGCAATAACTCGTTCTAGGGAAGGCTTTACAAGGCTTTACAAACAAAAATTGAAATGAGGGGTACAAAATACATTTAGACTTTAAGCCAATACTAATGGATCAGACATATTTTTGTAGCGATGAGGATTAAAGTCTGAACACGGTAGCAAGGGTAAATAATTTGGTTATACAAATTCGCTTTGTGTCTACGTTTCAATCACGTTACTTAGGAGTATTATAATCAGTGATCGGAATAGGTAGATTGAAATGGGGTCATTGATCCGAAACGTATATATTAATATGGACATTCCTTCGGAATTGGTGGATTATTAAAAAAAACCGGAACTTATGTAGGAATTTTATTCTGCCAGAGTGGAAGGAGTCATTTGATGATTTGCCATCCTCAAAAAAAGGTAGGAATTGTAATAAAATGAGCAATATTATTCTTCATATTTTTTTTAACGGCACACAGTCACGATTTGACAAAACCCAACGACCAATCAGAACAAAGGATCATGGGTGGTACAATAACCGGTTATCAGAACAATGCGTACGCCCGCCGACGACATGCCAGGTAGCTCACTCGTTTACTTCGGTTCGTAGAGTGCGCATCTTTGTTTGTTACTGTGTTGTGAAAACGTTACTTGACCCTGGCTTGTGTACATACTGACTTCTGGAATCTGCTCTAAACCACGATTTGGCTCGAATATACGGACTCAGATTTTTCACTATTGAATTGGATCTACATATTTAAACCAAGCTTTGGTAAGTAATATTTTACTAGTTACAAGGAGTATAAAGCATGTTTGGATGTACTATAAGAATATTTTTAGTATTGTGTTTGTTTGCTTAACCTGCTGAACGTACCATGAGTCTTAATATTGTTAAATCTTTAATAGAGTATGAACCAGTGAGCTTAGTGCGAAACAAAATTATGATATTCTAGTAATGTAGTCGCAATTCAGCTAACTCCACTATTAACCGACATTTTACTGGAATCCGTATATAATTTGAATGCCCTGTGTCTTCTTGCAATGTATTGGTAAAATAAATTACTATAGGCCTTATCTACTTCTCTACAAAATATTCTACGTAACAAGCCCTTTCATTTGATACCCATATTGATGGAATTGAAAAAAAAAAATAAGTTGTCCGCCATCTTGTAGCGGCAGCCATTTTGGATTGACAATAATATTGAATATACATAATTGTATTGTCACCAGAATCAAAGGCGAATACCAAATTTTAGATCAATCGGTTGACAAGAAGAGGGTGAAATTTCAATGACTAAATTTGATCCACGAAACATAAAACAAACGGAGTAAGCTAAATAAACTAAATAAAATGTAATTTTTTTATGTCTTTGTTTTAGGTGATATATACGAGGTTCCATCTCTAAAACAAAGTTCAGATATGGCAAACGTCAAGGCTGAAACTGTAGAAAAATGGATATCCGGTCATCCCGAACTACTTTACGATCACTCTAGTGGTACAATATACTGTTCAAAATGTGAAAGCCATTTGAAAACCATAAATAAAGGAAACGTTAAAAGACATATCGAAGGAGCAGTACACCAGGGAAAGTTTAAGCGGCCCGAAGAGGAATTTTATTTCGATCTTATAAAATTTCTCATTTTGTGCAATATTCCGTGGTCTCAGATGAAAAATACTACTTTTCAAGATTTCTTTAAAAAATATATGTGTAGTACCTGTTGTTGTACGTATACTAATCGTACTCTGCCAGATGAATCACAGTTACGGAAAGTTTACTTGGACAAGTTTTTTAAGAATAAAATCAATTCGATTCGGCAAAATTATAAAAATGAGAAACTATGGATATCATTAGATGAAACGACAGACTTTTTAGGTCGCTATATAGTCCATTTTTTAATAAAACCATTACATCCTAGCAATTTGACTAGACCTTATTTGGTAGCATGTAAAATGCTAACTGTAGTTAATGGACAAACAATCACGCAATTTGTGTTAGAATGTTTGGGAAACTTTTGGGAAGATTCTTTTGAATCGAAGGTAGGTAACATTCTTGTCCTCTGCACTGATAGCGTTGCATATATGCTGTCTGCAGGACGAAATTTAAAACAATACTTACCTGAAATGAAGCACGTAACATGTTTGGCGCACTCTCTTCATCGCGTATCTGAGCAAATTAGGTTAGAATATCACGATGTTAACATTTTAATAGCAAATGTTAAAAAGGTATTTTTGAAAGCCCCAAGTAGAGTCAAAATTTAAAAGAAAAATATCCAGATTTGCCGCTACCTCCCCAACCAGTTGTTACAAGATGGGGCACTTGGTTAGAGGCAGCATTTTATTACGCTCAAAACTTTGAAAAAATAAAAGAAGTATTATCTTGTTTAAGCAGCTCTGATGCGGTATCTATTCGAGAGGCAAAAAATATTATAGAAAACGAAAATTTAAAAGAAGATTTAAATTACATTAAAGACAATTATTTTATAATTCATTTGTCTTTAAAAGAATTGCAAAAGCATAATTTATCGTTGACAGATTCACTTTTAGCATTTGACAACGTCAGAGATGCTATAAATCAGTGCAATTCAGAAAATATAAAAAATAAAATAGAACGTGTTATGGAACGAAACCCAGATTTAGACACACTTAGAGAATATAGTGAGGCCATTGAAAAAAATGAAGCACATAATTTAATACCTTTTTTAAAATTTGCTCCTTTGACATCGTCAGATGTAGAACGGTCTTTTTCCATTTATAAATGGACTTTAGATGTTAAAAGAAATAGGTTGAAAATAGAACATATAGAGAAACTCATAGTTATATATTTTAATTGTAAAGATCAGGATTACCAGGATGCTGACATTGTAATCGATGAAGATTAAAAATGTGAATAAATGTAAAATGTACATATTTAACAATAAACAATGTTGATTTTTATCTTTTTTCTTTATTCTACCCCTTTTTTTTGGTCCTAAAATCTGACTAAAATCAACCTGTTCCTTCGTATGCCCTTTACGTTTCAGAGTCGTGGTGCATCCTTAGAACAGTCTCACGACCCCAGCAGGCATTGGCCTTCTATGGGGCCCCGTCATTTATTCTACCCTTAATGCAAATTACCATGACCCCTATGAAAATATTTAAATTTAAGTGCAACAATTTATGTCTATCTATAAAAGTTCTAGCCATAAAAGGCTAAAAGTAAAAAAATAAAATTTCGATCAGAATTCGATTGTTTTTATTATTCAACAGATAAATAATGAATTAATTTAGTTTTGATACCTTCCTTTAAATTTTGAATTGAGTAGGAATAATATCACTACCAACATTAACGGGAAAATGGCTTATCCATGTTCTTCTTTCTGTGTGCATTTATGATACAAGTACCAAAAATCAATCTACCTACTCCGATCACTGATTATAATATAAGAAGTACTGTCTTTCTCTTTAAAAGACACACAATTACTAAATAGATGAATAATTTATCAGTTTAAAATAAATAAATAAAAATATATTTATTGTCTCCAAAATGATAATGTTACATCAGAGATGGTAGGGTACATATTATAGTAATTACAATTAGGCTCTAATCGTATTGAAAACTGTTCCCCAAACTAGGCTAGTGCCTGTATTTTGGGAGTTTCTACTGCATCATTGGAAACTCAAAGGCCAATAATGTAATACTTAACCAAAACTCGCATAAAGACGTATGCTCGATAGTACCTAATTTACATCGCTGTATACACGAAGAGTGCTCTAAATAATTCTTGGAATTGAATTCATTCTTTCCCTATCCAGAACAACAAGTGCACTAACGTGTCACACTAATATAAAAGGTTCGGTACTTTTTTCAAATAAGTAAGTATGCCAGGTAATTAAAACAAGCACTAAGTACAAATTAAAACTTGGTGCTCTGTAGAGCATTTTAAATATATTAAATAATCAAATTTACGGTAGTAGATCCACGCTGGTTTCAGCATGAATGGGCTGGATCGTACCGGGGCAGTACTACCCTTTCATAGGATCGACGTAAGAATATTAGTTTTCATGCTAATGTGTTTCGCTCGGTGAGTGAGAGCGCCAGCAGCCCAAATACCCCCTCGGTCCTGATCGTTTTTCCCTTTTCCTTCCTACTCAGTCATCCCCTTCTCCGTGGTCGGCAACGATTAGGTTGTATTTTCTAAGCTGTACTACTTTAGTAATGCTTGGAAAACACAGCCATCTCTATAGGTTACGGATGCCACGTATCATTAGGGTATGCTTGTAAAATACGTTGGTAAACCAAATTATTTGTATTAGTATTTTAAGCGCGGCGTGATAAGCATAAATAATAAATAAAATGGAACCATTATGCTACCAATTGTGAGTGGTGTGCATCACTACTGGATATTGCTGATTGCTTATCAATTTCATCCAGAGTGGAGTAATGAGGAGGGCTATATATTACTTTGTCTCGTTCTGGTGTACTTTGTCTCGATTAATTATACGTTTATAAAGTTATTGTCGACAAAAGTTTTTAACAATAATTCACCAAAAACATTTTCATATACCTAAAATGTTCTTAAGACGATTTGTACTGTCAACAGTTACTTATCAGATATCACGCAGAGACAAGCATATGACCTCAGAACAGTGAAGTTATAACTACACGCTCTTACTCTACAAACCCTAACTTCACAAACTCTACACCTTAGTCAAAATATGTGGTTTGGCCGTTTCGGTATCGTCAAACGACTGTAATAAGGGGAAAAATTTAATTCGCCATCATCACATGGCGTAACGTAAACTGAAAAACGTATTTACTTCTCATTACTTTTCTGTTATTAGTAGGTACAATAGATTTTGTAGTAGTATTTTGTTTTTCTTTAATTGATACAGAGTTCAAGTTTCCATAAGATGTTTTTTCCTTCTCAATCTCTGAGAAAAACATAGAAAGTAGGTACTTTGAAAATGCCACAATGGTAATTGTCCGGATACGAACCCACAAACCTGTATAAAATACCTGCCTGTTCTGTACCACAGGTATCGCACACATCTAAACTGCTGAATCGTTCTTTTATTGTATTTTCAAAGCTTTTGTTATGTTATATAATATAAGCACGCCGCGGCCAAACTTAGAAAAAGTTCACAACGAGTATATTAACATGTTTTGCGGTCGGTCAAGCAGCGAACACACCATACGAATACTAATTTACTTAACCTTGAACAGAATCACGTTTCCCTTTCGAAATTGGTTCGTGAATGCTATATTTTTAGAATAAAAGTAAAAAGAGAACGGCCAAACAGAATAAAAGGGTTGGTCGGACGAATCGTCTCGGTTTTTTGTTAGCCGACCATCTTTTTCTACTTAGAATTTCGTAAGCGTCGAGTTAGATAAAAGTACCCGCGTTTGTTTCGTGTCCTCCTTAAACTTTAGACAGCTTCTAAACTATTATTATTTCTTGTTGGTTTTCAAAAAGATGGACTGGCATAATGATGTTCCATTACGTTTCTGTTTGTATCTAGTATTTACCATTTAACAAACAAAAGGGACTTTAGGTACAACAAGACGTACTAAATGCAACAAGAGCTAATTAATATAATAGGTACGTAGAGAGTGATATAAAATCTAGATAGATACGTGTGTGCTATGCTTCGCAGAATGCCTAGATATGAAGTGACATTCGAACACAGAATGTTTATAAATGTTTAAAAACCCGTTTATCAACAAGATCTCAGAATATCGCAGTGACAAGAAACAATAAACTTAAGTATTACATGTATAGTGCATGGTTTCCATTTAAATTTAAATTTAAAATCAAAAGTAATTTGATCAACTAAACAATAAATGAAATGAATTTTGAAACCTTAGTCAACGGAGACAACAATACTTGTATGTATTTGTATTCTGTTTGATCGTATCAATCTTCATGCAGATTGCCTGATATTATAAAACATCAAAGTTATCTTTCTGAAGCTCTTTCTATCTATTACTAATATTTGTTTTGGTCACACCGTATCTCTGTCAGTAAACGTTGGTGTTTACTTTAAGTTCGTATGTGTCATAAGTTCATAACTTGCGCTTATGTTTAGTTGTTAGGTATTAAACTTTACCTATGCATGGCGTACATTTATCACCTGTATCTTGTAAACCCATTCCGGTACTAAAATGGTGCTCCTTATTCATTGTCGTACGACTCTCAAAATCAGACATATACCTACAAAATATTGTATGTATAAGTAGGTAATTCATGAACTTTATGATTGATAAAGTATGAATGTATTCTTTACCAATGACACTAATTATGTAGGTAAATATTGATTTTGACAGTTAATCATGATCTTTAGTATTTTTCCATTGCCCAAAGTTGTGTAATAACATGAAAGTTGGCATTATATTAAAACTCATGTGTGATGCTGTCGCAATAACGTTTAGTTACAATTTTGTAGTAACTGACTAGCAGCTGGCACTGACATACTCCACAGAGCTCATTTTCTACTATTACTCATATTGGCACTTTAAATTATAACGTGATTATAATTTTGCGCTTATGTAGTTCATTCTCCATAAAATATACATGCTTCCTGATAAAATTAGAATCAAATCAATGAATCGATGTATCGTGTAGTACGCTGGACCTTATCGTGTTGTGCATTAGGGCGTCGTTTGCTCTAGTACAATGACATCGACAAAGCTGCTATTTTCGTAATCCGCTGGAACACAGCCAGCTCTGCGGAGCATCGCGTAAATAAACGTACATGACAAACGCATGCTCCGCTCTCTTCGGACCTATTTTGACTAATTTAGTAATGCCCCGTAGGAAGCTATCGGCAGAAAATATGGTACATAACCGCTCGCTACTTCAAACTAGCTTAGTAGGAAGAGAGATACAGACCGGACTGCGGATTACTTATAATATGTGCATCGTAAAATTCTTAATCTCTCAGTGTTATTATTCATATTTGAATCTAAATATAACATAATATAATAAGTTGCACAAAAATGTCAATACTATTAAAAAACAACAGGTTTTTGTAGTTAATATTTAAGAGGCCATAAATCTCAATAATAATTATAAATTTATAATATTTCACGATACCACTACCTACCTACCTACATTTGGAAATAAATGTAGTGTGTAATTTTAAATAATCTACATAACCTTGAGGGTTCAAAGCACATCCTGTCAGTGCGTTTTACGAGGTTTGCCTAAATAAACATTTTCACTAACACGTGTTTGGTCGCTAATGTTGAAGCTCGACCGTCGACCATCGCTACACTATGCAACCAACCTTCTCCCTCATAAAAACTCTATTTATCGCCACGAATATTGTTCTTTCATCCACTTACAAAACAATTTTAGAGGGAGAAACTATAACTTACTTTACTACCTGCTGCGCTGTAAACGGCACCAAAACGTTTTTATTATACTTTTTTTAGACACGCTTTCTAAATATTGTCTCTATTCGATCCCTAAGGACTTAAGATAAGTCTTCTCGCTTATCTTACCCAAAAAAGGCTGAGTTCAAGATAATATTTTAGAGCCAATCTTGCATAAAAACTTATTTCATTATGGTTGACACGTTAGAATTGATATTTATCTTCGAGTACCTCAAAGTTTTAATTAGCAGAGGATCTTTGTAAGAGTCCTTTTTGCGTTTAAACGTGTTTTGTCGAGTAAGTTTAACAACCTGTTGTCGTAGGAATTGTGTTGCAGTACTGATTGATTGTCTCGGAGGTAGTAGTGAGTGATGTGTTTGGTTCGTGAGCGTCACGGTGCCGGTTGAGAGTGCATCGTCCGCTCCTGACCCTGGCTGGCCCAATGCCACGATATATTCGGAGTAAACCGTGCATCGGCACCGTGGCACACCGCCAATTCCTGGACCCTTCCGCATCTTTAGCAAATCATCGTTCTGCGCAAACTGTCGAGATAGCTATTTTCAGGAACCGTTTAGTTTTTACAGAAAATGGTTCATTATATATTTCAGGAAGGCACTGTAGTTCTTTTAACGTTCCAGACATTTAGTTGCACCAATTTTCACTAAGCCGAAGTTATGAATTAGTAAGTAGGTAAAGGTGACTTTCGGCTTTTATCTATTTTCTGATTCATGAGAGTAATAAAACTTCGTGCAGTGCCGCAGTGATAATGTGTTCGACATAGATACTATTTCGTTTGTTCGACTGTGGCACGTACGATAGAAGACTTTGGTTCAATGCCCGAGCCTTTAATCTTTGTTGTTGTATTCATTGTAGCCGATGATTATAGAAATATGGGGTCCTTATTATATAAGACTCTACATAAGAGTGTGTATGATAGTAGGTACTCTACCTATACCTATATACATAAAACGCGAGATGTTATGTTATGCTAAATGAATACAAAATACTTCATTTAATTTTTCGCATTAAATCATCGAATTCGCCTCGCAACTAGGAAGTCGTGTTCAAAATAATTATAATCTAACATGTGTTCTTAATGAAGCCGTGGCGAATAATTTAATTGGTCCAGTTAGCGCCAGTATATTATATTATATAATAATAGAACATTATTGTATGCTGTTTTCTATAAATAGCTTCCTTAATAATTATTTGAGTAGATAACAAAAGGACAGTTTTACAGCTCTAGAACAAGCGTGAATGCACGTGTAAATTATAAAGTTGTACCATTATCAATCGATTAATTTTTTTTATTTAAATTGGAATAATAATATTCGGCAAGTAAGTTTTGATTTCCTTCTATTGCCTGAAATTTGGTGTTGTGTAGGAACAGGTAATGTAGGTGCTGCAAAATAATCAAGGATGGTTCAACTGCAGACCAGCCAACCTAAATGCTTTTCAGGTGAACGCGATAAATTGAGAGAATTGCAAACTTTAGGGACAGTTTTCTTTTTTTTTTAAGTAAGTACATGGTCTTTGCTTAGATAAGTATATATGACATATTAATGCTTTTTTACTAAGTTCAAATCTGTTTTTATTATACCTATTATAAATTTTAAGTTTATAAATAAAGCCTGCGCTGGAGAACAAACGAATGTGTTACAGCAGATCTAGCAAATATACAATGCTACGTCATAAAATATGCCTAAACTTTTTAAAATAAAATATTTAGGATCACACAGACATTAATATCGATTTGGATACGGGCAAGGCAGCATAGCTGGCATATGTGTGCTCGAAATGTAGTTGAAATGTATTTACAAAAATTTCAGCATGTTTAATTTGGCAGTTACACTAGATATAGGTTTTAGCCTTACTGCTCGTTTACTAGTAGTAGCAGCAGGCGATTAACTGGATGTTATTGGCAGCCAGGAGTGTTAGCATTGGCATAGGTTCAGGACGTTCAACCCGCACATGTGATGCGATATATATGTATAATCGAGATGAAAGTGCAAGTGCATTGTCCGGTATTGTAACTGCAGGTGTCTAGCGTATGATATAATAGTTATAATTATAGTTATAGTTATTGCTATACTAGTGCAAATGATAGCAAGTTGAGAGGTTTTTGGGGTAGGGTTTTCTGATTATACTCGCGGTTTATAAAAGCGCGGGCTAAAAAAAGAGTTGAGTTTCTAATATTAAACATAACTGCGGAAAGACTGCCACTGCTGGACTTAACCCCGACCTTGACTGGCTGCTCGCTACCGATTTTAAATGATTTTCTGTCATTCATCTAAGTTTTAAATCATTTCTGTAATTTGGGTATTTCTCGTGAACCAATCAATCTAACCTGGTGCAGTTCGAAGAATATCTCTCTTATTTTTCTCTCTTCTCTCCATATTTCAATCATATTTATCTCGAAACTCACTTTTATGGACCCGTGTTCTGCAGATATTTTAACCTTCATCATCGTTCTATAAATACATTTGTTAAAGTTAATGTACGTTACTTTTCCACATAGATTTTGGATATCGGCCAGTAGTGTCATTGGTCGAAATCGTTTAAATACCCTACCTTGAACTTGACATGGTATTATGACGTCACACCACCTGCCCAGGTGCCAGCAGATTTGGAACGACTCATAGACATCGCCTTGTTACATAGAATTCGTTGATAATTGACGGTAACAAATGTTATGGTAGGTATGTCAGAGTAATATTTGCGTAACATTTTAGTTTTGACGGAACGAAAATAATTTGGGAAATTGCCTTCTCATGGTTATAACTTCTAGGTCTGTATTATTTATTAAGGAAACCTGCATCTAGTAGTTCGTAGGTTAACTATGGTGAGTTGCCAGGAACACAGTCAACTCTTTCATTTCGCATAGCGTTAAGAATAGTGTTTATTACTGTAGCATCTGTGCTACGTGTAGTGTTCAGTATACCACACTTCACTGGCTTGTCACTACACGATATAGCTAGCTATGTGTAAGATATTGGTGTGTCCGAGCACAAGCACGTGTTACTCGGTCAACGGTCAGAGAGCGACTGCTCGTTCTATGCGCTCACCGGACGGAGAGTGAATATCCCCTCTCCGCATACACCACAATTACTTATTCTGGTTTCATCTAGACCATTGAACAACATGAAGTGTCATAGAGCTTCGTGTGATAATCGGAATGTCTTCTGCCTCTCAATAGATACGTATTTTTAGAAAACGGTCGCGAGTCCACCCTACAGATTAATAACCACTACTGGTAGGTACTTAGTAAAATATGTAATAGATATATGTATAAGCACCTATATTAAAATTGTAAATGAAACATTTTTGTTTATAATTTATGTAAACGCAGCAACTTACTAGGAAACAATAAATTATAACAATCTTGTTAATGCAATCAGAAATACAGTTTAATTAAATGTATAGTGTGTGGTAGGTATACATTAGGGCCTATTATGGCGCTATCGGCCAGTGTTGCTCATTTGTGTAGGGGCGGACCGCTGAACGCTTCACAATATCAGCGAAATTAAGTCACTGTACATAGTAACATAGGTAAGGATTGGTTTCAACAACATAAACTTTCTGTAAATTAAATTAAGATTCAAATTATCGAACGTGTATGTCTAATATAGTTTATTATTTAAATGTGCAAGTGTTCGGCCATCACGAGGTCGGAGTAGATCGTGTTAAACTAAACGATTTTATTATTATAAGCGTCACGTAACATGGTGTAAGATAAAGCTGCGGTCCATATGTGCGCTTGCGACGTTCCCACGGCCCGCCTTCCCCCATTCCTCCGCACAATATTCACCATGTGTTCACATCCATTGTAATCTGAACCATCCCCTTATAACACAAACACAAGCGTCATATTATTGTGCATGATGACGTAGCTCATGCTATGCTGGTTTAATATTTACCTCCCGGGTTCTGTGCATGTTCACGCCTAGGGTTTCAGGAGTGACGGTTTGTCGCTAATTGATAGACGGGTAATTGATTAATTAAATATGAAAGTGACTGCGTAAGCGTCATGCATCCTGTCAGTTCATAAAATTTCTCCTTTATTTTTCATCATATTTTTAATTAAATAAGTTTGTTGAAATGGGTAGAACACATACGTGGTGTTTTGGATTTAGTAAAATATCTTTGTAATGTTGTTTATTCGTATGATGACTAGACATTTATGTAGGTACGGTATGCACGAGAAGGTTGATTGGCAATCGGGTATTAGAAATAAAAAAATTAAAAGGATACTTGCCGCAAGTTGTGTATAGGTTAGGTGCCAATTTATTGTGAACGTTACTGCTCTCTTCCCTTAGGAGTGACCTATTAACCTGCAGTGGATGGACGTCTTCTTCAGATAGAATATACGGCAATAAAAGTATCGTGAGGGGTTTATAGGATTAAAGTTTTATGATCTATTACAAACAGCCGCAGCCTCATCACAAATATTTTTTTCAGTGCATTCATTTTATTCTATTTAGATACTAGCTATTTACATATTTTACATATACATGAATAGAGAGCAAATATTATTTCACTTGTTCAGAATAAAAACAAGAAGCGATTTTAACAAGAATAATAAAAGACGTTATATTCTCGTCAACTAATAAACCACTCAATTAAAGCTCATGACGACTAATTGATTACATTGGACGCTTGCGTTTATACTGGAGTGTTCTTTGTGTACTCACGCTTTGTAAACTTTGTTGAAGCAAAATCAACCTTGTGCTACGTAATATCTAATCACATTTGGTGCTGATTTTAGTGTAGATATCATCAATCTTAGTAGAGATAGACGTGTAGGAGACAAGAGTCGATGGAAAATGCTATCGAAATCGAAAATAATTGTTAGTGCTAAAGATAAATACTTTTACCTAGGTACTGGATGCAATCGTTGGAGGCTTATATACCCCTTCGATTCCTTTTTCTTCCTTCCTCATTCCCTGTAGCGATTTGATTTTTCTAGTATTGTTTTTATGTAATAGTTATTCAAAGAACATTTTTTTCATTCTAATATTTTTTTTCCGTATTCTCTTGAATTCAATCTGTCCTCCGAAATTTCGATCTAGGTATAAATTACAAATAGAATTGAAAACGGTGAAGGTACCTACTTAAATTTTTACATAGGGTTCCTTTGAGAATCTTTTTTACTATGCCGAATAAGGTCGACAATAAAACCTTTTTAAAAAGAGCACCTCTAAACCATTTCTTTGTTGTCTGTTGGTCTATTGATTTGACAAGGAATTCTATTTCTTTGTTTCGCTACAAAACCTATTATAGTATACCTACCTACTATTTAGTAACAAAACCTTAGGAAACATCAAACATGCTTTCTGAATTTGTTTTTTTAATGTTACAGTAAAGTTATTTAGGTATGTCATTGTTGTCAACAATGACATACCTAAATAACATGCACCGTTGGTCTAGTGGTTAGTGTAACTGACTGCGACGCCGGGTGTCGTGGGTTCGATTCCCGCGGAAGGCAAATATTTGTGTGATGAACATTTGTATTTGTCTTCAGTTTGGGTGTTTTCTATGTATTCTAAGTATGTATTTACAAAAAAAAAAAAAAAAGTATGTATAAGTATTATATTTCAATTATCTAGTACCCATAACACAAGCTCTGCTTAGCTTGGGACTAGATGACGTTGTGTGATAGTGTCCACATATTATTATTATTATTATTATACCTAAATAACTTTTTGTTGACCATCCTAATAAAAATAAATTAAAGACGACTTCCGCACTAGGAAACTAGCGTGGTACCGCGAGTATAATTTACAAGTGTATAAATTGGATTCAAATCTCACCTTAATTAGGGATGTACGCAAACGAATTTAAGGGCACGGTATAGCTATATACCTATATAAAATGGATACCCGCACTATCTATAAAATAATAGCACCAACTATAATATAGGTGCTTCAGGTGCTTGCGTTATCCTCAATAAGATAAAATTAGCGTATAACAAAATCTGTGGCATAACAATCGAGCATGCATCCTACATCATTGATTTGCTGATGGCCAGTGTGAAATCTCGACAATTTGTAAGGCTTCATGTAGACTACACCTGCTGCAATATGATATATCGATTGCAGTAACATGGAAGTACTAAACTGTTTTTTTTATAATGAAGATTAATTTTTAATAGGATATTTTATAAAAACACGAGAGCTCGAGTCGACCACAGGCAGAGATGCTAATATGTAATGAATAAGATAATATTCTAACTTATTATTATTCATGAGTACCTATTATTAGATACTGCAGCAAAGATCTTTTATTAACGTACCTAAAGATTATATTATTATACTCCTTGATAATTTCTCAGAAGCATTGCTCGAAATGTAGGTAGGTACTAAGGTGGATTGGCAATATTTTTTTTTTTATATTTAAATTAGCCTACCAAAGTGACTCCACCCCGCCTGATGGTAAGCATTCAGTGGAATCCAGAAGTGGTGTGCCACCATACCAAAAGCTATCGTCTTAAACTGCTGGTATGGTGGCCTCCACTATGGCGGCTGGGAATGGGGTTAGAGGAAGGGAATGAGGGAGGTGAGAAAAGAGGAAAGGGGGGAAATTGGGCCTCCGGCACTCTCACTCACAGAACGAAACGCAGTAGTAAGGATACTACTATTCTTAAGTCGATCTTCTATGAGAGGATAGTACTTCCCCGGATGATCCGGCCCACTCATGCTGAAACCGGCGTGGATCTACTACCGTCCAAATTTTTCAATTTCGGACTTTCAGACTTTATACCAACTGACATTTATTATAAATGTAGGTTGCCTCACGAAATTTTCTTTATGGAGTAGTGAATAAGACCTACATTTTAGAAAGATCGTAATACTACGAAACTTTAATAATATTGGTACTTGACCGTTTTCGAATCCTCAATCTTGAAATGAATTAATGTTGAATTGGGTAATATTTATTCAATCATAGTTGTTTTAGACATATTCATTCTTTTGTTTTTTTATTATTGACAGATTTATGTCTTTGGCAACACTTTACAATTTCGATTCCTTGAAAACTACAAATGATTTCCTCGGAGAACTTTTCCAAGAAGTATTTGCTATCTGTTTTAATGTGACATGTTCACACTAATATTATAATTTTATCTTATATTTATATATCTTATCTTAAGTTGTCGCCATTAATTAATTTTAAGATAGGTACATAAAAAATAGAAATAATTAAGTGAAACAAACTAAAATTTAAAACATCTTGTCACACTCGAGTTGAAAGAAAGTATTTGGGGATAAACAAAAAAACTTCAAAGCAAACAAAGCACAATTTGTATGATTGTGTGTGGAGTAGGTGCCTGTCTGGTCGTCACATATGCATCTGCACTGGAGTGTGTCACCTGACCTAACCCAACCCTGCACTTGTGAGTTTGACTCCCGTCGTGCTAGTGAATAGTTCAATCTAAATCACGTTTATCGATACAATATTCATTTTATATATTTGAAGAATTTATTAATACAATTTTAAAATAATATATATTTACTAAAATAAATATAATATTTTTTTAAATAATAAACTTTAACTGTTTTAGCAGAGATAAACAAATAGTGTTCCTTTCCTTCTCGACTCTATTTTAATAATATAGGTTATTAGGGCCAAGGCGTAGGAGTACACCACCAGTTGCTAGTATAGATTTCTGTATAAATACAGTAAAAGGAAACCTATTATTGAACGAGACTATTTTAAATTTGACGATAATAATCTGATAATATTCTGTCAGATCTATTCAAAAACATAAAAAAATAATAATATCGATATCATCATTTGTAATCGGGTACATCACTAAATGTGTGTTGTTTTCAATGTGAGTGGGGTTGAACAAAAAACACAGCTTTGCTACGGTGACAACGAAAAAATTTCTACGACTCTTAACAAGAAAGACTTTTGAAGATTTTTGTTATTGAATATCTCACCCTTAGCACAGGGTATGAGGACTACTAATGGCTCATAAATATGTCCGTGCGGTTCATAATAAATTTACGTGACAAGTTAAATTGCTTTTACCATAATGTTTTAATGATATCTTTTGAAAGCCTCCTAACTTGTAAATTCAGGTAATTAAAATTTTATTATATTTTGCTCATTTTACTTATACACTTTATTTTCTTTATTATCTAATAACGGTTAGTACGGTAGGTCTTAATCTCTGTACCATGAGATTAATATCTATTAAAATAGTTGAGTAAGTTCTAAATCGTAACAGCCTGGAAGTTACTTCTTAGTGTGGGTTTACAGTGACGCTTTCGCTTAGCGCAGATGGCACAGAGTTGCCGTACAGATGGCCCGCGTCCCCGCGTCGCGGGCCACGAGGTTTGCGTCATTTGGATCGTTATAAAGTAAACGTAAAAATAATTAAATGGTTGCTTAGCGTACCTACGGGCACCGATAACCCGCGCGGATGGTAACGTCACTGTAAAACCAACCTCACTATCAGGTGCGCTATTGGCCAATGCTGGCTGCAACGTTAAACCAACGCAAACATTTAAAAAGAAATTGTGCTTGTTAAAAGCTTATGATAGATAATTCATAACGTTTTCGAGAAATTTCAAAGAGATATATTGTGAGGCGCGCTGTTGAATATTTTAACACTTGACACGATAGGCCCAACTCGCGAAGCGTGTACCTGTTAAAAGATATTTTCTTATTTCCAAATAACTTTTTGTTCAGGGTAGGTAATATCAAAATATTGATTAAGAAAGTGAAGGTCGAAAGTATCAAACCTTTGTAAAAACGATAACGATACTAATAAGATGACATGTTAAGGTCAGCGGCAGACTGTCTGATATCGTCATGATCATTCAGGCTGGACGCTGAGCTGATGATAACGATAATCTACACTACAATATTATAAAGAGGAAAGATTTGTATTTTTGTATGCAACGAATAAACTGAAAAACTACTAAACCGATTTCATAATTTCTTTCACCATTAGTAAGCTACATTATCACTGAGTAACATAGGCTATATTTTATGTTCTACTCTCACGGGAACGTGAAGCTCGTGACGTCCGCTAGTTACTGATATTTTCCCAACTCGATTATTGTGCAACACAGATATTTGGTGATTACCAATGGACCAAGGCTGCTGGTCCTCGCAGATATTGTCGATCCGCTTGTTACCTAGCTGCGCTTTACGAATTATCTATTATGTATACTTTAATCATATAAATAATAATAATAATATCTCAACAACTACACACAACGCCAACTAGGCTCAAAGTAAGCATTCATTACTTATACGAGATAGTTTGTGTTATGAGTTTTAAAATGCGGATATACATACTTAAATACTTTTTTATGTAAATACATACATAATTTAATATATAAAGAAATACTGAGACCAATGCAAATAGAAATGTCATGCACACAAATATTTGCACTGAGTGGGCATCTAATGCAGGACCTCTGCGTGGCAACCCGCGCACACAGTACCACCGAACCACAGAGGTCGTCAAATACTTTGCCATGTAGGTACATCTGCAGGTATAAACAATTTAACTGAACGTACATATTTAATTTCTTTTGCGAAATGCTCTCACGTAAACACAGGCGGATCTGTTTGATTACATTCGTACGTGTTTTGGTTCTCTGTCGAAACGAAATGAACGGTGCACTGACGGAAAAGTATTTGGCAAGACCATTTCATCACGAAGGAAATTGTACGTATCATGAGGTTCTGTAATCTGTGTTACATGTTAGTTGGACTGGTTTTCTCTCACACGAGGATAAAACATGTATGTACTTGTAATCGTTGTAAAACTTAATTTATTGCAAAAGTAAGTATAAGGTAAATTTAATTAAATGGACACGTATATTCTCTTATATAGGCACTTGATAAGGCAGGAAATAATAATATAGGAATTCTTAACACTGGTAAGTATTAAACTGTTACCTAATCGATACTGGAGACTATACCTCAGAGCTATATGATTTTGTACCAAAAGCTGAAAGCATTGGTATTTTATTGCCAATATAGCCACACAGGCGTAGCCGCGGCCAGGTACAGGAGAGCGAAGCTACACGCTGACACGCTGAAATTAGACGAATTAAATTTTTCTAAGAGGAATTCGTTTTCCTAATGTTTCTATATGAATTTGGATTATATTTATCACATTAAATTTAGTAATTACATGGGTTACTACTAATACTACAAGTCCACACGTTCATTTGTCGCCCATTATGCAGATTAATAAACGACCTACACGATGGTAAGTCAAAATTGCCGCTCTTCAACAGCCAAAGGGTTAGCAGCACAGTTCGTGTTGCCCCTGGGGCCGTCGCCTGCAGCAAGCACAAAGTAACAAAAGAAATTTACTCTATTTTCAGCCCAAAGCAAAATATTTACAGCTGCCAATATAAAATTTTCTTAGGTTGTGACGACGACGTTATGAAAACAATGATTCACCAACCGAAACGCAATAGTAAGTATCTACTTAGTATTGCGTTTCTGGTATCTTCTGGCCAGATAATATTGCTGTCTGAGCGCAATATGAGCAAAAATCTTCTTAAGAAAAATAACGCTGTGTCGTAATTTATGTTGTTGCTTATTCCTATTTTTAGTTATATTGTTATTGCTGATAAATTAATTTGGCCATAAAACTATTATTATTAGAATTATCCGGCTCTTAACGTGTTAACATTAATTAAATGATAGATTATCCATAATATCCGTATCCGTTTGATGGCAGACGATGACAACCGCATGACGTTACCCCGCTAGAGCCCATCTTGTTTACTTCCTCATGTTAATATAAATGAATAAAATTTGCGTTAATTACTGAAGTTGTTACTCTTAATCGTGAGTAGGACACTCATATGTACATACTAATGATTTAATTACTTCTTAGATATAACCTAAATACGTAATGATTATACCAGAAAACCTGTTACAAAAATGTTTTATAATTAGTGCGCAAATATTAATGAAAAATTTAATGAATAACATGTTATGCTGTATAATTTAGCCTGCGCATATTTTATATTTTCGCAGTGACTAGATAATAATATTATGAGTAGGTAAACATTGCCTGTATGAAACTGCAGCATTAAAGATTCTTACGGTCAAAGTGATCTGTCTTTAAGAAGGCCCTATATTTTTTAAATTGGGCATTAGATGTAACTTCGTCTTGTGTATTAAAACAGTGAACTCTCATAAAAGGTTTAATATATAAATACCCCCTTATATAGACTACATGAGTTTCAACGAACAAATATAAGTTGAAGGTTTCAACGAACTTGACAATAACTGATGGAACTCAAAAGGATATAATCCTAAATATACTTACATAAAACGTAAATCACATCTTTTATCCATTGTGCAAATGTTTTGAAAAAGACAATACGTCTTTCATATATAAATGAAGAGGTACAATAATAGTTTGACGCGTACCTAATTACGGTTCAGTTTTTGTTTGCAGTTTCACTTTTGTTACAGTGTTTTGAAGATTGTTGTACGCGAAGTTAGAATTTTATTAAATGACTAAATTTGATAAATGACGACTGCACCTATGTGTGGTCTAGCTGTAGCATGTAGTCTTTCTGTTAACGCCATAATAACTCTTGTTAGTTAGAAGAATAACTGTTAAACCTATACGTACACGTTATTTAATGAACGTTCCTTCTACTTATGGTTACGCCGACAACGACTGTCAATGGCTTGATCCTCACCCGAGGCAAATAATTGTGACTTAAAAAAGATTAACAATAATTAAATAGTTAGTGACCGTTTATAAAAATGTAGCACTCGCGTTTCTAAAATAGTTTTAGCTATCCTTTTACAAAATATTTTTTCTGATTCTGATCAGTATCTACTGTCCCGTACTATCTAGTTTGCTTGACCTCTGTCAACTTTGTTACAGTCCAGGGGCCTTACAGTCCAGGGGCCTTACAGTCCAGGGGCCTTACTGTCCAGGGGCCCTAACACAACCTCTTATAGCAATCTTATTTTGTCTCTATCCATGTTTTTAATGGTTTAAAAGAAAAAGATAAAACACAAAGTAATATTAATAGAGTCAGTGGTAGGACCACAGTTCTAGAAATACACCTGTCCCACGCCATAACATAATACTCATCATGTGGGATACATAGATAGGCAGAGAGAAAATAAACAACTCTTGTGCAGTTGATGACTTCTTACTCTGACTCTGAAACTTTCTTTACAATAGTAAAGAAAGTTTCAGAGTAATAACTACTGGTAAATAAACTTTATAATTAAATTTAAAAAAATGAGTTTCACTGTATATGTCTAAAATTTACTTAAAGAGAATACATATTTATACGATTTTGAAAAGTCTTACCAAGAGCATAGTAGGTATGTCCGCTTGTAACGAATCGCGCAACCATAAATAATTAATACCATAATTTAGGTGAGCCCGTACGACAATAAGCAACATTAGATACTGAAGTAATGAGTAATGACTAATGACATTTTAGTTAATTTTAGCCACTTACTAATAGGAAACAAGAACAAACGGTGAATAGTACATAACGATTAGCATAACAAACTAGGATAGTGTTGTAAACCCCTAATGATATTAAACTCATAATATTTACGTGTATATTTTATTGCGGCTACTAATAATAAATATAAATAACGATGCAGTTATAACTTGTATGTAAAAATGTTCAGATGACGTAGTATGATTTCCAAGAGGTGTACAATGCACTTTTATAGTATGCCAGCCGCGTGAACCATACCGCAACAGTGTTGGGATAGTTCCAATATCGATAAAATATAAAGCTTTTGAAGTACATGAGATTTAAAAGAAAAGGCAACATATTTCTCGCTCAAGTTGGAATAGCCTGGCCCAAGTAGTATTGTTCTTATTTGTTAGCACTAGTAAACAGCAGAAGCGTAAGGGTCTAAGACCCTAGAAGACTTCAGCGCTACCGCTTAGCTTTAGAGTTAACACCTATCAAACGGAACATTTACTCGTTTACAACTGTGCGAAATAAAATAAAAAAAAATTCTGGCACTTAAGTATTGCGCTGTTAATGCCTGGGATGATAATAATGACATACCAACACAGTAAAGCATTTTAATAAAAACGTTATGACATAGTAGATTATTATTAACAGTATTTATGAGAAACATTTTGTGTTATTGGTGCCCAAGATACAAGCGCTAGCTTAGTTTGGGACCAAAGGGAAACTACATATATTGTATGTAATTTATATTTATTAATAAATTGCTGCAGTCTCTCCAACGGTGCCATATTGACTATCGATATATCGAAGTGCTGAAGTGTTTGTATGAAAACGCCACCATGTCAGTACGAATTAATGGTCAGAGCTCAAGGCCTATCCAGTTGCAGCGAGGAGTACGACAGGGAGATGTCATATCTCCGAAACTGTTCACCGCTGCACTGGAGGACGTGTTCAAGCTTCTGACCTGGAATGGACTTGGCATCAACATAAACGGCGAGTACATCACTCACCTTCGATTCGCGGACGATATCGTGGTCATGGCTGAGACCGTGGAGGAGCTCAGTGCAATGCTCGATGACCTCAGTAGAGTCTCTTGACAAGTGGGCCTAAAAATGAACATGGACAAGACTAAAGTCATGACCAATGTCCATGTTACACCCACTCCTATTACGGTCGGAGGCTCGATGCTCGAATTCGTTGACGAGTACATATATCTGGGACAAACAGTCCGATTAGGTAAGTCCGATTTCGAGAAAGAGGTCACTCGTCGAATCCAGCTCGGCTGGGCAGCTTTCGGGAAGCTACCACATATCTTCTCGTCCGCACTACCGCAGTGTCTTAAGACCAAGGTCTTTGACCAGTGTGTGTTGCCAGTGATGACATACGGAGCAGAGACGTGGTCGCTAACTATGGGTCTTATCCGAAGGCTCAAAGTCGCTCAGAGGGCGATGGAGCGGGCTATGTTAGGCGTCTCCCTGCGCGATCGTTTGAGAAACGAAGAAATCCGCAGGCAAACCAAAGTGACTGACGTGGCTCGCAGAGTTGCTTCTCTGAAGTGGCAATGGGCAGGACACATAGCTCGCAGAACTGACGGCCGCTGGGGCAGAAAGGTTCTAGAGTGGCGACCACGAACCGGAAGACGCAGCGTGGGCAGACCCCTCACAAGGTGGACCGACGACCTTTTAAGGGTGGCGGGCAACCGATGGATGAGGGCGGCGAACGACCGGCTACGATGGCGAAAACTGGGGGAGGCCTATGTCCAGCAGTGGACGTCTTTTGGCTGATATGATGATGATATGATGAATAAATTGATAGATTGATTTTGTTTCAAAACAAGCTCATATTTGGACCGTTAAATTAGGCACCACACCTAATAGTCTAGTTCACAACCGAATTTCAGATTGTTATTGTTGTTTTTGACACCATGTTCAGGAGTTGCCTGAAAAACATTAGATCGACGAATCAATATAATTATATTGTATTTATTGTTATACCTACATAGTTCAGAACAATGAACTTTGCACATGTTGCATGAATAAAACTGCACATGTTGTATAGAGCTTGGTGTTTATGAGCTTCACAGAATTAACTATAATTTATCATGACCTGCCGTCATGTGTCATATTTCTTGCTGTGGTACAGTCTAGACGTACAAAGTTCAATTTAAATTATGTTTATTTTTATTGCAGAGAACTAACTGTATAACAGTATTTATTCGATATTATTGCATTTCTGTTGCAGTATTCAAGCCTTATTTCTATAGTAAATTTTATAGAAATCTAAAAAAATAAATCAAATATCGATATTATAGGCAGCCACATGTGTTCATGCTTACGGCCGACCGCAACTTGTAAGGCTGGTCACGCACTTCCCTAAACGCGTTCCGTCGCATTGTCCTCCAGACGTTACAGAATATATTCATACATATAATATATACCTGTGTTTTTAAAAACCTATTCAAAAACTACCATAAAGATTTTACACGCATAACTAAGGGCGGTTTGTACGAACATATTTTATGTAAATCCGTATTATGAATAGAATAAGGATTTCATTATTCTTGTATTTGTGCCTTTAGGCAGGTTGTTAATTATTTCTGAAAAGGAAATATTGCGACGAAAGTAAACTTTAAATTAATGTAACTTACATAATAGGAAATGTAGATAGAAGTAGGTACCTATTATATTATTATTATTATATTTCAATTTATGACAATACTAATATTGATGTTCAACATAGAAATATATAAACTCAAACTCAAAGCATTTATTTTGATCATAAAGTATGATGCTTATGAAAAGTCAACATTACATGAAGTCAGCCAATTGATCTACCGCCAGTTCGCTGACGAGGTAGAGCTGTGAGAAGAACTGGCAAAAAACTCACACCACTCTTTTTAATCACCAGATAATTAAAGTTATTTGTATGAGTTACAATTATACCAGACATTCCAGCGGTTTCTGATAAAAAGTAATCTCGGAAAGGGTTACAGCTAAATAACTAAGGACCCTGCTTTCCTGTAGATAAAAAAGAGAATCGCCCGAAGAGAGAAGAAGAGTATTTTTTGCTGCTTCTTTGTTATCCGTACAATGAATTGGAAGCGGTCAGAGAGAGTCAAACTCACGATTCATGGTAAAGCTAATAAAATTTCCAACCCTAGTACAAGAAGCCTTTGGAAGCGTTTATATCCGTTAAAGAGCGAAGTTTGTCATGATTGGGTTCCAGCAATTAAGTTGTAGTAGATTGAATTATGAGACACGAATTTTTTTTTTCGATTTCAATTACTTTACTTTTCTACGGTTGTGACTAAATGTTAATATTTGACTAGGGATGACGATCTCCTAACTTAAAAAAATCGTTTATTGTCAATATCCTTTTTTGAAAACACGAGGATTGCACTAACGTTTAATCCTTGTGTCGATGGATTTTACACTGATGCTTATGATACAAAATACATTGTTATTAACACAAAAAAATATTTCCTGTGGAAATTCAATGAAAATGTATTTATTCATATAGATTAACACTTACGAACGTTAAAATTTACAAAACGTCAGCCAATTAACCTACAGCAATTTAGGATAGTTCGATTAATGGTGATTATCTTAATAGCTAACTATTCTTTACTTATTCGCTCATTCAGCTTACCTAACCTTCACCTTAACTGCAATGTATTGTTATCTATATTAATGCATAACATCAATTATGGTATGTTTATAGATTGCAATTATGCATATGGTGGCAAGTGCTAAAAGCATTAAGTAGCCATTTCCGAAAGACGTCTGATGTTATTTAGCCTGGGAACAACATGACTCACTACACACATTAGTTGCTTTACTATTCAAGTCTTTTTAAAACAGCCTTATTTGTAATGTCAATATTTCCATGATCATTGGTTTTTATTTTTACCTTACATTGAACGATAGTCTTGTTCTGCCTGCCCTGGTCCCATATTACTTAGGATCGGTGCAAAAAGTTTAACTCTTTCGTTTTCTTCTATCAACTGTTGGATGTTGTAAAGAACAGTTACCAAGTTTTGGGTAGAGAATATGTTTAAAAAAACCTTTTGCCACTTACCAAGCAAATTTATGAAGAAGAGCTAATTCTAAGAATTTTTTAACAGAAGTTCAAGTTTTTTTTTATCTGACACAGAATTGAACCCGACAGTCCGTATTATTGAACTAATAGACCAACATTTATAGAGCGAATTTACATGACTCTTGCCGCGAACAATTTGTTTATGAAATTCATCTGTAGATCAGTATGATCATAATAATTTCATTACTTCTACGTCATTCAAGAGGATACTATTTCTAAAATGTCGACATTGCGTCTTGGTTTTCTTCTGGTTGGCGCCTTATTCGACGTTTTATTCGGTTTTAGCCGCAACATTTCAAACCGAGGTCAAGTTAGACATAACCGCCTCGTTTCTTTGGACAATACGGTATACGTTTAAGAATTTTACCCCACATAAAAAAAGGGTTTATTAAAAGTGCCAGAAATAACCTGAGACTTAAGAGACCATTTAATATTAAGAACCATTTAAGAATTATGTTCAGTATTTGGGTGTACAAATAAGGTTGATGTACTTATAATTAAAAAAAACTATTAATTTATTATTTTGACATGCAAACGCACTATTGGGTAAGGAAGTAATATCTTGTCATCAACCAGAATGCGATATTCGCGATAAGCTTGATTTAAATCTGATAGGTACGTTATGGTTAAGTAAAAGACAGATAAACATTTTCACATAGGATGTGAAAATGTTTACCTGTGTGTATGTAATGTACCTACACAACTTTGAAATAAAAAAGATTTGCTCACTGAAACTCTATGTTTGTACCGACAGATTGTCCACCTGCAGGTGCATAACTTCGATGAAGGCTAATAAATCGAGACTGTGGTAATATACTGTATGTTATTGTAGAACACTGTTTTGTCCTAAATCACTCTATGTTAAGAAATTGGACAACATTTGTCAAAGTCAAAGAGACCAAATTATGCTAGTTCATATCTTGATCAAAATCAATGTTACTGAAAAATAATGTAGCGATGATTATAAGAATTTCTCATAATCGGTTATGTAGTTCTTGAGATTAACGCGTCAATTTATACAAAACTTTCAGTTTTATGACATTAACCATCATTTCAGCCAACATACCTACTTCTAGTTCTTATTAAGACAATTACAAGCATATCCACTTTAAAAGCTAAGCTAAAGAAAAAATCGAAAATAGTTAATTATTTTTTGTTATAACAAAGTTACACTTACAGTTAAATATTTGACCTTGACGTAAAAAACAGGCTATACAGTGATGTACATCACTGTATAGCCTGTTTTTTATTTCACCTGCAAAGTTAAACTGGCCCTCAGCGTATATCTACATTGTAGCGACAGTAGATAATAATAATAATAATAATAATATTCTACCACATTCACACAGCGCCATCTAGCCCCAAATTAAGCAATTATATTTGCTTGTGTTATGGGTACTAAACAACTGATAAACTACTAATATACATTTTTTTTTGTAAATACATACATATTATAGATAAATTACACCCAGACACAGAACAAACAATCATGCTCATCACACAAAGGTTTGTCCTGGGTGGGAATCGAACCCACGACCTCCGGCTTAGCAGTCAGGGTCACTAACCACTAGACCAACAGGCCAGTCAAATCCTAAAAAAAGATCCTAGAATGGTAGACAGTATCCCTATTACTATTATGTGTAATTCGTAGAATGGTATTTATTTATGATTTATTGTGTTCATTTAGACGACTTTGCGATGCTGAGACTTACTTGCGTAATACCTTGTAAAAAGGCAATTGATCTTTGGACAGTTAAAAAACAAAGCCACATAATCTGTCAAAATAGTGCTTCTCTAATGTGTTTGGGGCATCCAAGTCTCCGCCAGGTGAACAGGTCTCTGACATTACCATTGTTTTATAGTATTTATCTCTCTCGTAGTATGAGATCATAAATGTAATTAGCAAATATATCACAAGCCAGATGGGAATAGGAAACGGTAACGAAGCCGTGAATAGTCTGAAGGGTTACACGACCTCGTATATATCCGTATATGAAGCCTATTTAGTTCCTATATTTTATTGTTCTCTGTCGTGTTTATGCGTATACAAAAACAATGACAAACATATTTAAAAATATCGTGTAAACAGTATCGTTATTTGTACATTTGCTCTGTTTACAGAAAGATTTGATGTGCACACAAGATCAAGCGTTATAGCGTTTGTGTGAAATGTTTGCTTTTTTTTTAATTTTTATTTTAACTATAATTATGTTCAAATCTTATGCTTATTCATCGTCATCATGCAAATAAATTATCTATTATCTACGTATATTATATTAAAATTGCTAATGTTACAATGTATAAAAGTTATTCAAGCAGTTCTAGTTAAGCATATCTATTTTTTGCACACAGAAGCCTTAGGCGGTATTCAAACAAGGGAGGGCCTAAAAACTGGTCGTACGACTCGCGGCTCTCTTTGATAGCTACAGAGAATGTGTGCTCGCTCGAAAAGCGTCAGACACATTTAGTTAATCAGTTCTGCAGTGGTTTATTTTTACTTTGTTTTAATATTAATTATGTTTACGAGAACGTAACCTTAACATTTTGCGAAACAAGGATCTAAAACAAGTCGTTGTAAGATTACGGTTTACTATGTCTATGTTTGTGTCATTATTACAAGATATTTGTAGCAAATTATATTCTATTTGATTATATGTATATGTATATGTCCAAGTCGAGTGTTATCAGATCAACCGAAATAGCTGAGACGTGCCAAATTTTTGCAAGAAACAAAGACTCGTCTGTTTCGCGTTCCCTCAGTGCAAGTTAATTGGTGCCGCGACCGGCAAATACCGAGAACTTTGCACATTTATAGAAACAAAGCTCATATAGAACGAGTCCACACTGTGCGTATTTGGTTGGACTACATTTTGCCATGAGAAGGTTTATTATCGTTCGAAACTGGCTATGTCGTCATACTGTTGCACAACTTATCGCACATGATGCTTTCAGCGTCGCGTCGTGTAGTTATTATGACTACTGACATTTATCTCGTCATAATAAAAAATATTCTATAGCGCTTAGTAGTTAAACAGTTTCTTAGAAATGAACTCATATAAATTCATAGACTCATTCCAGTGCGGAAACTCGCAACTGATAGAGAATTTTACCTGTTATAATTTACCTACGTATTAGAATCGCATTGTTCCTTCCTCATTCTACGACTTGCAGACTACAGAGCCTTATGGGGGTTTGTACGAGTGGCTTGAACTCACGCATGCGACACAAAGGAGCCTTGTTCGTGAACCACCGAAGGCCGCCCAGCTCGGCGACAACGAGTTTCCTACATGCGCTAGCAATGTACTCGTACTTACATTTTGAGAAGTTCATGGTTACTTTTATTTTTAAATGAGATAAACTCGGCTCACGAAGGTCAAGGACTTTATTTTTGGCGGATGCCGCGCTCTGTTGTTGCCAACGACCTGCTTTTAAGTTTTCAGTTGTTTATCTTTCTCCAAGTGATGTATCTGGGATGGTATTAAAATATTTATACTACATAGTAAACATCTTATAAACAAACTCCATTAATAAAAATGTAATTACTTTTGGTCTCGTTTGTAGATCTAATTCAGACAGATCAAGGTACAGGTAATTAGCGTTTAATTACACATATGCCTGTATTTGACTAAATCGACTAGCAACTAGATTAGTTTTCATTGAAGTCCGTTCGTGTCCAAATAATTAACGTAAGTAATTGACCGTCGCTCTGTGTACATATAAAGTATCGTATACCGTGTTTATCTTCGGCATTTTCCTATGGCAGTCTCTTAGTATGTAGGTATGGCAGTTTTTTTAAAGATCGCATAAGGTATTCACCGTAGCGAACGAATTAGCATTTCGTTCGCGATTCGCCGGCGGCGAGCTGACTGTCCTTGGAATAAGGATGTGGCAAATGGGTGTCGACCGTTTGAACTGTCAGTAGGCTTAAAAATAAATAGAAGACAAGGCGGTTTCAGTATTGTAATGATGTTATTTTAATATAATATATTGTACTTGGCGATTTTTGACAATGGCCATTGTTAGGTATATAAGTAGGCTCGGGATTATTCGATGCGTGATTACTGATTATTGATTATACCGTGGACGTGAGATGACTATGCACATAAGATATCACCATACACAAATAAAAAAATATTTTGAAACTTATGTATGCACAAGAGATCGTTGAAACGGAATTGAGACGTCTGCTACGCAAATGTCTATTACTTGGTTGCAAACAGGTCTGTAGTCACAGTTCACCATAAATAAACGTGGTTGAATGCAAATTACATTATTGTTAATACCGATTTCCTATTAAATCCACAGGCAATGTGATAGGCTATTTGCTATGAAGTGTCGGTAGTTTGACTAGCTGCCTCGATGGCTGAGTGCGTAGCAGGCGAGTAATTTAAGCGAGTTATTAAACAACGGCAACGGCTAAGGTTTCCTCTTGTAGATATTCTGGAATGCAGTCTGTGTTGATAAATACTATTAGATATACACTGCATTTGTGTATGTTGCAGTTCCATTATAAATTTAGTTGCATTGCAAAGCACGTAGTCGCTTATTAGTTCTGAGCTGTTTTTGTAAAAAGTTTTTTACTACAATACGAAGATAAATTATGACTAATATAAATTACATGTAAGTATGTGAAAAATATTGTAGGACGAAAAGTAGTTTGTTCAGTAATAAAATGTCTTCTTCACCTTATAATAAGATGAAGAAGAAGAATCACTTCATCAGTTGTATTTTGGGGAAAATATCACAAGTCACATCAAAAATTAAATAGGTGTACAGAGTTGTGTTCTGAGGATAAGTTTTAATTTCTTATAGGTATTTCTTGATGCTGTATTTATTGCCTTAATAAATACACTTTTTTTGTTTTGAGAATGACATTGCCGTTACCTATGTAAAGCAGCTAATCGTGAATTGGCGAAATTTAAATAGCCTACTGGTGGCAAATGTGTAAATCCGCCACTTATTAAACTTCATGCACATAGGTACAGAGGCGGACTTAATGCTATAAGCATTCATATTTACATATATAGCATATTTACAGCTTGCTTACTTTAATTTTAGCCATAATGTAGTAATTTTCAACAAAGCCTGTTATAACATTCTTCTCTGCGGGTTGACAGAAGCGTTTTGCATTCACATTTCGCCAACAATGTTATATTTCATGTATAATATTGTAAGGGTGTGACGTCTGTGATGTCAAATACTATTTTAGATTCTAGACTGACAATGGGCAATGCTTTACCGACAAATTCAATGTCATTTCTAATTCGAAGATTGAGCTTTCAGACAGACGTACAAGCGTAAAATGAAAGTTAAATATCTTTACTCTATTACAATTAGTAATATCATGTTCATGTAAATGTATAAACATAATGTCCACATTGTATTAGCGATCGTCTATGACTTACAGACTCTCTGTCGCCAATCTTTACAAGTGTTCATTATCTCTTCTTTAAGGTTGTAGTAATACAAGAAAATCAGCCAAACCAGATTTCTACAATGCCAGAGGCTGAACAATGACACTGAATAGATTGTACTAGTATTCCGATACTTGAGTATCCGTAATAAATTATTCTTCTAAGACTTCACTACGGTTTCAAATAAATTGCCAGGAATTTCACATTAGGTTTGACCACCATTTATTTGATTGATTGTTTATTATTATATTAATACAGTTAAACCCTATAAACAGTTAAACGTACATAAACAACAAATAATGAATACTTACTACTTTTTGAAAAAGTCTTTTATCTCCTTTAAGCTAGAATGTAAGCTCAAACGTTTGTTTTCATGAGTGTTTTCATATTATAAATGCGAAAGTAACTCTGTCTGTCCGTCTGTCTGTTACGCTTTCACGCCGGAACCGATTTAGATAAAATTTGGTTTAGAGATAGAACTTTATTAGGGAACAACATTGGCTATACTCAAAATGGCTTAAAGGGGTTGAAATAGGGGATGAAAGTTTGTATAACCGACATTCACGCGGGCGGAGCTGCGGGCAACAGCAAGTAATAAATAAATTAGTTGACAGTTACTGTCTGCAAATAATAATGTGATATAGTGTTTGCGAACCCATCTAGTTTTTATATCCTCTGCGAAAACGGACTCTATGACATCTGTTCGTAATAAAATAACATGATTGTGTCTGCGCAGTTCAATGGCGTGTTGTCGAGACGTTTTATAGAACAAGATCGTATATGAGATGATTATCACTAAAATATCATAATACCTACAGAAGAAAAAGGACACAGTAGCTAAATACCGTTGTGCAATATTTAGCTTTAGTTTAATTGCAACAAGAAGAAAATTGCCGAAGACACGTATTATCTTACAACTCTTTTGTAATTCGTTCTATAAATTTATACATAATGTATAAAATTTCATTTTAAAGTTGTGATTTCTTTCTGTACGTAGTTTATAAAATTCTTTTCATCGTGTACGAACTTAATGGTGTACCATTATGTTCTTTTACGGTTTTATACAGAAGTATACTAATCGGGTCGTATAAAATTATTGTTTAGGCAAATTGTATTAGAATCGGCTTGTGAACAACTTGTATGAAATTAATTTTAAGAATTTGAGCTTTTTATAAATGAATAAAATGTTTACTTAGCCGTCGTCGTTTATACAAATGACTCCGGTCTACCTGATGAGTGGTGGACACCATTCTAAACGTCAATGCTTCATATCCCGCTTAATAGCGTATGTAGACTAAATCCTGGTGTTCTATGTCTCATTTTGTGCATTAGGTGCTTTTTGATAAAAAAAGCTTAAAAAAGAACTTTATTTCGAAGAAAATTAATGATGAGGAAAAATATTAAGCCTTAAGTCACATACCACTCTTAGATTTATGCGGTACTTAATCGTTCGGTACGTGACTTGTCTCGTCAAACTAGGTAAGTACCTAATGGATGGGTCGTAAATAAATGGAATCCAGCTGTATTAGTAAATATTTAAAGGGAGTGCCTATCTTAAGAAGGAGGTAGAGTGGCCTATCTTAGTCTTCATCTGGTCTTATGCATCAGCGCGGACCTATCATGCCTGAATAACAACTCATCTTCGCACAGCTCTACCAATATATGGCTAAATCATGACATTCACACAACGGCTTCTTTGAATATGAAATCAATGGCGACACTCTAACGTGCTTTTTTAGCATATGACCCATATATGGTGTCAGAATTTAAGAATATTACCCGTATTTTACTTTATATAGCGCTGTAAATCAGCTTTATATCTCTACATACTTATGTAAATATACAAACTCGTTTTATGGCAGTTTGCTAACTTGTTTTGATAGTATCGTATTACATGTCTATTTAGATGACATCATGAAGTTAAGTTGTGACGTAATTTGTGACGTAACAGTGCCTTGTGACATTTTTTTGAGAGGATTGACAAAGGTGTTTTGAACCTAATTATAGATTTTTATTTTGTGCTTACATGGACAGAACAGAGACAGGGTCAAGGGACCCTATAAATATTTGATGCTATATTTTAGTATAATCCTGGTTTTCAAACTGTTTGTTTTCTCAACCTCATGCATAAGAGACGTCTAACGACCATGCCCCAGCCATAGAAACTGTAGTTTAAATGGCATTTTTGTCACACTGTAAGCTACAGATTTAGTCTCACAAATCCTGAAAGTGTTATGGTAGGCCATCTCTATATTTATTTAATAGATTCAGGTACCAAACCTGAATTTTAACACTAAATGAATGTCAACGTACTTTAATGTAAACAACTGTGCCTTAAATACATTTACACAATATCATAAAATCATAATAGACAAAGACACCGAAACGGTCAAAGTGCGCTATCATTTATAGGTAGTTCCGATTCTACTACTATAATTATGTTGTGAACTCCTCTGTCATGGAGCCCAAGTTTAGATTAAGGGTTAGTTTGAAACATGGAAATAGTATTTACACAATGTAATATTAGGTACATTATAAGTTTCTTATTGTTTTATTGAGTTAGTATATTTTGCTAATATAATCACTTATATAAATGACTAGCTTTTTACGTCGTGGTTTGACCCGCGTCTTTGCTTACTGCTCGGCTAGTGTCGCCAGTAGCGTGATGTTACATAGCCTACAACTTGCTCCAAGAATTGGGCCTATCATAGACAAAAAGAAATATTCAAATCCGACTGGTAGTTCCACAGATTAGCGCGTGCAAACAAACAAACAAAAAAAACCAACAAACTCTTCCGCTTAGTATAGATACGAACCTAGAACATCTATTTACTCGTTTATAGATTCAACATGCAGATGTGTGTCTTTAAAGGTATGATATATTACCTAATATAAGATGATACTTACTAAAGTAAACTTTAGTACTACATGAAACAGCGGATAGCGCTGGTGACAAAGTATAATTATCGAATATTTGTAAAATGAACAGCGCTCCAGTATTTACATTGAAACTATTTTTTTAAATAAATTCGTTGTCACCGTTGACATTTACGCACGTTTACTCATAGTGTGCAGCAACGGTATGCCTACTGAATAAGTATAGTCCCCATAATGTTGTACTGCAGGTAAAGCCTCCATGGTCTTGAAACAAGATATGGCAAAAAGGCTTTTAATAGCGCATTAGATTCGATTTGCCAAAAATTAGTTTATGCGGTTATGGAATTACTGATTAGCAGCACAAAATTATCGATTTATGAAAATGTAAAACATACAATAGCGAGAAATGCATCATCGTGATCATAAATAATAATATGTAATTAATTTACTTGTATAATGATCATTATACTATGACAATATTATCATTAATGATTTATAGGTATATAAGGCGGAACATGTACCGGCCTCGTCAGGAGTGGCGTCTCAGGAAGTTTAACACTTCCGAGCGGAAGTCAATGCAGACGGAAGATTTGCGTCACTTCCGATCGGCCTCACCATGATATCTTATGTGATGGGACCATTGCATTCAATTTGGGAATTAAATCTTTCGCATTCGTTTTATGCGGGTAGTAGCGTAACTCATAACACAAATTAGTTTTTTAAAGACTACGTCAAAGAAATTATGACAACAGACTTAATACAGTTATTCTTTATGAACTATCAAAACGCTCTTTTTGTTAGTGGTTTGTACAAAATTGATAATTGTGACGTCATAGCTCTTATAGTTAATAGCAATTCGCACTAAATCCAGTTTTCAATTAAATGACAGCATAGTTTAATAATACTGTACAATTATGGCGATTTTTTAAACAAATGTTGTTATTTAAGCATAATTTTCATTTAAACTTGTTAACATCCCTATTCCTACAACGCAAAGGCTCTTTATACCTTGGGTTGCATATTTTTATTTTCTTTTTACTATTGCTGAAGTTAACAGGCTCTGTTCCGTTGAATACTTTACTAACATTTATTAATGACTAGACCACACATGGAGTCATTATATTTATGCAGTGTGCGTGGTTAAAGTTGTAGATAGTGCATTTTTCGATTGTGAAAATGTATGTGTAATGTGTTTGTGTTGAGTATCTTCTATAATAGCCATAGTTAAATTTTCTTGAAATCTGAGGGTGTCAGACCTGCCCATTCTTTAGTATAAAAGAAGTGATAAAAGTACGTGTTACTAGCTTTGCCTGGAAGCTATCATACTACAATATGAGTATGTGTCTTGGATTCACTCCTTAGCTCGGCCCTAGCGCAAAATCCAGCAATCCCTAATTTTTCTTATCTAACATTTCCTCCGTATATAGTACTAGCCAATTTCAGTTCAGTGATTTGAGATTGAAGTTAGTGAGTGAATGAGTGATCTTTCTCTTTTATAATATGTACTTAGGTATAGATTAGTTTATCCATAAACTAATCCAGCCCCATTACATTTTCTGGTGAAGCAAGTGAAATGTAAGCCAGTCTAGACATTTCAAGGAAAAATACCGTCAGATGCAAAATAGTTTGGTACGTAACTTGCGGTTATTAGGTGTCCACTTGAGAACCTGCGCTTTAATAAACACCAATATTCTGGTGTTCAAGTGTTACATAATTGATTTATTCACTGTACATTACCGACATTGTTTTACTACGAAACGATTGCTTATGTAGTAGCCGTCAATGTATACGTTTGAGTGCGTTCTATCGTGATTGCAATCGAAATGAAGTATGAATTGCTGTTGGTTGCTAAGTGACGTTGTTTGCGGGCGTTGCGTGGGCTCGTAGAACGAGTGGGACCGGTCCCCAGGTGTCAGTCCCGTATACAGGCTCGAACTCCGCAACATATTCAAGCCTTGTTTACCTAAGGGCGTGCAGCTAAGATTTTTTGTAGACAAAGAGAAACTTCGCAAAAACATGATTGTAGTGTGTGAAGTCATTAGTTGCGCCGATTCAGTGCAAACTAACACTAAATTAAATTGTAAGTGTAATATCTTTCCTCTACTTAAAACTCCCTTCTGTAAGAATTGGAAAATACATTGTCTGCGGAAAGTGTAATATGAACGCTTTACTATTCATTCTACCGCTATTTATTTTATGAGTCATCATCATTATTATCAATATTATGATCATGATTTGATATTTTATGTAATTTTACGTGTTATAACACGTAAAATTGCATAAAATATCAAATTATGTACCATATAGTTCACTATCTGTGAAACTCGTACCCGGCTGATGAAGCAACTTTTGCGAACGGTGATAGCATCCATCGCAGGCCATGGTTTCTTCATTAATTAAATGAAGGTAGAGAAAACGATAATTCATATGGTACTAAACTACCCTGACCTGGCTAAGGCTATACTGGATTTAATACTTCGCGAATTTCTGATGGCTTTTCTCGAGTGGTAGGGTACATAAATGTTGACTGACAGCAGCTGGAGCATAGCTGGCTGCAGATTTGAAGCTTCCATCGAAAAAACCTTGTAAGTAAGTACTTACAGTATAAAATACAATTACAACTGTTTTCAATACAGCTAATGCACTAAAACCTAATACACTATCTTAGCAGAATTGTTATAGCTGTGGGAGCGCTAATTTGTGTTTTATTTTATCTACCAGCTTGCCACAGCGCGGTTTCAACATCTTTGGTTACTGCACTGTTCCCGTCGCCAGTAGCGTGATGTTATATAGCCTATAACCTTCCTCAAAAACTGGGGTATGAAACGTAAAAAGAATTATTGAAATCCGATTCTACCAGTCGGATTTCAATAATTGCCAGAGATTAGCGCATTTAAACAAACAAACAAACTCTCCCACTTTCTAAATTAGTATAGATTGTCTGTTAATGAATATAATTTAGAGAATGAAACACGGATGCGTTTAAGTGAAGCAATATATTACTCTAAGAAAAATATAATAATAATTATTGTTACAATTGAGTACATACTGATATATTGCCTAGGTACCACGTTATAACTATGTCAGTTCGTAATATCACCTAGTATGCATGGCTATTTATAATAACATTATGTAATATTTGCCGTCTGTGTTCGTGAATCATGTTGTGAAATACAGTTGAATTGTTTCGTAACTACTTTGAGGTGTTGAAAGTTAACCAGCTACAAATACTGCCATTTAGTTAGTCGTTATTCTCTAATGTTTGGACCACTCCGCATGACTTCCATTTTAAGATCAATCTGGACCCTGTACTTTTTCGTAGTTTTCCCGCGACGCGACGCTTATTTCCCCAGCTATATTAGCTGGGGAAATACTGCAATTTTTATGCATTTCCTACAGACACACGTGGTGCTTCTTTCATTAAAATTGCTGCTGTGTGTCAAGCAAGGCTCAAGCCTTGCTCAAGTCACAAAAAGCTTTTTGTGACTCTATATCAAAATGGTAAAAAAGTAAATTATTATGATGTAATGTCGTCCGTCCTCTATCATAGTATCGCGTCTGTCTATCATAGTATCACAGAAAGCAATGACACTAATTCACTTGAAATCTGATAGATAACTAGGTATATATAACGATATATTCATATATATATTCGTATATATAATAAATAATAATACCAGCCTGTTTATTGTCCCACTGCAGTGCAAAGGCCTCTTCACATATAGAGAAGACGTGAGCATTAATCATCACGCTTGCTTAAGGCGGATTGGCAATTTCAGACTTTTAAGACCAGGTTTTCCCACGATGTTTTCCTTTACCTTCAGTCAGAAATGTCCAAGGTAACTTAGAAAGTACAAATCAATTGAAAAATCACTCTAACTCGTGTTTACGAACTAGGTGCCGTATCCACTAGGCTATTTCGACTTTGAGATAATAATATCTACACTTAATCAGTAAAAAAAATATATAGGTATACGTTCGAATTGAGAAATCACCTCCTTTTTTGAAGTCGGTTAAAAATCAAAATATTAAAAAAGATAGACGAAAGGAAAGTAAATTCTAAAATAATTTTACGAAGTAACAGTAGGTAGTTTATTTAAATTCTTCTAAATGTTAAAAATAATTATAATAAAGGTAACGGCAATGTTACAAAAAAAGCTAATGGTGTAAAAATACAACTCAACTTTGTGTAGAAATTGAAAGTATGTTTACCCGGTAGCTTACAGTACAGTTATCTACTATAATGATTCTGCTTTTTACATTTATTTAAACCGAAGCTATCTTTTTAGTTATAGTCTCAAAAAAAGATCGTGCCGACAAGGTAATGAAAGGAATAATGATAAGTATAATCTTTTCACTTTTATTACCAGACAGGTAGAAAAATTAAAGACAAAGCTTTGAATATTTAAAACTACAACACAAAGAAGGCATAATGTAAGCGGGCTGGTTAGAAAAACGAAATAGGAATCTCTATTCTTTGTGTGTGTTTTACGTCTCAAACAAAGTTAATGTTAATTAGTTTACTTACGAGACTTTGAACTGATAAAAAGTACAAATAGAAAAGCTTACCTATTATTACTAATGAGTTAAAAAAAAATTAACGTGTGAACAATATAATCTACTATTTGCATACCTATCACGATGTCAGGTAGCTTCATCTAGAAACTTTGCACGCCACTTCAATTTACTCCTTTAAATGTTTCGAAACTATTTTATCTAACTTCGATGTATATAATATAGTATTTACTCGTTTTACTTCTTTTTATGTTTGTGTTTATGTAGAACCTGTAGATTTATTTTATGCTACAAAGGTAGCAATCTAACTTGAGTACCAATACTGTAAATAAATTGAAATAGTATCAACTTATTAAAAGGTAAGAACCAAATTTTAACTACTGCCAGAATGTAGGTTTTCTATGAATTTGTAAAAACTCAGCATCCCTACTACATTTTTTCCTGAAATATTTGTTTTGAGCTCATGATATAAAACTTAAATATTAAAAAATCTGCAATGTATTTAGTTTTACGCAGTTGTTATATTTCTTAAGTTCTGCCCTGAGTCCTGTCCTGTACGCCTAACTATCTAGGAGGGGGTCGCTAAGCGGAGAAGTCGGTACGGTGTTTTGCGTAAACATTCACTGCATCAGCTGAGTCTGTTCACTACATTACTTACAATGATTACTACAACTATTATTATGAACTAGACATGCGACATATTGTTAGCCAGATGCGCTGAGCTTGTAATTCATCTTGCTTTTATAGAAGGCTTTTGTGGATGCATTAAGATGAATTATTCTGTAATTGCTTGTGTATGTTGTTGGTTTGTAGATTTAGTTTCTTTTTATTTTTGACCATGGTTCACGTAGAGTTTAAATTAAACAATTGAGGTTTAAGCAAGTTTAGAAAAGCCTAAAAGGTATTAATAACAATTAATTGTCTTATGTATTAGTGTTAGTAAAACTTGATTTATTTATTCTAGTGTGTAGTGCCGGATAGTAGCTGCAGTAGTTTAGTCGTGTGTTGTTATGCTAGTCAGTATCTACTGATTTTTATATCAATTATATTTAAGTTATTAATATAATAGTTGTTCCTTGTTTGCTAGAAGCACAACTCGTCCAATTATCGCTTCGGTTTTTTTTAATGATAATCACATGTTCAGCCCAACTTGGTTACTATTTAGTACGGCTGTAAACCTAGATATTATTCATTTATGACACCTATCACGATGTTCACGAAGTTCTATAAGTATGTTATGATTGCAAAGTTTACCTTATCTGGTTTCATTTATGTAATCAAATTGCTAAATATTTCAATAAACCCGATAGAAAGCTGTTAAGTATAAATATAATCTAGTTTATTGGTGTTTAATAATTAGTTATAACTTAGTTTAGTTACTAGTTATTACGCAAACATCACAATAAGAGCAAGTTATGAAATTCAATCTTTATCTGTTTTTTATACAACTTTGGTGGCAAACAAGCATACGACCCATCTGATGGTAAGTGATTACAATAAAATAAATATGCTTAGAAAACAACCAAACCGTAGTCGATCATGTAGGGGAAAGGGGATTAGGATAGACAAGGGAAAAGGAAGAGGACCGAGGAGGTAAATGATGCAGGCGCTCTCAAAAATATACATAATTATTTGGGGTTGTTCTCCAGATCACTATTAGGCTCTTTTGTTATTTTGTTATATATACAAACAAAATTGGTTTCTCTAAAATGTGTTCCTTTACCGTATTTTTGTAATGTCTAAGTTAAAGATGCAAAGTTATTTAATCGGTTTTAAAATATCAAGCCTCGTGCATAAAAGCGAACTAAATAAACTGTTACCAAATCATTCATTTTCGTATTCAGAAGCCGTTGTTGCCAACCCAATATAATTAAATGAAATGAATTATGTTAATCCGCAAACTTGCCGAAATGCTGAAACTCCTAATTATGCACAAGAGTTTTGTCCATTACCATAATATAATTCTTTGGATTGTTAGGTGAGGCGTAACGGGGTTAAACTCTCGCAGTTGTTACGTAGTGAATTTCCATCACCTGACTAATTCAGATAATAGTTTAATATCATGTTATTAATACTTTCCCATTGTGTTCGTTTGAATCGAATCGAAATCGAAATCGAATTGAATCGAAAGATTAAACGCTAACAATACAAACTAACAGCTTAATTTAGTATACAAACTAACAGCTTAAAATTAATTGCTGAAATACCTTGTTCAAATTCGTATTATTAAAATGAGATCGATAAACTCAGTATTATAACAGCGTCAATCATGATAAAAAGTAGGCACTTACCTGTTCTTGTAGACAGTTTTTGTAATGATGCGATAATAAATTGTATGCTAGAAAACTATAAGTGTGTAATGTTTAGTTTTAAACCTTCAACTTTTTATCTCTAAGAATCTTGAGAAGTATGTAGGTACTTGGTAGGAGTTTTGTGTCAACAGTTTATTCATATACATACATTAATATTTAATTGTTATTTTAAGACTGCGTAAAATTGTGCAAATACAAAACAATAGGTACCTTGTTATGGCCATGGATCCTTTGGAACTCAGATTCAAAGAAGCTTAAAGTTCGTTAATATTTATCTATTACAACAATTTTCGATTTCAGAAATGCAAAGTCTAACTGCATGCTTACTTTCGTAGAAATTAAATTTTAACAGATTGATTAGGACAGTACCTACCTAGGAATATCTGTAAATGCGGCGCCTTAGGTAGAATTTATTTTTTTATTTATATACTATGATTTACCAAGGTAGGTAGGATTACCCACAAGAGAAGTACATACATATAAAACAAATTGCATGCCTGGTGCTCTCTCAAATATAGGCAACCACATCTAACTTAAAATATCCATACTGCTAAACTTATCACAATATAATCAGTAAAAAAAACACAATATTTAAGTTATTAAGAATAATAAAATGAAATTATATCAAAATAATTATATATTATATAATTATATAAAAATGTATATAATGACCAGTATTGTCGTATAAATAAATATAGGACACAACTGATTGACTGATTATTTGGTTATATGGTTTCAACTAATTCCTATATATAAATACTATGCCAATATCTGGAAGTTCCTCGGTACTCTAGGTATTGGTAAACAGCGATCTGCAGAGTTGTTTCAGACAATTGGTTTGGACGACATCAACCGTCATTTCTCCTCTACAACTCCGATTGATAACCAAACCAAGTGTCATACTCTGGAGTACTTAGCTAGCCTTCCCCGTCCTAACATAAATCCATTTTCCTTTTCTCCAGTTTCTTCGGCAGAGATCAAAAAGATAATCATGTCCATTAGGTCTAAAGCTGTGGGCTGCGATAACATCAGTCGCAGTATGATTATACCTATCCTTGACCACCTTCTTCCAGCCATTTCCCACATCATAAATTTCTCTCTCCAGGTAGGCAGTTTCCCATCTTTATGGCGTAAGGCCTATGTCATCCCTTTACCAAAAATCTCTAATCCCACTCTTGCTAATCACTTCCGTCCCATATCCATACTCCCATTCCTTTCCAAAGTACTTGAGGCCTGTGTTCATAGACAATTGTCTAGATTCGTGCATGAACATGAGTTACTTAGTCCATTACAATCTGGATTTAGGCCTGGTCACAGTACTACCTCTGCACTCCTTAAGGTGACTGGTGATGTGAGAACGGCTATGGAGGACGCTAAGGTCACCATCTTGACTTTAGTTGACTTTGCCAATGCCTTCAACACCGTCAATCATGATATCCTGCTAGCCATCCTATCCTACTTTATGATCTCTGCCGAGGTATTGGAATGGTTCTCGTCTTATCTTCAGGGACGTCAGCAGTCAGTGCGCCTGGATGATTCCTCGTCCGGTTGGTGTTATCTTGATTCTGGTGTTCCTCAAGGCGGCATTCTCTCTCCTATATTGTTTTCAATTTTTATTAATCTTATAACCCAAAATCTTCAGTGCTCGTATCATCTGTATGCCGATGACTTGCAACTTTATTCACACGAAAGGGTAGACTGTTTACATACGGCAATTAATAAAGTGAATAATGATCTGGACTATATCAAGAGCTGGTCAGATAGATTCGGTTTGATGGTAAATCCTAGTAAGTGCCAGGTCATTATGCTAGGTAGTCAAAATATGCTACGTAAAGTGGATAGTAGTACGCTTCCAACAATAGCTTTTGGTGGTTGCCCTATAGAGCTGAGTGCTACGGTCAAAGACCTTGGTCTGTACATTGACTCTGCTCTAAACTGGCAGGCTCAAGTAACATGCGTTAGTCAAAGGGTCACTGCTACCCTACGCGCTCTTTATCGCCTGAAGAACTTCCTGCCATCCAAGATTAAGGTGACACTTGTGCAAACTTTAGTTTTTCCTCTAATTGACTATGGTGACGTATGCTATTTAGACCTGAATGCAGATCTTCTCAACAAATATGACCGTCTTCTCAATAACTGCATTCGATTCATTTTCAATCTTCGTAAGTATGACCACGTGTCTACATATTGCTCGCAACTAAATTGGTTACCTATTCGTCAACGCCGTAGCATGCGTACTCTCACTACTCTCTATTCTTTTCTAACTTCTCCCACTCCTCCCTCTTACCTAATGGACTCCTTTCAGTACTTATGCAGTAACCATCATAAAAACCTTCGTTCTTCTAATAATTTACTTCTACAATGTCCATCCCACTGTTCTAATTTCGTAGACTCTTCCTTTCCTGTCCAATCTATCCGTCTGTGGAATGCGCTCCCTCTTGAAATCAGGATGTCCACTAACCGTTTTACATTTAAGGTGAAGGTGCGTGAACTTCTTTTGAATAAAAAAGCAGGCTCATCACAATGATTCAGATCAAATATATATTATTAAGTTTATGTATATGTGTATATTTATATTTTATATTTATGTAGGTATATTTTTGAACGTAAGGCTATGTATGTGTATGTATGATTGTATGTATGTTTATTTAGTATTGTAACTCCTTGTGATAATCTCTTCATACTGTCTTCAGATACACCTATTTTGTTGTTCTCTGCATCACCCGTAATGGTTGACTGGTAGAGAATGCCTCAGGCATTAAGTCCGCCAATATACTTTGTATATGAAGTTTTTAATAAATAAATAAATAAATAAATAAATACTAGCTTTTTGCGGCTTGGTTTTACCTGCGTCTTTGATTACTGTTTTGCTCCCGTTGCCAGTAGCGTGATGATGATACATAGCTTATAACGTTCCTCAAGAACTGGGTTATATACGCAAATACGCATACGCAAGAATTATTCAAATCCGACTGGTAGTTCCAGAGATTAGCGCGTTCAAACAAACAAACAAACTCTTCTGCTTTATATAATTAATAGTATTGATAGGACACAACTGGTTATTAGGGTTATATTATAATTATTTTGATAGAGCCTTATAATCCAGTAAACTGTATAATAAGGTGTGCCGCGTTATCGGATTGCTAGTGCTACTAATTTAGCTGCTAGGCAAATTACAACCGGTATTTTATGGAGAACAATATTTACCGATTGTTAGCCCAGTGCATGATTTCAATGCCGACAATTTTTGTAATAATTTAAACAAATGTAAGTAAATGCTATCACTAACTTTTGGGAACATTAAAATTCTGGTGATTAAATATTTATTGCATTTCTTTCAATCACAACAGATCTTTGAACAGATTTACCAGCTGTTTGCCACAGGAAATAATTACAATTCATGACCTTATAATCAATATCTGCATAATAAAGTACATTTTATTTCAATCATGATTTTTTTGTTTTTAGTGATAAAAATGTTGCAGTTGCTGTCAAATTTGTCCTTAACTAGGTTATAATGCTTTACATAATATGTTTTTTTTATGTTCGACTGAATTACAAAATCCATATGTAAACTAGTGTTAGTAATTTCATACTCTTGCGTCCGCGCAATTTTCGTAAAAAGGGGTACAAAGTTTTTGCTTCATGTAGATTATGATTTTAATAATGATTTTAATTTAATCTCAAATCAGACTTCCTTCCGTTTAAATCAGATTATCTGGATAACAAGAACAATTTAGTGAGGACCGCACAATTTTATATTTAAATTTCTTTTGTCACAGTATACAATGATTATGACAAAATGTTTGGATGCGATAGGAGGAACAGGAAAATATAAGAACGGTAGCGTGAACATACGAGTAGGTATAGATTCAAATTTGTGCCAATACCGTGTTTGCTTTTATTACGGTTTTAAATAACTATAAATCAGTTAAGTCCTTGTATCTAGTAAATATTGATGACCCTAATGTGCTATCTATGTGGCATAACTATTATCTTCATATGTGTTTAATTAAACACATAATCTGTTCCGATTTTGATAACGATTTAGCAATAGACACAGTTTCAATTTACTTTCCGTAATAACTGATATTTTGTGTAATATTAGTTATAATATCTTCCGGGAAGCTTGCTAAATCTAGATTATATCTATCTTTGATTTATTGGGTCATTATTTAGTGAACGTGGTTAATCGAACTCTAAATAATCTTATCTGTTACTATGCTGTACTTGTTAGCTTTATAAGTACGAAATACGATGCCCGTACGATGTGATTAAATAACAAATTGTCGCACCTCTTTTAATAATTCATACGTTCCTGGAGAATAAGTATAATGGATGCTGTTGATGTTTGATCTGGCTGTGTAGTTACCGCATTATTTCTTCTCGTGGGTGTTGTCAGACTAATAGGTTATTATTAAACGGCCAGCAGCATTATCTGCGTAATTAATAACCAACCACCAACTCGCACATCAAGCTTGAGCAACCGAGGAGAGAAGACAATCGGCGACTTCATTACCAAAAGTTAAGTTATTTGAATAGAACAATAACTACTAGAAATTTTTAGCGTTACTAATTTATATATGCCAAGATCCTGAAATTATTTATCGATATTCAGTTTCAGGGAGATTAGTAATTTTCTCAATTTGTCACGGAAATTACCTTTATGTATCTGATAGCGTTTCTTCATATCAGTCTTTAACATTTTTTGTAACCCACTAGATAGCAATTTGAATATTCAAGACATGTGTGTGTTACCACTTGTAAATAAAAAACAATATTACCACTTTTTATACACAACCGATTTGAATACGATTAATTAAGAATTCATTTAATCTTGTAGTAGGTTAATACGTTTCATGACACAATACAACATTCTAGAATAATCATACGCACTCACTATAGATATGGGGTCAGGTTGCCATAATTTAGAAATAGGTTTTTGAAAAAAGTGCTGATTCTTTATATTAAACGGAGCGTATGTATCCTCCTTTTGCAGTTTATTTAGATGTAAGCAAAAACATGTCTAGTGTCAAGAATATGGAACTACCCCATCTTCGTGGGTGCCGTAAGAGGCGACTAAAGGAATATGAGGTATAAATAAGGATAATAGGCATTATTACCTGCGTATTAAATATCATCTACGAATATTACAGTCACCAACTAACTCGCCAAATCTAGTAACTATGACAGAGGTCTTTAGGCTGATAATAATCGTTTAGCAAACTAGAAGTATATAATATCGCATCTAGTATCCCTGGTATTTAGAACAGTGGTATTGAATACTTTGAGTATAACAATTTTATATTTTTAAGTGCCCAATTCTTATTTGTCAAAAACAGAAGCAATTGCACCTTAAATAAATGAGCTATATATAGTAATTTATTATTCAAGTCGATTTGGGGTTTAGTTTTCCAATCACGTACGGAGCCACGATATATTTGTAAGACGAACAGCGTTTGGTAAAGCGATACCGCATGTTTTACACAGTGTCACCTGGGTGATGTAATCTTCTGCCTCTGTTGTAATAAAGACAATGTCAAGGTCTTATAAATTTCACTTGTCAGCACTATAATATATAGCGTCATTATCGTATACATCTACATCTTTTCGTTTAGTATGGAGCTTTGTCTCTATTTAGCACGTAGCATATTGTGATACCTATGCTATTTAGATGCCAAGACAAGACATCTTTTTCGAAATTGAAAATTAACAGTGCACGATTATTAATAGATCTATTATAATCGTCCACATGCCTTTAAACATTTCTTAGCAAAATAAATTCAAGAAATACCTCTTGCTCGAGTTGCAATGAAATTGGTAAATTAAGGTTGCATAGTGCCCCATTCAAGTATATAAATATATATTACTGCAAAATTTGTAGCATTGTCATGATGCATATTACTCCGCCTGATTTAAAACGGGAAGAAAGACCTTCTTACTCCCTGTGGTTAAGACAATGATAACCTTATATAGTGGCGACAGACGGTGTCGCCAGAGGCATGGCCATGTGTCCTCCTGGCGATTGTACTTTCGAGGTCTACGGATTGGCACTAACAGATGTGACATTTGTTCAAGAACCTTTGTTAAATAAAGAAATCGTACCTTTATACTTACTGTTATATTTCCGTACTTACCTACATTATTATAAAGAAAAAGATGTTGTTATTCACCTACTTGTTTAGCGTTTGCTAATGAATTAGGTATTTGTTAAGGAAAATGTGCATACAATATTAACTCAGAATACAGAACAAAACATTAATCATGAAGGGTAACCCAAGCTGTAGTGAATGAGATATCATCAGTAAAAAAAATTAACAAACAAAGGTCAGCAAACAAATCCTGATTGTTATTCATTAAAGTTTTAAGTACAGTTGTTTGACCCTAAGTAAACTATAACAATTTTCGCAAATATTTGTTTAATGAGAATGCAAAGTTAAGTAAATATTCTCATAAGACCAGCGAGGATAAACTCTCATGTAGCTGAGATGTGACCGTTGCAGATGCAACATGATATATCGGTTCCTCAGAGAGCTTGTTAAGTTGCCATATGATCATACACAGGTATAAATATAATATTAAATTATGTCTTCACAAATATGGACTAATTCTGACGATCATATCATAGCTTATATCTAATGGCAAGACTGGTTAGGGTAGCTAAGGACTCCCCAACACAATGATTAAATAGACCCTAGAAGTTCGATTACTGGTGTTATCCTCGGATTATTGCCTAGTAATTGACTAGTTAGCGGTTATATTCCAGTGGCTTTCTGCAAGCTGCTAATATTTAGTCGAAACCAGTTAAACTGAAAAGAATTTTTAATATTCTAATCGTCGCTATGACAATGTAAAAAAATGTAAGACATAATCCGAATATACAACTTGCGGTCTTCTGTACTGGTGTCTCTATTCCTCCACCGAACTGATTCGAGTGAAAAGTCCTGAAAAAATTTTGGACCTCTATACATTATGATTTTCAATAAAAAATATTCTATTTCATTATTATGCATAGTTATGTATATCTCTAATGCCGCAATAAACGTGAGATAATAACGCAGTGAGAACAACATTACCACTAAGTATGAACTTTAACGACAATCAATATTAATTACAGTTATTTATCGCCAATACGTTTTCTGCCACATTAGTCTTGTTAAATGCATTAGCCACAACATTTTGAATCTGCATAGAAAAGGGACGTAAGCCGGTATATATTACTATAGTAACTTTATCCATATAGGAATGGCGTTAAGGTTAAATATTAATAAATCGTGTTTGCAAAATTACTCCTTCTTTAAATTCAAGGGTGTGTCAATCTGATACTAGTCCAGTTCTATGGTAATATCTATATACAAATCGGTAGGACATAATTTATTATCAGGTAGAACCAGTTACTGGTGTTGTTTTGCTGCTATTTACTAATATTTCTACAGCCTTTTGTAATAAGGATGGAAAAGATATTGAAAGCTAATTTGATTAAAAAAATCTAGTGAAGTGATCAGTACATACAGTTTATAGTGTTATTTCTTTAAGCAAACTCCCGGCAGTGGCTGAGAAACTGTTATTTCTTTAAGCAAACTTCCGGCAGTGGCTGGGAAAACTGAACTTTATATGTAGAGACCCGAAATTATAGATAACAGCGGTTTGAAGTGCTCCTAAAGATTGACAAGCTGACAGAAAAAGGCGAAGGCGCTAAAGACACAGGCAGTTTTAATAGCGGTTTTAAGTTTCATGCATGGTGCACATGTTACTGGCTAGCTTATGACACACGAAATATGTTTTTCTATTAAAAGACAATATTTATACTTAATTCATAGAAAAAAACATAATATAATTCATAGACATAACAGCATCTCATAAAGCCGACATATTAAAGGGCTTCATGCTAGCAACCTAACACGATGTCGATGTATGTCTGTGTCTACCACTCCTGAACCCTGCTTACTAATATGAGGCACAGTGAAACCACTTTAGTAGGCTAATATAAAAACAAACACTAATAAATAATAATAAAAGGACAAAAAAAAAAGAGTTTAAAATATTGTTCTTAAACACATCTTCTTTGACCTTGAGTCTTTAAAGTTAGTTAGATAGGAAAACTATTTCCAGTCATTTACTCCATGCTTCGTTAAATTTAAACGTATTAATTATACCTACATGTAGTACAATAAAAACCTTGAAACTTGTTGATTACCCGAGCTGGTTTATTACCTCGTCAGTTTTTAATCTAAATGTGCAACTATTTTAGCACTGGACGCACAATGAAAATAGTATGATGACGATTTTCTATAGAAATCATTGTCACCAAATTGGAACTAAACTCCATTACTAACCTGTATGGTTAGTAATGTAGAGGTGAAGATAACCTCGTGAGAAAACTTAAACTAGATACAATTTAAAAGATCTAATTGTAAGATAAACTGCTGTGTTATTGTTCATATGTAACACAAACTTTGAAACAAATAATCTTACAATCTTTAACTTCTGCCTACTCATTCTACATTTGGTCCTTCACATCGACATGTCGAGTTGGTGAATAACCCGAAATAACTAACATTATACTGTCTCCATTATAAATTAATAAGATGGATCAAAACGTTATCATTTATAAGTAGGTATACGTATTTAAAGAACTTATTTCATTACTTGCTTACATTTAACACAAGTTTCTCGTTAAATACAGCTATTGATATGTTTATTAGTTGCATATTTTGTATTTTTTGCACGACATCTTTGTTTGGGCGAGGCAGACTCGCGGGCGTTACGGACGAAGAACCAGTTTGTTGGGAATCAGACGGCGAAACCTGTATGTAAGGTCCGCAAACCTCCTCAAAGGTCTCAAGTCTTCTTTTTAACTTGCGAAGATTATACAACGTAGGAACAGATAGATTATATGGCGATTTTTCGTGAGAGTGTAATTTAAGAGTCTAGACAAAAGCTGTGTTTAAAAAGGGGGCTCGATTTATCAATAGTCTTTGTAGAATCCTGAATAAATAATACCTAAAATATAAAACCTATAATATTTGGTATAACAGAATTAGAGGTTAAAAATTATAACTCAAACGAATTTTGAGAAATTCTATAATGATAATGATGGCTTTTATAAATTTTGTGCTTTTGTCTCATCGCCATCAGTGACGGCAATAATTAAGGACGAAAAATATTTAGTTCTCAGAATAAATATCAGGCACGCTGTTCACATAAATATTTTGCGATGAGAGCTAAGTGTTATATTTGGCGAATTATTGCACTTTATTAGTTTTTCATAAATAAAGTTTTTATTTAATAATTAAAGCTTAAAAGTGATAAACATCGTTTTGTGTACACGTGCGTTAAAACATTACATGTAAGAAACATTAAGTTTCTCATGTAAGTGAATATTGTATTCTTATGAGAAATAAAGAATTTTAAACCGTATTTCACTTGGAGACTGTACACACTCAATGGCTTTACTTACGTTTTTTACTTTATATGTACTTATTTCGTTTTCAAAATAAGGGTTTGTAGTCGATATACACCAAAATGAAATAGCAGGATTTGTTGATGTTTGGTCCTTTCTGTTATGACTTTGTAAGTTTACACGAATAATAGTGACAAACTAGGTAAAATTAAAAAGGGGAACATACTTGAGATTTAAGACTAGTTATTTGATAATCACTTATTGTAATCGATAGATACATCATTTCTTACACTAATTTTATCAATATATCACATAACGGAGGACCTTGTCTCTTCTGGTGAGTAGTGGTTTGTACTAGTCATAATGACTTTTGGCATGTCTGGATTTTTGGTATGTTAATACGTCAACTCTGGTTTGGGCTCCGGGAAGCTATATAAATAATTTGATTTTAGATCGGTAGCTAGCCTTCGATGCAAAATTCTGCGGACACAATATATTAGAAGGTAATGGCAGTTATCCCAATAAAATGCGATATTATACTTACTTAACTAGCCTCCTGCCCACATCTTTAGTTACTGCTTTGCTCCCATCGCCAGTAGCGTGATGTTACATAGCCTTCCTCAAGAACTGGGCTATCAAACGCAAAAATAATTATTCAAATGCAACTGGTAGATTCAAAGATTAGCGCGTTCGTAAACAAATTCTTACGCTTTATATAATAGTTTAGATAGATTACAATCGGTAACATAACTGGCGAAACATGGGTCACGTTTCTGTCTTTCTTTGGATAAAACTTAGTTATACTTACATTAAAACATAGATTGAAGGATATCTCAAAAAAGGCCTTTATTTAGTTAAATATTAGCTGTATGTCGCTACGTACTCATCAAATATATACAAACGTATTTGCAAAGCAAATGTTTTTTATACATAAACGGCTAAATGACATGTAGTGCTATAAAATAAAGTACATTGACATAGTTTAGAACCACTATAAAGAATGTGCACATCGGTAAGTAGAAGTTCCGAAAATTCAAGTATTTTTATACGTCAGATAAATATTTAACGCTATTTCGTTATTAAACATGAGACACTCGCAATGCCATAATGCAAGAATGAACCTACATTGTTGCAAAATGAATCACATTGCTCAGAATCAACAGATTTTCATTTTCAACGGTCGTCCTTTTATACTATTTCTACATAATCTAAAACAAACAGTCACAATAACAATGAGTAGGTAATACACCAATTTGACTCAACTACATAAGTGTTACGTTATAAAACATACACAATTAAGGCAATGTGTGATATGCTTAATTTATAATAACAAGATTGGTCAAAATTGCTCGTTTTAAATTAAGTTGTAAAACCAAATAAAATCCGTGCTTTTGATGCAATGAAAATTCGTAGTTTGTGTTACCTTTTAACTCAATTTCATCATTTTAAACCACTTTGTTGTGTCAAGGTTATATTTATTTGTCAATACCATTGATTTGATAGCCTGGTCGAATACACTGTAGCTGACTGTATAATTTCAAAATAAAGTACAGTTAAATACTTACGATATTATAATAGTAAGTGCATGTGCAATGGGGATGGTATTAGTTTTAGGAAATAGAATCTGATATAAATTTAAAGCCTATGAATAAAAATTATGTACCCATCGTTACTGAAACTCAGTAAAAGTAGGTACCTACACTTCATGTTCTATAACAATGAAGTTGGATTTTTGGACCTCTGTGCAGAGAGCGCGGCGCGCAGTGAATCGTAATACGAGAAGTATGCTTGTTTAACAGGTTAAAAAAAATTATACATGATAAATATTAAATGGATAAGTGAGTATAAAATATATTTATTATTATATAAACCAAAGATCTCAACTGCAATGCTGTTAAAAAGACCAAACAAGACAGACTCCATTAGTTTTTAATTACTAATGGCAATGTTATGTAAGGCTCTTGGTTTTTCTTTTTGATGTCATTGCAGTCAAGATTTTGTTTATCTATACCAATAAATATTATTTTGATTGTCTTCGTAAGAGTTAAAAGATGTACTATTATAGTACATATTTGTAAATTAATTCGTTATTAAATGTTGTTGGACGGGATTTTGAATAATCGACTTATAAACAGGGTCAGAAATTAATTAAAAAAATACATCAATTTAGCATTGTATTTACGTAGCTATTTATTTATTTATTTACCAACTTACACTGACAGTATAAACCACACGTACAAGTTATTAGTAAGAACTTACATAAAATTAAAATTTTTAGAGAAACAGATTAAAATATTAATACACAACAACACTTAAGATATAGTAGGAACATTTAACATAAGTACATGACTTATAATAATAAATAAAAGTAGGTAGATAGATACATAATAGTTTCTATTAAGAAATTGTACTAGGGGATGCAATTGACTCAAGCTAACGCTCATTTATGGTCAAGAGTCTCGGTTCCTTATCTAAATAGATCCAAAGATTCATCGAATAGTAAAATATTATTGATATGCGACAGAGCTAGATACAGAGGGCTGTTCAAAAGAGTAACGGTACTATTTCTAGGCATGTAAAATAGTGGACACTTTTTCCAACAAAGTGAGTTTCTAATTGGTAGTGGAACGTTTATATAAATATACTGCAGCAAAGATGGGTTAGACAGAGATCCACGAATTAGACGGATGAAGTATTTTATGAGTGTAAGATTTCTTCTCACTTCTAGACTCTGGTATGTTGTCATGCCGAGTACGAATGGAGCTGGGTACATATATATATGGGTACATAGGTATAGATAACGAATAAAGGCTTTCTGAACTTTTTCTAATAATAATGTGTACTTTTGTTCATGGGGGTTCCATATAGCACTGTTGCTTTCTAATATACTGCGAACGTTTATTTGGCGCATGACAAAGCCTAGATTTTTACAGTGCGTTGTGTTACAGGTCTGTATTATGTGCTGATTGAAGGTAAGGTGCGAATCAAATTGGGTTCCTAGATCGCGTATAGTAAATACACGGGTGAGGCACTCGTTGTTCAACGTGTAGGCATTCAGTATTAGTAATGCTTTATTAGAGTAAGACATAATGGCTATGTGGGTGCCTTTGTGATATACGACAACAATGAACTACACATTTTGTTTGACGATTGGGGTGAATAACTTAATGAGTGGGTGAATGATACTTGAACACTAGTTTGTCAAATACCTACGTAATATTACCTGCAAGTATAGTTGCAGTTTACAAATTTGTAAGCGTTCGTCAATCATGCTTTTTGTACGATGGAGAAAGCAGAGCTTGAGCCTACGGTGTGTAATACTTGAGACATGAATAGCAATCACGTCACGCAATAGTGAACAAGTAACTTGCCACCTCATTGCATACTAGCTCTATTAAGTAACATTTTCCTGTCTAAGAAGCAATACTGTCTAAGGAAATAAAGTCTGTAAAGGTAAAATTAAGTACTGTTGGTTATAATTTAAATACGCCCTGTATATTTTCTTTTTTTCAAATTTATATTTGTATTTCATCAACTGAGTTAATTCCTATTGCCCTATGTCAATATGTACAGTGTTTAAAAAAGTATCGAGTATTAAATATTTTTTGTATAGAAAACTCTATAACTTTTGCAAATACAATGGTAAGTAAACAGACCTTGAATAAGTTATTGCCTGTGTCACTTTGCATGCTACTTGAAACTGTAACTTACAAAAATTGTAATAACCTGGCGATTAAAAAGAGTGGTCTGAGTTTCTTGCCAGTTCTTCTCATGGCTCTACTTCAGCGAACTGGCTGTAGGTTAATTTGCTGACATTTTGTAAACTTTGACGTTCATAAGTGTTAATTTAATTAACCTATATGAATAAACATATTTTCATTTTCATTTTCGACCCAAAAGAAAATAAGGTTATTGAGCCTACGGCGGTGAATGAGAATACAAGCGACAGATATCCAATTCCATGCATTTTAAGTCGATGATGGTGATGAGGGTAGTATTTCCACGGTTTTAACTTTTCACATTAGAATAAATAGAAAAACCCTTTAAATAAATTATAAAACAATTCAACCTTAAGGAAAGTACTACCCTCTCATAAAGTATTGAAGCAAAGTATTATTATTTATTATATTACTCTCGGCGAGTGAGCGACCAGCCCGCAGAAAGAATTTCAAGGGTAAAAACCTGCAAACTTTAGTCGCTTTTATATTTCGTAATATTCTCCTAATCACTTTTTTTTTTGTTTGATAAAAAGCATTGATCCGCGAAGCCAAATCCTAATTTCAGTTTCGTTCATTCAGTAGATACTGATGAATAACCTTGCGTAAGCCGTTGCTCAAAAGAGCGTCATTAAAAGTGAAAAGGAATCATTTCTGTTTCGATATTATAATTTAAAGGTATATATTATTTGACGACAGTATTTAAAGGTTAAAGTTATTTAAAAAAAAAATTTATTTAGGCAGTAGATAGTACAAGTAGCTCACTACTACTATTGCGACATATACGAGATTTTTTTGACACACCCAGAAACATCGTTTGCTCCAGTCCCAGCGCCTCCACCTTGCCGTCACAAATAAAAAAATTAAAACATTGCACCCAAATGCGCGATTTCTAGTACTTCTGTTAGTTTAGTTAGTGTTACTTAGTTTCTGTTACTAGTACTGCTTTATTTATAAGCATTAGATGTCCTGACTTAGAAAAGCAGAACCTAATTCCTATAAAAGGCAAAAAATATGTGGCGTCTACTAAACCCTCGCTAAATATTTTTTGTTATATAACTAAGGTGACAAACAAATATAAGATCCGCCTGATGGTAAGCAGCTACCGTTGCCTATGACTGCTTACCATCAGGCAGCATCGAATCTTATTTGTAGGTAAATATAAAAAATGCTATCTGCTTCACTAGCATTAACGAGCTCTTTTACTACAATACTTATATCACAAACGATTATAGACAATAATAATAATATTATTGTCTCTATTTATAACAAATAGATACGTACAGAAGCTCTTAATATTTAATAATAATAAAAAATCTTGCCGTACACAACGTTTAAACAGATGGAGCATAAAATTATCTAACATTGTATAGCAGATCAATCACCTATAAACAGTGGTGGCTATAAATCGGTCATGCTATGCGATCGCAAGAGTTTATAAAGCGTAGGATTTAACGACGATCCGTAAACATGTTGCATAATGCACTGCGCTATATGTATCTTATGCACACACTGTATCCACTTCATAATACAATAAGAGTTTTTTTTATTGTCTGAATAAAGGAGTAGAAAGAGGAATCGTGATAGCGTCGTAGTTAATTCAACCCCCTCCTAAAGCCCGATATAATTTTACTTTTGGTGCTTCTGCGGTCTTGCGGTGGTTAGGTAGGCCGCTTGGCTCTATATTACGAATTGCAATAAAAAATATTGTTAACCTAATCGTAACGAAATTGTGTTATAACAATGAATAATTTCATGATATAATAGGTGAGAACTTAAATACAACATTATGGAACAAACGTGATGCAAAAAAAGTGGCTTGTTTGGACGTGTGAACTCAGTCGCGCAATCGATTATGAAATTGATCTAATGTTTTGTAATGTCAGTGTATTGTAATAAGGTTCAATATTGATAAAATTGTTGATGGGAACTTTGCAGTTTCTTGCTTAAACGAGTTAAAAGTAGGATCTATAGTCTAAGTTGTACCGTCTGAAACACTGAAAGCCACACTGCCTAACTATGTAGTTCCTGCTTGTGAGTATTTAACTTTCAGTGCAGAAATATTAGCAACAGAAGATATTTAGTCTACGATTGCTAGTATTTTTTTGTAATTATATTTTTATATCACTCTACTTATAGACGTTAAATGGTCTTCAAAACTACCTACTTTACGAAATATTTTGTTCAAAAGATACCCTAGCAACGGAAAATGACAGCATACGAGACAGCAACAAGTTATCGAACTAATAGATGAATATTTATCATTAATAAATATAATTATAATTTTTTAAATATATTTTAAAATATTATATAAAATTTTTGCCTGACCTTTAATATGACATCGTCACGGAAATCAGGTGATAATTGTTTAGTGTAAAACAAAATTGGCCAAATCCGAGGATTCTGTGGTGGTTTCAAAATGAATGGGCCGGATCGAAGGGGCAATATATCCTCTCATAGTTTTAACGTAAAGTAAAGTATTTAGTTTCCATACTAATGCATTTCGCTTGGTCTCTTTCTTTTCCTTTTTCTTTCCTCATCTTTTCATCCTTACAAGGTCGGCAAAGACTCGGTTGTCTTTTCTTAGCCTTATTTTTGCGTTGCTTAGAAAACAACCATGTCCATGGAATACGGTTACCTCTTACAATTAGGTGGGTTTGTTTGCCACCGAAGTTATTATATAAAAGGTATTAACTATACATGCGAGCGATACCGGAAGACTTAAGAGCAATCTACTAAATGTAATAGTATATTATATACATGTTCTTTAAATAAGTAGTTAGGTACATATAATAACATGTATTGTCGGTAGTATTATTGTTATAGTGAAGAGTGAGGAAATGATAATTACTCGTCATCACGTAACTGGTATTTTTAATTCTTCCCAATCTTATTAGTAGCAGTGTGTATTGAAATTTGTTCTATATATAGTGCATAGCAATAATAAGTTAATGTGCAAAAATATAATAAGTTTTGTAATAAGTTTATAGGTATTCATTTCAAATTATGGACATCAAACTGGTAGAGGTGACGAAATCGATGAAAAGGACGGCTCATAATCGGTCAAAAAATAAATAATTGTTAAAGCTATAATAATAATTGTTATATAATCCATAGGCCAAACGGATCATTCCCATCTGTCCCTCTAGTTTGTCCCTCTAGGTTGCCAGATGGGAAAAAAAGTTCCATTTGTCCCCCTGTTAACAACGGGGGCACAAATGGAACAATTAATAAATAATACAAAATGCTTTCTAATTTTTATTTAATCCTATTTACACAAATTATTTCTATAGTATGTCAGCATTTTTACTGTACATTTACTTACCTTCAGATTAATAATTTATTATTTTAATAATAAAATACTAATCTAAATGAGGTTTAAAAAACTATTTATGTTATGCCAGAGGGTAAATTTCTTATTCTTTATGTTATATTTTTTGTTTGCTTATTTTAAACAAACTACTATTTTATAACCAAATTACACTAAAAGTTAAACAAATCTTTTGTTTAATAATCTGTAATTTACTTTAATGAATAACTATTTTAAAACTATGGGTGACAGATGGGTAAAAGTTCCATTTGTCCCCCTGTTCACAACGGGGGGACATTGTGACAGATCGGTCATTCAAATAAAAATCCCAAGATGTCTCTTTTACAATACAGTGCTCTTATATTGTAAATAATAATAATATCTATTACATCAACTGCACAACGCTAACTAGACCTAAGCTATGCATACATTATAGCTAGCGACGTCAATATCTTTAAAAAAAAGATCATATGATATCTTAATTGGGAACAGTTAATTTAGCCACTACGCATCTATATATTTGTACCTACTTATTTTTTTACTTCTTCTCCGTCCGTCATAGCTTGTCCGTCACTTCCATTCCGTCCGTTCCGTTCACACGAGAAGGCGAATTTTTGCGAAACAAAACTATCTCTACTATAATAGTTAAGCCTTAAAAAATAGAAAACACGAAAAATAGCTGCAGAAAAAACGAAAAGTATTTTTTGACGTCTGCTATTTTAGTTTCAAGTATCTCCAAAATGTCTCATATGTAGCTAAGGCAACTATCCTGGCATATTTATCTAAAAACTTAAAAAAGTGAGTCTATAGAAAAACAACCTTATAAGTATTATTTCGGCTCAGCCTTTTCCCGAATTTGTACCTAAGTACTTATATTTGAGCCAAGAAGGCACGTATCATAATTATGTAAGTATTTCTTGAAATACTTTGTTTTATAACCAAACCAGTTGTTGCATTTGCAACGTTATCAGAAGCTAAATTAAAGTAATTTTTGACTAACTCAAACACAAAAAAAAAATGCGGCATTAATACGTATTTATGTTTCTTTTTTATAATTTTTATCAATAATTTGTTATGCCTTTATATCGCCAAAAAGATCAGCATGAATTGTATTCACTCGTACGCATCGTTGTCGCAGAATGCCGAACAAAAGTCCAAAATAAAGACCAAGTATCGAGGCACACGAGGCATATATATCGATCATATTAAGCTGACCCGGATGTTGGATGATTACTTGCTTTATAAAACTTCCATCCAGTTATGCAAAAAAACTACAACGAGGAAGTAACCAAGCATAAAAGTTACGTTTTTATCGTGATTCAAGGATTTAAGTCACGTGATTAGACCAACTTTTTAAAATTTAATTCTTCTGTAACTGTATTAAACGTCTGACTATGCAAATTCCAAGTTATGTAACTTAATAATTGTAGTACAATGTGGTTTTAGTTATGGCTCAATGGAGATACATAATATAACTTCTCTACCAAACTCTTCTACTGGACTCTAGGTATAAAACATCACGTTTAATAATAAACTTTTTACCGTCTTATCTTAATTTCTGCTTCAAATATTATAAACATTAGGATGTGATTAACTTGTTACTTATCAGCTAAATGATTGTTTCAGGAAACACATTCATATAAATACCTACCTATTCATCTACTAATCAAATTTACAAATCGTAAAAGTAATAATCGTATTATGGAGCTTGTTAAATGTAATCGGTGTGTAACATGCACAATGCGTCATGAACTCATGACAGTCTTCTTAAGAATACTGTCAAGCCAAATACCTCAAGAGTCCAAAAGTAATTGGAGTACTTCAGGACTCTGAGGTATTTGGCCTAGATACCTATAATATTTGTCATTATAGCTCAGGCTTCTTCACCGCATGGAAGTAAAGTCCGAGATAAACTTGGCAATAATGTACATATTATATTTAGCCGTTTGAGGTTGTCGCCTTAGTTAGTGATGGGTTCGATTACAAATATTTCCGTGATTCACAAATACCTACGTGTTTCGAAAGTTTAGATACTAGTGTAGAAGCTATCTTTTAAAAAGTACAAAAGATTAACTTGTGATATGCTCTCATTTCAAGAGGATATTCGCAACACCATTATATTGTAACGCTTAGTATGTAAACGAAACCGAAACTGGTACGGAACCGGTAAGTATGAATAAGACTTGTTCACTCAACTGCCTCCGTAGCGCAGTAGGATTGTGTACGACCGCTTAACTAACTTTCACAGTAAGTTTCGATTGCCACATTAGATTAAACTTTGTCAAGGGTCTGACGACCGGGTTAACTATGTAGGTACTTTCGATTAGTGCGTATGTCTATTTGCCTTCTTCGCCGATACAGAAACATCAGTTTCCTTGAAGTATTCTAATTTCATTAACTCTAATCAGTTCAATTACGATATAACGGGTTGTTTCAAGTTACACAATATATAATTAGGGCGAACACGAGACATAGAAATTAATTCGCCCAACGATCATGTTGTCAAGGAAATATAATTGCACTATTGTTTCTATTTAATTGATAAACTACTTATATACGCGTGTTTGTAGTCGAAGTAAATAGGTAATGGAATATGATTAATTTAATAAATGATGATGGTAAAATTCTTTTGGTTTTTCCGTAACAATAGACTGCACTGAACTTGCTTATAGTTGTTTTTAAGAATGTTTTGTTTACAAGTTTTGAATAAAGTTTCTTTATCGATACAAAGGGCAATCTCACAGTCTTCACTTTATTCAATTATCACCTTAGCAATTTCGAAGTAACAGTGATGGAAATTAGTAAACATCTAATGTTTAACAATATTACGAAAATGCTTCTTGAAGTAATTCTTCTCTTAACGAGATAGCAATCACAGTAATGTTCTTTAGAGTAGACATTCATAGAAAGATTTCTATTGACCAGCTTGCCAATGGTAATGGAAATGGCGTATTTTGTTATCTCCAAGTGTAGCGGATATTTTAGCAAACTTGTCTGCTACCCTAAAAAATGCGTGATCGTAGCCCTAGACCCACAAATTGTACCTAGCCGCCTAGCTGAATTTTGGCTTTTAGCCGTAACCGAAACATGCAACATATAATATTTATTCGTCTTATATGGAACACGCGTGACGAGTGTGATGCAGTTAAACCGATTCAGGTATCGGTAGTAGCTAAATGATTTTTTTACTAACGCCTCGAGCTTATAAATGCTCAGAATAAACTAGTATCTACCGGTATACCTACAGCAATGATGTATACCTGACTTTAGGTATTGGCCAATATTAGGTAGGTATTATGAGCAAAACGTAACAAGAGAGAGGTTTCTCTTCACTTCTAAATTTAGATGGTTTTCAGGCCGGCAGTCTTGCACACTGCCGGTGGGTTACCGACGTAGTCACTTCCGTATATCTACATCATATCCAGCAGTCTAAAAAGGTCTTCTACGGCACATAGATATCGTCGAAAATGAAAAAAAAAATGCAAAATTGTACAACAAAATACATAAACGAACAAACAAAATAAAAAGTGAGACAGAAAAGGGACCTCTCTCAACACTGAGCTATGATTGTTATACCTACCATAGCGCTGATATTCTGAAATAAGGTGCTTGCGAACATCACCACTCTTCGCAGGCGGATTGGGGAGCGTACCAAAAAGATTTTTAAAACGTTAACGCGACGTTATTATTATTATCACAGAGAACATCTGAAGACAACCTGCCAAAAATATTGATAGGTGCTCAACGTGGACTAGGCTAGGTGCTCAACGAGCAGGTGCTCTTCGGACGGGTATTCTGGATGGACTACGTCGTTAACGCTGTCTGGTATTCTCTTACTCTCCTCCTAACACATCAAAAGCATGATTTTATAAGACAAATGACCACACGGAGAATTAGATTTATTATACTCAAAGATAAAGTTTAGTGATTAACAATGATATAAAAACTCCTCAATACGTAGTATCTCACGGGTATTTCAAACATGATTACCTACTAAATAAAAAAACGGGCGATAAAAATCTCGATATAACGCCATTTTACCACGTGGAGGTATCGGAAGGCACCCACACCTAGCAATCAAAACGTGACCTTGAGCTGAGTTATAAAAATGCCTTTGTTTAAACCAATTTAAATGTTAAAATTCACACCCTTAGTGGAAAAGAGCCACAATACGAAATAAGTCTTCTGGGTAATATTAATCCTCTGCTAATTATCACAAGGTTGAATTAATGCTGATTGTTTTTCGACTTGTGACCTTTTTCGATTGTGATTGCTGATCATATACGCAATACGCATACTGCGCAGTCACTTTGTTTACTAACACATACAGAATGCGAAATACATTTTTTCCTTACATTTCAATCTATGTCCATTGAAGGGATAAACAGCTTACCGGTTGTATGTCACCTGTCACTGTCACATATTATAAAGATAACGAGTTGAATGGAATGCTTCTCGGTTCTTGATGGTGTAGTTTATTGAATGTAAACTGTGCATAAACTACTATAATAACCTATGCACATCGTCAATCGACAAAGTTTCTTTCTAATTTGGATCGTATGAAATATTACCTGCACTAAACTGTAGTAAGTTAACGTGCTTTTCTCTAATTCGAATGAAAAAATTTTATACGTTGTCACCGTGAGAAAATCTCACTATAAAAGATCCTCAATGTAGCGTTACTAATGTTCACACTTTTAATCGTAGTACTTTTAACAAAGAGCATTAGTTTTATAGTAAAGTGAATGTCACTTCCTACAAACACACTGTTCCTGAAATTTATCAATTTGGTTGTATGTGAAAAGACGGAGTAATGTTTGAACAATGCGAGCAGTTAGCAATTTACGCCAAAGCGGTAATACCACCTTTGGAATGCAATTATATGCGCTCCAGAGACAATAATGAACCAAATATCTCAGTTTGTGTTGTACTGAAACAGCCGAGCTTAAACGAGGTGACTTATTGCCTTAATCAAGAGCCGAAATTGTACAAATAAAATTAATTGCATTAATCTTTTTACTACGCTATGTCATCGGTATGCCCGATAACTTTTTGTAACGTATATAGGCATTTCTTATTTTTTATTTAAAAGGAAGTTGCGTGGCTACGAGCCCATTCGACCCTTAAGTTTTGACCCTGCATTAAAAGTTGTAGATTCGACCCTTTTTTAAGAGCCTATTTGTACCTCTTTTAGGTACGAATCCAGAAAAATAAAATTAATATTTATTTTAGAGCCCATACGTACCTCATTGTGTTTTCTACAATTTTAGAAGGAAACCAGTACAGTCAGAAAAAAAAACTCATTTCAAATTATGTAATAATATTTAATAAGTCGCAATGGTCCAGTGGATAAGGTACCCTCTTCGTAAATACGAGGTAGTGGGTTCGAATCCGGGCAAGTAGGTATATACATGTTGCTTAATCCAAAGACAATCATCCGGTACGTAAAATGTAGACCAAGACATTGCAGGCAGTGATTATTTCGACGGATATCATTAGAAAGAATATAAGATTAACTGTAACCAGGAAATGATCAGATAGAATAAAGGTCAACCTTATTAATGACATTCAAAAAGGTTAACCTAAAACTTGTAAAATATTTTATAATTCGATTGCTAAATACCGCACGCATTCCGAAACAAACACCACATATTGAGACCACATCCAAAGTTATTTCGGTGTAAGTTTGTTTTGGGCAAACATCCGGCACCCTACACCTTGTTTTATTAAGTGCACAATGTATTAATGTGTTGAAAACCTTTTGTTTAAAATACTTACAGTCCCGCACTAAAAGCGCAAGCTGTTCTTAATTATGAAGGGGTTACGAGCATGCAAAAACGCTTTAGTGTCGCCGGACTCGTCTTACTAATAAACTTTTGCATAAATAAGCCACTTTAAGTACATGCGTCGCATTAAAATTTGCTGAGTCAAAACCCAAAATGACTAGTTGTTACAAAAGTTCAAACCATTCTTCTGTATGAACGTGCGGAGAGAATGATGGTCCGTCGAGAAAAGTTTCCTGTCAAAAAATAAGTTAATAAATACAAAATGAGTAAAAACAGGTCTAAGAACCATAATTTTATGTTTTACTGGAGAGGTTTGATCTTTGGTTCTATTCTATCAGTACCTTGTGTTTAAGTAAGTACATAATGGTATTCAAATACTACATAAAATAGGTAGATAATGTATATTAGCAATTAACAATACAGACTTATTTTATCAACGTTTCTAATTCCATACTTTAACGGCAGTTATCATACGAAATTCGAATTTATGAATGTAATTTATTTTATTACTTTACCTTTTAGAAATACATCAGTATAAATATCTGCAAACTTTATATGAATAGGTATACAAATTAATAATTACCTACGTTCCACAATATTATTTTAATTTGTAACAGAGCAACTGCTTTCGAATGTTAATGGGAACATAGCATGTACAGTAGCGCTGGCGCCGACGAGGTAGCGTTCTTTGTTCCTAGTTTATCAACTATTGGACAACATGACACCCAGTGTCGGCCTTGAATTACATTACGTCGCTGATAATACCACTGTTTATGTTAATTTATTTTATTGCTGGATATAACATATTCACCAGTTTATTTAAAATTGAATGCAGTCATTAATAGGTATATGCTAAGTACATATTTAATATGTTCAGGTGTTAATACTAATGTAAACATTGAACAGGAAGACTTTTTCCTATACTACATATTTATGGTATTTGTTTTCGAATGTTCCGGGTGACTATTTATTAATAAGTATTTTATTAAAATATATTTTAGTACCTATACCTATTGTTAGGAAAACTTAACAGACCGCTAAAATCGGAAAGATTAAAGCAATTGTTAAAACCATAGGAAGTATAACACACATTATGTACTGTAGAAATTTAATACAGTACATACTTGCAAGAATGCCCAGGGACCATCATAATAATTTGAAGCGAAAGAGGATTTCTCTACAGCTGGATAAAGACCATTTTCTAAAATTACAGTTATGGCTAAATTGACAAACTTCTCGAACGCAGTGACGACAGTCTTCTTACTGGACGCTGCCGCCTTGTGCCGAATGATTTTCTTGCCATTTGAGCACGTGATTTTAAAATCATCTAGTGATTGAGCTAGTGAAATAAGTACCACCACTAGGTTGTTTACGTCACTAGAGTGCAGCGGGATTGTCACTTTCCGACACTATTAAGCAGTAGCTAGTGAGCAGGTACCTACTAAATATCCCCAACAATCAATCTGGCAAAGCCTATGTTTATAAATAGTGTGAATGTCTACAAAACGGCACGATATTGAACTTATAGGAAAATAATAAATGGGTATCTATAGGTACATAAAAAAGTAAGGACCTACATTATTATCTATCTGATATATTAGGAGGGTGTAGAAGGATGAAGTACTTTTCATTATCATACTGGTGACACAATCTTTTCTCTGTCTGTCTGTTTTGTTAGTCTAGTAAATGCCAACCCATTAACATACAGCCTTATTTTGACTTCCTTGTACATGACTTTGACCTCCTTCTAAATTGATTTAGGTACACTAGTTCTTCTACGAATAGTTTTTCCTCTCCCTGTAGGTACTAAAATGCCTATATTTTTATTTGCTTCTCATTTTTCCTACTCCTACACTGTATTGAATACTTCTACTGTATTGAGTACCTTTTGTGTAGACTCATCGTTCATAAACGTATTGAACACGTATTGAATATTATATAATTCATACAAATTATAAATTACAGATCCATGAAATATTAAAAACATTTTCCACTATTAATGACCACTATCTTGACCTTGACTAAAATTAATAAGTGGAACATTACGTTCCTAAATTTAAATACCTACCTACATAATTTAAATATTCATACTAATATTATAAATACGAAAGAAACTCTGTCTGTCTGTTACGCTTTCATGCCTAAACCACTTAACCGATTTTAGTAAAATTTGGTATAGAGATAGAATAGTCCTTTGGGAATAACATAGGCTATTAACGCAAAAAAGTGGCTTGAAGGGGTTGAAATAAGAAATGAAAGTATGTATGAAAAATCCGATAACCCACATTCACGCTGGCGGAGCTGCAGGCAACAGCTAGTATTTCTATAGAACAATCGAAATTCTTTTTCTTCTCTATCCACCTTATTATTTTTTTTAAACAACCCTTTCAAAGGGGTGAAATAGGAGGTGTAATTTGTATGGAAAATCTTTTAATTTTAAAGCTATCGACTCCAAACTCACATAATTTTCTGAAGTTTCACGCGAACGAAGTCGCGGGTAACAGCTATTTAAATAATAAAAAACATGATAGTTAACACCTTTTTATAATGAAGACAAAATAAAATTCATTCATCTAAACGGTATTGTAAAAAAGATAGGTACGGCGTTGATCAAATAGTTTAATTATTAAGCCCAGTCACTAATCATATGTTAACAAGGTCCATAATACATAGACTATAATTAAACAGACATTGGGTATGTAACAACATTAATATGATTATAAACATGAAGCAAGAATAAGATAATAATCAAAATCTATTGAACAAGCACTGCTGGCAGTAAAATTTTCGAGTGCACAAATAAGACTTCATTTATTCCTACAAAACATAATACAAAAGATTTTTTTTTTAAATATCATGATAATTGTCAACCAACATATTATAGATTTAGATTTACTGAAATATATACAAAAAACATTAAAGCTGTTGTATTTATCTTTTTTACAATAGGTATATTTATATTTTTCATTTTAATAAACCTAGCTTGTAATATTATAATTTTATTTGTATTTTATCTAGTATCGAATCTAGTCATCATTTGAGTTCTATTATTGCAAATTTTGTAAACATAACTTCTGTCTAAATATGATAATGAATGTATCATTTAGATGACTGTAGGTATTATTCACCTGAATAACTCTATCATCAAAAGTGTTTCTCAGGAAGTATCAAATTCACTTCTAGGATATTTCAATGGTAGAACGCTGACACGTGATGCGTGAAACCTGAGCTAACACGAAAGCTAGATTAAATTAAAACATAGGTAAGTCAGTACTACGAGTATGCCCCAATAATGCAAACCGTAGAGTGTCTGTGATAGTAACAATGTCGTAACAAACCAGGAACTCTATAGATGGCAGTATTGTTCATTCTACCTACTTGTTTTGCGGAAAACAAACGACACTTAACAGTTTCAAGTAAATCAACCTTTTAATTTAATTCCTTTGTTATTTTATCTTTTCTGTCTGAATTAATGAATGAATTGACTGTACTTGTAGTTTAGCGATTAAAGTGTCGTTGTTTGGCACTATCCCAGGTGAGTTAAGCCACTTGCTCATCTGCTACTATTAATCAATATAAAAGACAGTACGCTTGTTAGTAAACTTCATCTAAAATCATAGCAAAACTAACTCATGATGTCATGAATCATGATCGATTAAGTGTAAGTAAGTCTCTGTAATTAATTTTACATTTGTTTGAGCACAGTTTAAGACACGTGGCACATGAAATTCGCTTGAAATCTCAAGTAAAGTAGCATAAAAACAACGACATTAACCTGAGTGTCAACAAAAAACATACTTTAACTTAGTCAATTTATGTAAGACTAGTGTGAAGTGGTGATTCTGCGATTTTAATCTGACTGGTTCAAAAAAGGAGTGTTGTGGTTTTTATTTTGATTTATGTGTATTGTGTTCACATTATAATAATATAATTATGAAACTAACGTATTGTAAAGGTGGTGAGCAAGCAGTGGATGAAGGTGGGTTCAGGGTGGGTCAAAATGCAAATGTTTGAGCGAGGTCTATTTTTAGCAGTGAGTCCGCCTTAAACTTTAACTTTTTTGTATTCTAGTCTTTTAAAACTAATCCACTGTTCCTAAAGTATGGTTTAGAAGTTGCCATTTTAATTATGGTCTTTTATTAGGTATGGCAAATGTAGCATGGTGGCTACGTCTATAGTAAACTGCAGTTACTGTCTCTATCACTACGGGTTCTTTTTGTAATCTGAAATGACTGGCGTCTAGTGCTTTATCATGATATTGTATTTTAAATTTTATACCAACAAATTAGGTACCTACTTATTTAACATAATTCCAGTTTTAATAAATCATTTTATAGTCCAATCAACTAGTGGAACTTGATTCGTATAATATTAACTTACCAATAAGACGAAATCGTCAACATGATGCACGAGTAGATATTGTTACTAATTCACACTATCCTGATTATTTGCTTTTGATAATTAAGAAAAATATTACACTGATATTACCTATCTATTATTTTATCTCCATTCTACCTTATGGTAAGCTAATGAAGTCCAAGAATGGAGTTAAGAGTAAAGATATATTTGCCAAACAGCCAAATTGAATTTTAAAATTATTACTGCAGTAGTAGGTACTTATAATCATACAGACTATTATATTAATTGCATATTTGCAAAATCTTTACATAGGTATTGTCTTTTATTAAAAAAATATTACAAAAATAAGTTGAAAATCAATACATCCATGAAGACAACATAAGAATCCGACATTAGTGAGGTTTTAACCGAGCTTGATGTGTGAATGTGTCGTTTTGTAATACGGTGCCTAATTCTAGTGAGAGGCAGTTGCTCAAGCGAGTTACCAACGAGGAAGTGATGGTGAGGTGCGTGGAGCAACTGACCTTGTACGTGTGCCTGCTTGCTTACTAATGTTTGACTATCGCTATTCAGTTCTGCTTCTGACTAATCGGTTCAACGACAGATCGAATTACGATTCCGAATGATTTATAAGTATGAATTGCCTGAGTGGAATATTATAACTAAAATGGCATAATTTTTCACAAAATAATTTTAGATTTAAAGTTGAAAGATTATCCGTAATCGACCAGAGCACTTCAACTCCTGGGACCTTGTTTGTAAGTGGTTTCTTCACTCTTAATACTAACTCCTGTGTCGCGGTGGAGAGCTTTACAAACATACAAATAACAAACATTGATGAAATTAACAAAGATCTCGCTAATGTTAATGTGTGGGCTCTTGGTTTACTTGTGAATCCAGCAAAATCACAAACGATTACTATTGGCGGTAGATATATGATCAACTCTATAGATTACCAGTCTCTTCCGCCTATAACCTACTACTGCACTGCCATTTCGCTATCAAAAAGTGTAAATAATTTAGGTGTTTTTATGCATCCGTATTTATCCTGCTATGTGGGTACACATAGCAGGGGTAAGCAGAAAAGTATTCTGCTCGTTTCAGGCATTCAAGCGACTTTAGAAATTCTTACCTTTTCAAATTAAAATTGCTCTTGCACAGTCCCTTCTACTACCACTCTTAGGCTATGCGGATGTCTGTTTTCTTGATGCTAAGGGGGAATACCTAAATAAATTCAAACGACTGCAGAATTTGGGTATCCGCTATATTTTCGGTTTGCGAAAATACGTCCAAGTTTCGGAATTTTGTAAGAAACTGAAGTGGCTACCTATTCGACAGTGTCGAGATACGCACATTCTCACTCTTCTTTTTCTGTCCTTAATAAACCTACTTCTCCTTCCTACTTGCGTTAACGCTTTGAATATTTTGTAAGTATCCCGTAAAAAATCCTGTCAATCTTCTCTTCTATTTCTTACTTCTCTTTACAGTACTAGCCGTTACGACGGTTCTTTTACTGTTCAGGCGGTTAGGTTGTGGAATTCTCTTCCTTACGTCATTCGTGAAAGTACTTCCATGGGTGCGTTTAAGGGAAGAACAAGAGAATATTCCCTGGCATTGGTTCATTAATATACTCGTATTTATTAGCGATCATAGTTAATATATGTTAGTTTATCAATTTTCTATAATAATATAATAAATTATATTAGAAAATTGATAAACTAACATATATTAACATAATAATACATAATAATATAATAAACTATATTATTATGTGTGTGGTATTAGTATGTAAGTGTATTTGTTAAAGTACACACAAATAGTTATGTATTAGGTTAATAAATTCTATCTCTTTTCATTTTTTCCTCTACACTCTGGGTTTGTTGGAAGAAAATCATTATTGAGTTAAGCTCACCTTAGTACGAGTACATCAAAATTTTATAAACATTTTGTAAATGATTTTATGTGTGTACAATAAAGAATTACTAAAGAATTACCTGCCACCAAACAGTTCAAACTATCTGTTAAACTAAGTTATTCTAAACGTGGTTTCAAATTAAAGCTCTGGCACCATTTGTTAACTACTCATTAATTCATGAGGGCTCTAAAACGTGTACTGCGTGTACCGAAATAGAATACAAAAAATGTCAACGTAACGTAATAATGATTATTTATTTATGCTATATAAAAATTATCATTCAGCATATTGTTATTATGATATCTGTGGACTGGACTAGATTTTTTAAACAACGCATCTTCGGTAGGTAGCAGACAAGCCGCATCTGAGGCCCTAGACAAGTGGCAAAGATGTCTATTCTATTCATAGAATAGATTAAAATATACATTTTTTTATAGAAATCTTTGACATTTGTCTAGGGCCTCTGGTAATCTTAACCTATAGAAATGGCTATGTTCTTTTAGCATTTTGGAAACTATGCTGAAAAAAACATAATCAAGTTGTCAACCCTGTGTAGGTAAGGGAATATGGGCAGAAAAAGAAAAATCTGGTTTTGTCGTCTTTTAAATCGATTACACTGATGACTCGACTTGATATATGTATATATCAAAGCAGAGGTAATAGTAGTTTAAACTTTCTCGAGCTATTTTATGTATGGGTGAAGTCTTCCATGAGAAGTTATCCCGTGTTTCGCATTTTAAGCCGGTTGGTGACAACCTTAACCTGTTATTTATCGAGACCACACATAATAGTAATCTGTTCTAGATAGTAATCGACTTGATGTATACGCTCAATAGAGCTGTCAATTTTGACGTCACAAATTGCCAAAAAATATATCAATGCGGCTAGATATGCAAGTTTCGCTTATCATTATTCATACTATTTCTTATCCTACTGAAATAATAAAAGTTATAATTATCCCCGCATAAATTTGCACATTCTTTAGGTCTTAGCGAATATTCTGTAAATAACTAATTAAGTTCAATACTCCTCTGCTAGGAAACAAAAACGCAACTACTTTTAAAAGTCATTAAAAATGAATATAAAAGGTAATACTCTAAAGGTGGTATTTCCATGTCTCGAAAGTTTTAGTTACGACTTTCTTCTTTACTGTGGTAAAATTAGTCACGACAGGCAAAATTATAGGCAGGGTTTGCCTGTGCCTGGGAGGTACAGGACCTCGTGTAAATATAAATGTTAAAGTAACATAACCGCCTATTAAGCTTCATGCATGCTTACTCGTCTTATTTATATGTGTCACTTTATATAACCTAGAATTGTAAAGAGCTGCACCTGTGCCCGTTAGTATAGGGTTGTCCAGTATTCAAAAACAACTGATTTTAAATTGTTAAATATATTTTATGTGCCATAAGTGTACTGGAAAATTAAACTTATTGACAGTGCTAGTGATGTGAGCAAGGGCTCATGCACGTTGGTGTGCTCTAGCTCTAATAGCTGGGTTTGACATTGGTCTTTCAGGTCATTTTCTGACAAGCTAACAAGCTTCGCATGAATATAATTAATAAAATATTCGCATGAATAAAATATTCACTATCGGTAAAAGTATAATATTTTAGTTAATATAAGAAAGATTTTTACAATAGCCATGAGGCTTAATTGACACACAATGAGTACGAATATAAACTATAAAAAATAATAATATATTGTTTGGCCTTTACACAGCAGTGGACGTCGTTTGGCTGAAACGATGCTAAAGTAGCAACCCTAATTATAGGTTGCAGATTAAGAAATATAATTTAAACGTAAATTGTGTTGATTATTAGATAACAATTTAATTAGAATAGCAATACGAAGTAATGATAGTAATATAGAATACAATAGTGATCAGATAAGATCAAAAAGTAATGCGTAATAGTTCAAATTTCTATAGTTTTGCAACCCTCTCTTACACAAAATGAATGTAATACGGTCGTTACAAATTTAAAATTTAGAACAGTAACACTATTGCGTTGTTGTTGAATTTTTCAACTGTCATTTGTAAATGTCTACGTTGATTTTCATATTCAATCGCGTTTGCTAACAGACTATACTTGGCACCAAGAAACAAGTAATAGTCATAAATTTATGCACATCGAAATAGAAACCTTTTCACCTACGATAAAAAGATAATTTTCAAACAACAAAAAATATATAAAATGACATAAATCTGTAGCAGCAACAATGGAATATGCGCTTAAAATATATAGAAGGAAGACTTCTAACAGCAAAATATATTATTTGTATCTCTCTTGAAATATAATGGCGGATATAGGTACCTTTTGTCACATTTTTATAACCAAGGGCATTATACTACGCACTAAACTGAAATATTTTTACAAGAAAGCTTTGGAGGGACGCCATGCGCCACGAGCATTTGTCATCGCATTTTCCTGAAATTGCTTACGAGTGTGTAAATTGCACTATTTTACTTTAATTGTAACTATTAAGACGGAAACTAAATTGTTAAAGACAAAATGCATAAATGAAATCAACCTTAAAACTTCTCTGAATTCCAAGAGGCGCTTATTACTAGCATTGTTGTAATGTTGTTATCATAGACTTAATATACCGACTATTAAATTAAGTTTATGGTTGTAATAATGATATTATAAGTAATTTAGGGCACAACAAAATTTCATAAGAAAGCTCACTTAACCCTTTAATGAACACTACTGTAGACACAATAAATGTTATATTGTCATGACAGCCATATCCGCTTACTGTCCTGAAAAGTGTTAAATTAGAGCAACACTCACCAATGCCACAACGTAGAGCTGCTGAGATAGTAGTGCTTGCTTGTACTGTAGTAAAGCTTCTGAAAAAAATACTGAGTTGTCAGCAGAATATGTATTGTATCTTACGTTGCAAATCATTTACATGTTGACGGTACAGATTCCGTGCTCCTGGCGGTTTATCCTATCAGCTAAATCTATCTAGCTAATCTAAGTCTACTGCTGGAAATAGACCTCCTCCAATGTCGCCACCTTAACCGGTCGTCCATCGGTGGCCCACCAGCGCTTCAGTGGTATATTATTAAGCGTGGTAATTTAGCAATGTACGGTTGCACCGTACAGGTACCTACTATTTATCATCAGGTCAGTTATTTGTCTGTCATTATTCATTATTGACAATGAAACAATAGAGAACGCCTACAGTACTATATCAATGACATTAGAAGAATCATTGATATTATAGGACCAAACCCAAAATAATATTGCGTCAAAGAGGCTTCTCATGGCTAAAATGGATATTTGTTTGCATGTTTGATGCGAAGATTGTATTAGACATGCTTTGGAAAAATGTAAACGTCAAGAAGTATGTACATTGTTTTTGCCGAATTGAAATAAACATAGTAATTATAGAGGGTAGGTAAGTATGTATATGTAAATAATACCATGCCTTTTTCCTCAAAAAAATTGTTCAGTCATGTCAAAATGTTAGTCATTTAATTACTTAGTATACGATTTTGATGCTTATGAGATCATGGATGGATCTCACAAGAGCCTGGAGTATGATATAAAACTAAGAGATGCATACGCCCAGCAGTGCGTAAATTCAGTCTGTGAAATAAACAAAATTATCACCAGTTCTGTACACTGGACTTGATTGATAGTCAATGAACTTCAATGAATATCTAGTAAGAGTAGCTAAGCAGATGTGAATCCGCTACCTGACAAAGCGACATAGATAAAATTTACAGGTAGGTATTCTAAATGGTCCATGAAATGTAACTGTAAGTTGTGCCCTCCATCAATATAGGTAATTCTATTAGCATCAGCATTCACGTTACGTCATAATTTTAAATGATAATTTGTCTCCTGAGACGTACAACCTTTAAGATACGTACCTACGGACTACAAAATGTACCACGGTCATTCATCTAACTCGGTAAAGTTTCTCAAACCGGACAGATCCATCAATTTGTTGAGTCATTTAGAAACCACCCTCGCTCCACATGATAAATTATACTTTAAAACCGAAGGTATTCCGTCGAAGTTTCGTTGTTGTAAGCAAAGACAGGAATAGGTTGTATGCTCCTTTTTGTTAAGATATTTTTTCAGGGTGGCAACAGGCACAGGACGAAACCCTAACCAGCAAACATTTACTATCCTAGAAGACGAACTTATACTTGTGTCGCACTTCAGTGATATAAATCTCATTTCATTGATGTAAATGAGTGTTATTAGAGTAAATAATTAAGTAAATACCTACTCACATAAAAAAGATGATAATTATCGAGTCTATTTAACCATTAAGGTAGATAGACACCTAAACTACTATTAGTATTATGCTTTACACTTTATACAATTAAATAAAGTTAGCATACGAGTACAAAAATTTTTAAACAAATATTATTTCCATATCATATTTATGCATATTTTGCTTCGCTCGGTACAACTTTTGATATCACTTCGCTAAATCCACTAGATTGCTAATGAATAGTTGTTAATTTAAACGTTTTACTTTATATACTTCCTCGGCAAACCCACATCAATTTTAAAGAGTGTAATTAGCAACCTCAGATAGATAGTTCATTATTTTTTATGAATGTGAAACACTTCTACGGGCGTGGTAGATTATTTTTTGCTAACAAAACGTGACCTTTTTATATCAGTTTTGTAATAAAGGGGATATCGTAATATATAAACGTTGCCTCAATTTTATAGGGTCTTCGAATAACACGAATAAGGTAATATACATAATGTAATACGTTTCAGTCAAGGCAAAAATAATATTGCAACAGAATATTTTGTGTCGTAGTGTAGTTACATGTCTATGTTACGTATAAATAAAAATTATATAGCGTTGATCACAGTGAGTACGGCTACATAATGACATTTGAAACCACTATCTCTGACCCATGATGACTAAGCGCGAACAAAACTGGTATATCCGAAGATGACGCCAAAGGGAAGTTAGAATGAGACGTCTACATTGCCTTTCGCATTTACACAAAAGAGACAAATACATGGTTCATCCCTCCTCTTTTTAAGATGGAAGTGAGTATGGTGCGGTTGCAACGAAAGTAAAAGTGAAGGCTTTTCTGTCTTAGGATTTATAATATTATGAAACTAACTGCGCCTTCGTTTATTTTACCTCATTTAATATGTTCATAGGTTATTATTACAAAATATAATTATTTATATTTTGTAATAATAATTTATGTTAAAATAATAGGGTTTAAATTATACTAATAAATATGTATAGAACAACATTAGGTATAAATACTGACTAATGTTGCGTTAATGAGGACTCAATATAATTATGTATTTAGGGCTCAAAGGGTATTCAGGGTATGGGCTCTAGTTGCGGTCAGCACCTGCATTGTTAACTATTACCAAAATTGAGATTCTCTCCGTAGCTTGGGAAGGTTAAAACGTCAGTCCGCTGTCATGCAAACATCTATATTCGTTATGTAAGAGCCTAAGAAGTCACACTATGTCTTATCAAAGATCGGTACAGCTAGTTAAACTGGACTTGTATAGTTGGGAAAAGGCTCGGAATGATGATTAGTATGTTAATTCCTAAGGAAAAAACAATCATTTTCTTTTGCATATGTATTTACTTAATGGTTTTATCGAATATACCGGATACGAAACCAAAGTTCAAACGATAGAGAATTAATCTGCAACATTTTAATAGCGAAAAATAAAAACAGGAAATGCCTAAATATCAAAATATCATTAAAATTTAATTAATTATGTTATCATTTAAATTAATATAGGAATGAAATAAATATTGATCATGTTGTCTTGTTTTTTGGTCAAAACTGGTTAATAATAAACTTATTAAGTGTGGATGAGATCGCACATGTTACAAACTGGACTCTTCATTTTTGAATTTTTGGTCTTTTTCTTATCATATTTTTACTTACTCATGCAATTTGCTTCCTTCCTATACTTAATTGATTCGGTCATAATTTAATAATACTAATGAGTTAACGATTTATTTCCTTAGTAAATGTCTTTGTATACGCTTATGTCCGCATATCCTAAAGTACTTCCGCATTTATACGAATCTTACGCTATACTTGTAAACGCGAACTTTTTTTAAGCTAGAACATATTTAAGACTGCCTATCCACGTATCTTTAGGTTTACCCAGATTACAATTAGTCTAATCCCTCATATTACAGATCTTTTTTGATTCAAATTAGACGGTAGTAGATCCACGCTGGTTTTAGCATGAATGGGCCGGATCGTCCGGGGAAGTACTACCCTCTCATAGAAGATCGACTTAAGAGTAGTAGTATCCGTACTACTGCGTTTCGTTCGGTGAGTGAGAGTGCCGGAGGCCCAATTTCCCCCCTATCCTCTTTCCTCACCTCCCTCATTCCCTTCCTCTAACCCCATTCCCAGCCGCCATAGTGGAGGCCACTATACCAGCAGTTTAAGACGATAGCTTTTGGTATGGTGGCCACCACTTCTGGATTCCACTGACTGCTTACCATCAGGCAGGGTGGAGTCACTTTGGTAGGATAACATAAAAAAAAAAAAAAAAATAAAAAATCTTTACTACGAAATTGCTTATTATACCTACATGTTCCAGAAATATTATCATGTAACCACTGCGACTATGCAATTAATAAGAAAACTGTCATAAATTACAAACATTCCAGTAAAACAGTATCTATTACTTAGGTACTCTACTATCATCCCAGAGCCCGAATGATCCCACCATCCTGTCTACGAAGCGTCCGCAGTCAATAATTTCTCTATTCCGCTACATAATCTTGTTCTTGCTGGGATAAGTGGAAAATACAGTTTAACGCAACATCTCATTAGGTAATACACGATTATGTAAAACAAACAGCCTGTAATGTTGCATCTTGTACATCATGCTGTATAACTTGTGTCCATTATTCAAGAACCAGTTGTAAAGCTTAGTGAAGAATAAATTAAGTTCTCACACTACGCAGATACACGCCTGTTTTAAAAGAGACATGTCTTTTTTGCAAGGTGGTGACAAAAGAATCAGGTGACTCTAGATTTCACGAATAGGCCAAAGTTTTCTGTTTCGTAATTTCGTAGTATTTGGTTAAATCGATACTTTGTAGATTCTTATAAGAACCTAGAGTTTTCGATCGTGCCTTCGGTTGGGGAATTCGAAGTTGACGTCAGCGACAACCGGTTTCAAAGTTGTACTCGTAAAACGAGACAGGAGCTCTCAATTCACTCCCACTTTTGTAACTCCTGTTAGGTTAAAAGCTTCGAGATGTTGGCGCTAATAAAATATACATCTATTTGTTGCGTATATTGTGAAATACTTTTGCTTTCTTTATATCGATTCTATCAAAACAGAAAATCGTGTCACTACTTAGTTATATTAATATTACATTTCAACAAAGATTGACTTAGTATCTTTTTGTTTTCATAATATCACATACTAGCTATTTGTTTTAATATTATATGCGTTTCATAAGGTACACATTACACATACATACATTTTGTTTCAGGACTATCATGATTGTTATGTGACGAAATAGAAATAAAGAATAAACTTTGAATAAATTTATTGAGTTAGAAGCACTCACAGCGTAACACTTCGAAATTTACGCTGCAAAGATATAATTTTGTTGCCCGTCACATTGCCCAAGTACATTAAAATCGACTTACAGTTTAACCGGCTATGGCCAAACAATTGTATTTTACTTACTGAAAAAATTATTGTTCAGTAGATTATTAAGTCTAATAATCGTTAGACTTAAAACCTATTCAGCATTTGTATGGGACTCCGAAGTTTCTTGGTTTGATTGTCTATCTACAACCCTAATGGATCGAGCAAAGGATTACAATGTATATTAGAACAAAGTCTCTTAACTATGATCAGTATCAATCAATTATCCATACTATTATTTAAAGCAAAAAAGTTTGTTTGTTTCTTTAAACGCGCTAATCTCTGGAACTACTAGTCGTATTTGAATAATTCTTTTTATTTCAGGTGACGGGAGCTGACCAGTAAGCAAAGACGCGGGTGAAACCGCGCCGTAGGATGCTATTCTACAATAAATCATCATTATGTAATTTAACTGATTCACGAATAATATCAAAACCAGTAAATATTGGGTATCGGCATTTGTATATTTGACATATGGGCTCAGTCATCTTCTGATGTCAGTTGAATTCTTATCAGCAGATAGCCTCGACCTCTTCCCCTCCTTCTCATCCGAGATATCGCGAGCCATGCACAAGCCAAAGCAAAATAACACATAATATAATGAAACAAAGTTTAAGTTATTGGTAAATAAAGTTTGGGAATGTTGTACCCCTATCCTGTGTAGGTATAAAACGATATCGACAGTATATATGCAGTAACAAGGAGCGATAAAAGAATTCATGGACATGATATTATGATACAAATATGAATATTTTAAAGCTGGAAGGAGGCTGCAAATGATGGTGTTAAAGTAAGTGGCTACGAGCCCATTCGACCCTAAAGATTTAACCCTTTCTTGGTTTGAGTACCCATTCGACCCTTGTTATCGTCAAAAATTGGTAAGTATGTATTAATTATATTTATTATATAGAGCGAATATTACCCTCGTCAAACGTGAGATAATTATGATCTGAGACAACAATATTTTTTTAATCTACGTGTAGTGTTAGATGCTCCATTATTCCCCACTGCAGGATAATCACCCCTTCTCATGCAATCATTGATCAGCTCTCTTGTTCAAGACGGAACAGTATTGCCAGATATTTCTGTATGTTATGTGTTCTACGCTCAGGTTTCCTCCCAATGTGTCTTTCTTCGTTGCATGTAAGTGATATTCATTTTAAACAAAGAAATATATCTTAACATTTTAAACTTTTATTTTAGTAGTTAGGATTCACAGTATAGGCAAGCTAAATAACATTACAATCATTTCGATCTCTGCTCTTCGCATTACAGTTAGCACTAGAAATTGCATAAACGATAGACACGTGATAACTATTACGTCTTGTAACACTAAACATGTAAGAAGTTTTCGATTACATTTCCCACTGCAAATTTGTTCATTTAGCGGAATTGACAAAGTACACTTCGTCAGAAACTCATCGTCAACGTTAGAAAATACGTGCTTTGCAATTATAAACCTATTCGTATATGACTTAACATAGATTTGCCAATTCATTAATAAATTGACTTATGACTTTGCACGTAAGTGTCGTCAATCCAAATTCTACCTTATTTTGTATCAGTTTATGTTCATTTTTGTTTATACACTACCTCTATAACTTTTCTAGACAACTATCATAGGGACCCATTTTTGCAAACAAGAACCAACCCACAGCAGATTACTTTCGAGAAAATGAAACTTTTGTAAACAAAGTGTGCAAAATGCATACTTAGTATATTAATGAATGATTACTTGTTGACCATATGTGGCATACTGTAGGCTATCTAGGAATATCAGATTTATACATTTTATGAAGTTATGGTATAAAGTAAATCGTTAAAAACCCGGTTGGTTCTTTCTAGCAAAAACATATTTTGTTGCTTAGTTCCTACTTGCAAAATGGACGTAAGATTCAATTGTTGTGGTTCGCACATGGTTCTGGTTTGCATAATTAAAATGCTTAAGTTGAAAAGGTACCAAGGATCATGGGTCTGTTTAACAATTAGTCTTAATAAGTGTTTAGGGGACCATGCCGTATAGTTCTTTACAGTTTATTAAAAGGTGGCCAAAGTGGGTTGGTTCCGCAAGTGACAGTGTTGTATCTCTGTTGTTAGTCGGTGAAAAGGAACCATTTTTTTAGAGAAGCTAGAATGCGTGATTTGAGCGCCATCTATGTACTAAACTCAATTTCACTCAAACTGTGGGTTGGTTCTTGTTTGCAAAAATGGGTCCTTAAGTAAGCTTGTTAATCATCAGCAATTATTGTAAGGTGTTCACATGAAACTATTCTATGACCTCGCTAAGAATATAATTATCGCACGTATCATTACTGTAATGTAATATCAAATTAGCTATAATTATTATAATATACTTAATCATTATAATTTCCTGTCAATTGATAAAATAATGAATACTGTAATGTGCAATTATTTATGACAATGACAACTGGTTCCATGCGTGGCTTACGCAGGTTGAGCAATGCAACTCCGTTGATTTTTCTCGGTTAAGTTATTGCTGATTTGAAAAAAGGTGTAACCTCAGGTGTGCACATGTTTAAGCTTGTAGACGTGCACTGCATGATAAAAGGTCCTTTCGGGGCGAGTTTGGTAGACGCGTTGGTGACCACAATACTGTGGTCCTGGTGATCTTAGCTTTAGGTAACTATTACCCGTTACCTATCATTTCGTCATCTCTTACGTCAGCCACAAGTTGCGATGGAGTAGTCATAATAGCATAGTCTGAATTGAAGACAAACTTTCGCATTTATAATATTAATAATAGGATACAGTGGACACTGGAGATGGCTAAAAACAAAAAAAAATCTTGGATTAAGTAAACTACAATGTTAATTACCCACTTGTATAAAGTTTTACTATGTATGCATATCTAGGAATTAATATAAAAAAACTGCATGCTGCTTTATGCTCGACCCGGTGATCAATTAATAACATATAATCTTCACAAAATTGACATATTAAATGCCAGACCAGAATTCTTTAAATCACACAAACACACAAAAAAAGGGTGAATTAAGTATAATTATGTTTTTATTAAATAAGTCATCGTATACTCTGTTCAACTAAGCGTTAGATAAAGCTAATCATATAAAAATGTCGATTTAAAGGTAAGTATGTTGTGTTTGTTAAATTTCACAATAATTAATTATGTAGGTAACTATTCTATAAATAAAATTGTAATTTAATATCTAGTCAAACGTAAATATTTATTTGAGCTTATATTTTTACGACTTAAAATTCTCTAAAGTTCGCAGATTTTCTCTACTTTAATATGCATATAATACATAATTTTCCGGAGGAACTCTCTCAACGATAGTGAAAAGGGTATCAAAATCCGTTGCGTAGTTAGGAAGAAATTAGCAGCAAAACAGACAAAAAACAATTTTGTAGTCTGCCATCTTTACTTACTGTCACCTTCTTGACAAACGTGTGCGAATCTTATTATGATTATTTGTTTACCTTTTTCTAATACTTAGCCTAAAAGTAATCTTTAATTATTATTATTGAAGTATGTTTTACATTAATTACACGTATGTACCATGCTCCTAATTTAGCAAACAACACAATAATGTTAGAACATTAATAAAGCACTGCCACATCTACACCCAAATATTTTTTTATGTTACTCCGGGTTAAAATGATGGAGTTATCATATCACTTGCCTGCCTACACAAACAGACACAGTCGCCTTAATGTTTACTAAATATGATGAGCGCGTCAAGGACTAATTTCTGAACTAATCTTCATTTTTATGAGTAATATTATTTATATTTAAATATACATTTTTTATACTTATCCGCTTTTGATAATGCTATTTATGTCTGTCATTCATTGTTTCGCGAAATGTGTTTCTTTGTGTATATTTGTGAATTCAGCGACAAAGTAGCTGAGGGTATTATTAGTTTTTGACAAAGTATTTAGGTAGCAGCCAGACGACAATCTAATGCTGCTCTACTCTTTTATTATTCGTCAGCTACTTCGAACGAAACTTTTCAGCAAGCAACAACAAAAAACCATTTAAGTTGAAATAAAAACCATTTCACGGTATTGTCTTTGACCCTACAACTTCTATCATCTATTTCTAATATAACAAAAGATCGTAGAGAAAGACTAATTCTACCTATACTCAAATGACTTTTGACACTTGAAGCATTCTTTGTTATTAATGTTATTTATCTTTGTGTGATGTAAAAATATTTGTGCCATTAATTGAATATGTTGTGAAGTTGTTTAAAAAAGTAAAGCAAAAACAGTTATTTTTCTATACCTTTGCCAATAACATCCAGAATGCCTCAGGGAACTTATTTAGGGCCATAAAGATTTCACCTATACGTCGTGAACATAGGTCCTATGGTAGCAAATTATATAAATTTAATCTGACCTTCCTTGCATCGTTTTTAAAACCCTGTAATCAAAGTGAGGCGAATTACAATGTTGTGGCGCTTAAGCATTGAGCATATTCAAAATCAAAATTTGACTCCTTGCTTCTTATTTTAGCTAGATTGTTAAGCATTCATATTACTCTGTATCATACTAACACATACTATAGTTGAAGAATTTATTTGACTTTGACAAAACTTGAATGTACACATATCTATATTTATAAAACGGGTCTACTCGTGTTAGAAAATTTTCTAAAACTTGAATGCTTCAACAAGGGATTCAGAGAACACTACTCGTACTATCATCTCGATGAAATTGTAGCTAATAGGCTACAGTTTAGTCAATCGCTAAGATTTTTTTTAAGAGAATCAGAATCCACTTTTCATCATATTTCAAACTTTGGGGTAATATTGAGAATTTCTCGACAAAAAATACAAAATCTGTCTATCCAGGATACAAGGGCATACATAAGACCGTGCACAGTACCACTAACCCACCAAAACTTTTTAAAACAGACATACAAGTAGTAAAGAATAACAACTTGCTGTCTACTATATTTTTATTTAAGTAATTTGAAATATTTGTAACTAGTTTTGTGAGTCAAATGAATATTATATCTACTTACTTATATTATTATTATGTAAAATTAAACTACTGGCTGAATTAAAGTTGGAAATATACACAAACAAAAACTTCACAACGATTTATTTTTATATTAAAAATATCATATTTTAATATAAAATTAAATAAATATTAATTAGCTGCGAATTCTAGAAGTACTAGTCAACACAAAGACTATTCATTCTGATAATTTCAATGCATCAGGAATCTTTGATGTCTTAATTTTAATTAAAACTTTGTTATAGTCATAATTTAAATACAAAGGTATTTAGTCTTTTCCAATAGAAACTGGCTTCCCACGGCGCGGTTTCACCCGCGTCTTTGCTTACTGCTCTGTTCCCGTTGCCAGTACCTTGATGTTACATAGCCTATAACCTTCCTCAAGAACTGGCCTATGATACACAAAAATTATTCAAATTCGACTGGTAGTTCCAGAGATTAGTGCGATCAAACAAACAAACAAACTCTTGTGCTTTATATAATATTATATACCTAAATAGATTTAATATATTTTTTTTACCACTACTTCTACTATCTAATTGGTAGGGTACACGACCAATCAAGGTGGTGGCGAGGCCTATGTCCAGCAGTGGACGTCTTTCAGCGATGTGATGATCATGACTTGACTTTATGTTCCTACTGTGTGAATTGCGTTTGTATTTTGAAATGTTTTATCTGAAGTGTATATAAATAACGTTTTATGTTAACGGAAAAATGGATTAAAATGTTGATTGTAATCCTACCTTACCCAAATTATATTTTCACACTAAAAAATCACATACCTACTACTATTACGATTTATAGAAGTGGACTCTTGTCCACTTCGACTTGGCTCTTTAAACGCTCAACTATTCAAACCAAACAAAGAATAATATAAAATTAATAACTAAACTCAGTGTACCTATTAGTAATCTGGCAGTAAATAAACACAACAATTGTGAATGGCATACATGTCGTCGACAGTCTCTATATAAAAGCTTAGCAAGATTATGTTCAAAGTTGCGAGCTAAATGCTGCGAGTGTGTTCTGGGAAACTGCGGTGGTCGGCAAGCGCACGACGACGCGGCTGCAGCCCTTTGTTTTTAAACGTGACTTGCGTTTTAGGTGCACGCAAATTAACTAAAAATAGATGATTTGCTCTCCTACATTTACCGATATAATAAGCTTACGAGCTTCGTAAACAACGTTGCTCTTTATGACTGCTACGGGCACAAAAACAAACAATTTTATCTTACGCTAAAAGCTTGCATCATTTTTTGTTTTATTGCTTTCTATATTTAAGTTTTAATGTAAATTTAAGACAAATATGACAAATACTTATTGATATTCAGTCTGCGACTACGTGTACTTGAATTTGAATTTGTATAAATTCTTCCGCAATAAAGAGCTTGTTATCTAGTGCCGCGCCGCAATTGTCTTTTTTAAACATAAATAAATATTGAATTGTAAGGCGTGTAATACATATAAAAATGTTGGCACAATCAAGCACATTGGTTTTAAAGTATAACAAATTAAAATGAATGGGTAAACGTTTATTTGAAATTAAACTGTTGATGCACTTTAGTAGAACGACACCCTCTCGTTTTAAATAGCCCTTTCTAAAGGGGACGGTGGGTAGATTGGCGTACCGCTAATAACACTTTATGCGGGTACTTGGTAGTTTCCCATACGTACGTTTTTATATAGTGACCGTTGCGCGTTGTTGAAGCGAGCGCGGACGCAACCGCTCATTCACAATTACCATATTGATTTCGCTAAGATAAGGGCGAGCCGGCCATAAATTATAAAATAAAATTACTTTTAATTATGCTACACTTGATAAATTATTATCATCATCGTCACTATGTTTTACCGAATAAAAAGGTTTTATATCAACGTTATGTAACTTTACCTACAAAGATTATTCCTTCAGAAATTGTACGAAATGTTTAAAAATTCAAACGTCATAACAAGACAGACCTAAAAGTCTTTTTGTCGCTAAAATAATAGAGTGATAAAGATATCATGACACTAGGTCAAAGAAAACTGAATGCCGTTTCGCGGGATTTATCTGGTGCTCTTTATGCCTACCTATGTATTATTAATAATATAAAATAAATACTAGCTATTATCAGAATTTAGATAGGAACAGGCTATTTCAACCAAATAATGGTGTTGCCAATTGAAACGAAACGTGACCTAAAAAAGTAAGTATTGAAATTAATATAAGCTGTGATCGAATGATGTACTACAGAATTCGAATATTAAACATTTTTACGCTATAGCCAATAATTATGAATGCGAAAGTTTGTATGTGTGTGTGTGTGTGTGTGTGTGTGTGTGTGTGTGTGTGTGTGTGTGTGTGTGTGTGCGCGTGCGTGCGTGGGTGCTTGCGTGCGTGCGTGCGTGCGTGCATGCGTGCGTGCGTGCGTGCGTACGTGCGTGAGTGCGTGCGTGCGATCTGCTTTAGCTGTTCCATTTTTAAAAACGGAAATTTGAATTTAAAATTTATTCTTTTAGACAAATAATTAAGCTTCTGAAACTTAAACAATACTTGAGGACCTAGACAAGTGGCATAAATGCTAATAGAATAGAATAGAATAGATTAAAAAATATGGGATTGACATAAGGTTACGCCAACATTGTCGTTAGATTATGTCAATGCTATAATTTTTTTTAAATGTATTCTATTCTATTAGCATTTATGCCACTTAGATTTATAGTAATAAAGTGGATGCTTACATCAGTATAGGTAGGTATGTATCAAATTGCATTCATCAAAACCTGTGTAGGAATAAGAATATTTAGTTCCCACAACATGTGGTAATCAGTTAGACTCATAAATGGTACTTAACGATATGTTTCAGTGACGGTTTGCCTTTTGATTAGTTGGGGTACACCACCCTAAAATGAACTATAATCTGACGGTAAAAGAAAATTATGCGGGTTCTCTATGAGTGGGCCAACAATATACTTTTTATCAACCGTATTAATAACTCCACAATACATTTTCAACTTTATTTCTATTACTGTAAGATTTATATTTCATATGTTATAGTAAAATTTAGCAATCTGCCTTTAATGGAGAAATCAAAACAGGGAAGATTGATGTCATGGGAACTTAACGTGGGATTTTGATAAGTTTCTGGTGTTAATAAATTACTTCTAACATTCAATTATTAAAGTTTAATTTAATTATATCTGTATTTTAAATCAAAAATTTAAACATAAGGTAAATTGGATCCATATCACTTTTGAATAAACTCTGCCAAGGGATAACGCGCTTTTTTCTCTTGCAATTACAAAGGCAACGTCAAAAAAAGTACTGACACATTTTAGTTCTTAAAACAAACAACAGAGGCGCTGATAATTCTTACATTAAAAATTCTTCACTGATTAAAAGCACGCTGATGGTAGAGCAATCAACTAAGAATTAAAAGTTGTTAATACTTATTATTATATGATATACCTAGTTGACGATTTAAATTAATAATTTATTAGGGTGCAGTAGTTTATCTTAGAAGATTGTCCACTCAACTCAAATTGGAAAAGAAAAGCGCAATAATTGGGATTCAATAAATCGCAACCATAATCTCTATTAAGTTTAGACTGTAACTAAATGAGCTGTCAATATTTCTAAAGGACACGAGCTATGTTTGCCCTACAACCGAAGACAAGGAGGGTAATGTTTTTCGAGCGTATGTATTGAAGATATTTCTTTGGCACGCTCTACAGCCTTAATGGCTCGATGGATTTTAACGTAAAAGGTGTCATTCGATTCGTATTAATTGTGGGAGTGACATAGTGTAAATTTTTATGGAGTGTCAGCACAAAAAAATGGGTTTCTTTCTTTTCACTTTGTATTAAGCAGGCGGTTTTTTTATTTTTTAATAATGAATATATTTAGCTTAACGAAGCTGCTTGCACACGCTACGAAATACGAGAAAATGTAAAAGATATCTGTTTCTGTTAAATTTCTTTGATTGCCTGGTATCCTTATTACACAAATAATTGCCCTTACCACGAATAAAACCATAGTCTATTGATATCTCGATACATTTCAATTAGACACAGTAGCGAACTCATTGGCAATGGGATTATAGGAGACTGCAGAGCTTAGAATTATAAAGCTACTAGCTCCCATGTTCAAGTCGGCTTTAGTTTTTATAAGAATACATTAACAATACAATGTAATAGTATTAAAGCAATGATTACGGAAGCAATCTTAAGAAACGTATTACGTTGATACTGGTATCGATCGACTCGTACGTAAGTTCTACTCAAACCAATACATAAGAAAATACCGGTCAAGTACGAGTCGTTCTTGCTTCCATGTTTCACGAGTTCCGTACTAACTTGTCAATATAATTACATGAATGGCCTTCTATGATTTGATTGCGTTGACATAGAACATCGATATTACACCTTCAAGAGGTTGCGGACGTTTGTTATAAATTTCAGCTCCAAACCTCCACGCCTTACTGAGAAAAAGGTCATCATGACAGACAGCCAGACAGAGGGACAACACTGTAATCATGTAAGGCTTCCTTTTTGCCTTATGAAGTACGGAACCCTAAAAACTGATTCACGGTTCTCGCAGATATGACGTATTTTTGCGTGTGTGTTAAAATAATACTAGTATTTTTAGTTATTTATGTAAACAATCTATTTATATTTTAATTTGTTAATTAAGTTATTTATGTCTGTGTTAATGGCAAGTTACTTAAGTGTTATGCCTTTTGAAACAATACTTTTAAATTTAAACCTGTTGTGCTCCAATTTATAGTGCCTGGAAATTATAAATAAATGTCTATCATATTTTCTTTAAAAATGCATACACTAGAGACCTCGCCCTGTGCTTCATAAAACTTTTAAAATATATAGTTATCGAACACTCAATACGAATACATATATACAGATTTTTAAAACAAATAATAATGCATCACACAAATAAATATATTTGTCACAGGAATCGAAAGCATATTATTTTACCGTCCGACTCGCTAGACCACACATGTAGCCAAATACATTAAATTATGCTTGTAAATAAGTATGTCATAAAATATGTTGCCTACTTTATTTAACCTGCAAAACGAATTTGTTAACTTTATAAAGAGTTACCAAGTTTAATATGTATCTCACACAGAATAAAATTTAAATAGAGTTTTTTTTTATAATTTTAACTCTTACGAAAATAATTGCTCTAAAATAACCATCGAGCTAATTAGAGCTCATATGGCTTTACGTAAATTACACACAATTTTTTGCGAGAACTTGGCACTACATGTTTGATTAATCTTGCGAAGGCTGCTGCAATTGTTATTTAAGTATATCATTATTGTTGGTATTATATATAATATTGCGTTGAAGACTCACGTCGCGTAATTCACGAAATGCTAGTGTAACTGGTAGCTTTATTCAGTAACAAGCAGTTGTGTAAATATTAAAACACAGATTAGACAATAGTTAACACCACAGCTTATTAGGGGATGATTACTAATCGCTGGGGTTATCGTAACGGTCGTCTCACCCTAACAGGGGGACAAAGGTTAAAGTATACACATATCTAGCCAACTTACAGTTAACGAACGGGGTCGATCGCTCGGAACGTTTAAGTATATGTCAAATATTTTTTAGTTCTTACATTGTTTAGTGAAATTATAGCTATAAATAGGCTTTATATAACAATATTGTAAATATTATTTGATTACCAAAGTAGAATAAACACATAGTAAACAAGCTACTAAAACTAAAGTAAGATTGATTTCTGTTTACCACTAAGATTTGGAAATGGTTCGTCTTGTTAATTCTACGGTTATCTAATTAGATAAATATTATTGGCAGGTATGTAACCTACGTGGCTTAATAATATTTATCAATTTTTATATTGATCTATACGAAAATATTGTTCAAATTTTAGTTCATCATAATATTTACTATTTCCATAACTATAGCGTCGAGAAAGCAAAAGTGGATTGTTTTCGCCATAATGCATCTTTTTCAATATATCCTAACGTTCACAAGTGTCAGCCAAATTAAAAAGAAGACATAGTTATTTTCTTTTGATAATATAGATGTTTAGAACACAATTCAGATTTTTCAGAAATATGAATAAGTTGGAAAAAGCCGCGGATTAAAATCATCAACAAAAAATAAAGATTATAGACGTTATAACATTTAAAAGATAGAGTATTAAACAGATGCGCAACCTTATTATTTTGGTCACTTAATTAATGTAATCTCGGTCTACATTATTTATCGAAACATAACATCTGTAAGTCACAAATCCGGTTCGTAAATATCAACCGGTGTACTCTTTGCAAAACACCAACTTTGTTATGCAAATAGCGCTATTTGTGTTCAAGTTAGAGCCTTGATCTTTCGCACCTTCCCTTTAAGCGCACCCCTTCCATGCAGAGTACGCCTCAACTTACATAAACAGCTCATCACACAGTTTATTCGTGTTTCAAGTGTCGATTTAAACTTTTTATTATGTTCAAATTTGCGTGTTATGTGGGACACGCGCTCAGCACACGACCCGCATGAGAATATAGGAGGGTGGTTTTGTGAGAAATATTATTCACGTAATGACAACTGGTACCAACATTTTTGTAGCACTGTAAAACGAATAACGAACTACTATAAACTTATGTCTTCGCGGTTTTGTTAAGGAAACATTTTATTATACGCCTCAAGTCTCAAATGCTCAAGATGAGACATAAAATGGAACATATAAACTCCATAATATTACTAGTGATGGACAAAAATTCGGTTCACATTCGGTAATACCGATATTAGGTTACTTTTACTCGCGTGAAAAAATATTTTATATACGTAGTATAGTTTGCCTATTTTTCTTCTTTTTAACCGACTTCAAAAAAAGGAGGTGGATTGCTCAATTCGACCGTATACAATTTTTTTTTATGTGTGTTCGCGGATAACTTCGTCGTTTATGAACCAATTTTGGTGATTCTTTTTTTGTTGGAAAGGTGATATCCCAAGAGTGGTACCATCATAAGGAAACCAGGATCTGATGATGGCATCCCAGAGAATTCGAGGGGAACTTTTGAAAATTGTACTGACAACTATTGCATTTGTTATTTTTTCTTTAAGTATTTTAAGGCACTACTATTTAGTAAAGGTTTGGAGTCGATCTAATGATAAAGCACAAAGACAGTCGAGGGAACTTCTCAACGATTTACAGCAATTACTTGGTGTTTGGACCTAATTCATTTCTAATGATGAGAACTTTGCATCCATATGGGTTATAAGAGCCATTACAGGTGACCATAGACAGTCGAGGTATTTTTAGTGTCCTTCCATATTGAAGTCGGTTTTCTTTTTGTTAAAAATTATTTTATCAAATATATCAACTATACTTACTTAAACAGATGAATAATTATTTTTTCTCAGCAAACTTCAGAGCGGTAGAGCACAAAAGTAATAGAGTCAAAAAAAAAAAGATTTGAACAAATTGACTAATATATTGCTTTTTAGTATAGGTACTGAAAGTCTGTAACATATTTAAGTATTTCATTCAATTTATTATTTGTTAAGTCTGACAACTTTTAATACATCAAGTGTTATTAAATATTGTTTGATAATTAAAAATTTTTAAAAGTAATTTAATAAAAGAAGTGAAGTTAGTAGGAACTTCGACTTCAATGTAAGTACTTACATTGAAGTCGAAGTTCCTACTAACGTAGTACGTGTGATGTCTAAACCGAATTCGACAGAATCGACATTCGAACTATCACTAAATATTTCCTCTTTTTAATTGTTTTGTCTTTTAAAGACCGTTCGCAGATATGGTTAGAACATTGATACCATATGAGCTTAGCTTGCTAAGTCTGTGAGCATTGGAGCGATAGTCAGATGCGATAATGGACGTAGTTAACTTTTCTCATTTGTGTGTGTGTGTGTGTGTGTGCATGTGCGCCTATGAGTAGCCACCACTCTACACTTGGTCGTCAGCCATACAAATAGTCACTTATTTTAGTTGCACTATCGACTTAAGAGTCTATTATGCGCGTAAGCACATAGATCTAAAATTAGCCTCAGTACTTAAGATATAATAAAGGAGCACTCCTCATGAATCACAAGTCAACAGCCAGATAAAACGCTGTCTGCGACTATTTGTGTTGTAATTACCTACCCGTCCGATTACATTGTCTTAACTTGTTAACAGATATAAATTCGATAAATACTCATTGGTGTTTTATCGTGTGATGACCCCGTCGTCGAGCCCTGCTAGCGGCTGGCGGCTGCCAATCAAACCGACGGCTATCGATAGCATAGTAATGTACGAATAAATGAATGTGTGAGATGAGGCGATCATTTAAATTTCACTTTATATTCATAAGCTGTTTATCACATGGATACCTTGATTCACTCTTATTGTTGTACCAGTAAACTGATAAATATTAATCGTTTGTCGTAAACACGGGCTCCGCGACCAATCCCGCGTTTGAAACCATTTCGCGCAGGACACTAGTGGAAAGTTTTGAATTACAAAATTGGAACGAATATTTCGAAATCAGAACATCAATGTTCCTCGGCCTTTAATATTCTTGCTTAACTGTACCCGAGTGAAATCGCATCCAGAATCTGAATTTCACAATATTTCCTTACAGAATGAGAACGCGCTAAATAAATCAGTACTTTCTCTAACGTCCGATTCGCAAACATTCGTTGCCAATTATTACGTTTGTTTGTGTGATTAACGTAGCGCTAATTTGCGCTTGTTTATGGTTTAATTACTTAGGAATTATAATACGTTTAATCGTCCATATATAGTCAATGAATATCGAAATCGTATTAATTGTGTGGTGATAAAATTGTGTCGAAGCTTAAGTTGCGCAACAGCCTTTGGTATAGTATCCGAATGGTGTGCATTGACTCGATCATTAGTTCATGACTGAGACTATCGGGCGGCGTGATCTTGTTAAGAGAATAAATGCAACTTATACTTTTTCCGCTCAAGCGCCCTTACTAATTAAGTAGTCAGAGATTAGGGACACGACATGGTTCCCGGAGCAAGAGAAGCTTGATTGAATTTTATACGGTTCTGCTTTAATGAGAATCGAACTATACAAATTGTTTTGTTTTACTTTATTTTTTGTATATACTAAGAATAAGAATAATTTATATATATATATATATACATATTTTTGTACAAAAAGTGTGGAACTCTCTGGTCCCCAAACTAGTATGAACTGTATTTCAGGGGCCAGTGTCTTCGCCTTTAAATATAAGTACCAAAATGCGTAGTATGTCAAAAACTAAGTACCTACTACAAATTATACGGAAATAAGAAATTAAAAATAATAAAAGGAACTGCGTGAACAAATTTGTGTGTGTGTGTGTGTGTGTGTGTGTGTGTGTGTGTGTGTGTGCGTGTGTGTGCATGTGCTACTCAAACAAATCAAAAATGACGCATTCACACTCTCTCTCACAAACAAAGAACTGGGCAACTATCAACGCGTTTGCTTGACGGCGGCAAGTCCAGGACTGTTTCATTCTGATACCTTAACGAAACCTGGTGGACGAACAACTTTCTCACAGACAGTAAGTAACTCTGCCTTTTTGTAGACTCTTTCAATTGAGTGCCTATAGGGTAGGCGCATTAGTATCGTTAGGACTGCACGTTGGGCTCTTTCGACAAGAATAAGGTGGGACTTTGCTGCGCCGCCCCATACGCAACTGCAGTACCTGATGAGGCTTTCACACATGGCTTTGTAATTCTGGATTAGGACTTGGTGACATGCATCATCTCGTAGGTTTTTGAAGATATACCTAGATCGTTCTTCTAATCCGTACTACCAAATCCAATGTGTGTGCCTTCCAATCAAGCCTTTCATCCACAGTAACTTAAAACAAATTAAGTATTGTTTCTTGTGAAATAAATATATTGATTTATTTAAAAACCCTAGATGCACAGTCTCAAACAAAAGTAACACTCGAAACTGTCGCCAAATATACCTATGTAGTTATAATAGTTATCCTAAAAACATATTTTTTTGCAAATTCAACCTTACACAAAGTTTTTTTTACATTGCAGTGTTCAAAAAGCAATAAAATTTTAAGACCGAAGTTCCCCGGTAAGACAAAGAATGTAATGGAGACGAATATATTTTTTTTACTTTTTTACGATTTTTATACAAATATTGAGTTAGTATTTTAAGTGATTGTTATAGTGTGTTCTAAACATAATATAATTATAGTTTTCTCTGACCGTGAATATGATTTTGGGTAGAAAATTTATAATTCAATAAAACAAAATATTATTATTAAAAATAGAGTTGTCATAATATTAAAACATAACATTTATTGTATGGGTATACTACAGTCATAGTACTTGAATGAAATACTGTTGCCACTAAGTCTGAACCTATAAAAAATATTTCCGACAAAGAATCGTGTCCATGTGAACAGGGGTGACATAGGTAGTAGATAACACATTAATTTCCTTAAAATAAGTTAAGTTTATTGTAGAGTTGTCTTTTTGAATTAGATTTCAGCCTTTCTTTAATAGCTTTTACAAGACTAATTTTGTGATTGAATAGCTGCTCTATTCTATAGTAAGCTGATTCAAAACTATGTTATAACTTATAATATACATGATTATCATCACTACATAGTATAAAACAAAGTCGGTTCCCGCTGTGTGTCAATCCCTATGTATGCTTAGATCTTTAAAACTACGCAACGGATTTTGATGCTGTTTTTTTAATAGATAGAGTGATTTAAAAGAAAGGTTTATACGTACCATTCATGTACAATATAGTAGACGAACTCTGATAGTTTTAGAGTTTTCTGTGAGTTTAAACACATTTTTCTCGCTTAAATCCTACGAGATAGATCATTATAATGTACAGTATTGATCACCTTAAAAAGGCCTACAAAAAAGTCCGCAATGGTGTATGTCTATCTCTCAGGGATAACCTATAATAACAATTTTTTATTCTTTACTTTTTACGACAAATAAAGACTTATTTACTAAGCGATTTTAAGCAATTCAGCTTCCTTCGTTATCCAATTAAGTACATTAAATACATTGTGCAGTTAATATATATCAAAATGGCCCCCTACAGCATATAATTTAAATGAATATTTTCGAAGATATTACAGATTTAAAACGCAGGAAAATAGCTGTTGCGGCGGTTGCCGGCGACGCGTGCCTATATTATTATGTAGCATATTTAGTATCAGATTTCCCGTGCGAAGCCAGGGAAGTAAATATTAGTTAAAAATTAAATACAAGTACATAAACTTATTAATTAAAAAATTAAACACAATAATAAAAAATCTACTCCATTGAAATAAGAACAGAGTCAGTTGTATTAGGCGACTAAAATAGAAGGAAGTTGTAATGCATAGTTCTTACACTGAAAATGCAACCATTGAATGTTGCCGTATTATATACTTGGACCGTTGAGTGAAGTTTTTAGACAAATTAAATCAAAATCAGACAATGCTATAAACTATATTTAGTCATAAAAACAACTAAAATAAATCAATAAACCATTTTACTTACTGAAAATACGAAATATCATCTTTACTTATCGTCCTTGACGTAATATTTTTGCAATTTCTCAGCGAACACTTCGGCATTTTACACGTGTATATATATTGACGCGAGTCTAGCGAGACTATTCTGAAAAGAGAGCACAATTTAAAATTGTGCGCTCTTTTCATTTTCTTTATTTTATGCGGACAGTTCTGAGACGCTAACTGTGTATCTTGGATTTTTTCTTTATCAATACATTAAATTGAAGTAAAATGTGTGTAACATGCTGTAAAGTAAATAATTTCATCATCTTGCTTATGTTATGCTTCCACGCAGTGGTGCCCCACAATACAGTATTCGTCCTAATAAAAGAAAAAGAAAATGTAAAATCAAATACTGTGTATTTTAATTAATTTGATAACAACGTGAAATTGTAAAATAAAAAATTAAAGAATCAAACTATTTTATTATCATGCAAATTAGCAAAAAGGTAATTTAAGCGATTCTATACTGTCGTATCTTTAGAAGCCATAGTAATATGGGCGAACTAATTGGCACATTTATAGAGTTATCAGTGCGGTGGGGCCACAGTATTGTAATTTACAAAAGCAATCACATATTTTTCTATACATAAAGTTATACCTACGTTTTATGCTTTGATTTGGGTTATTTCCAAGTATGCAGCCTGGCCGATTCAATTTGCAGATGTAGTTCAACGGTTAAAGCCGTGTTACTTACATTTACGCTGAATAACGTGGTTTAATTACTATCTTAGACACAATTTGTCTATCTAAGATAGTTTTTATTAATGTCGTGTATCGCAAATTTGATTAGTGTGGGTGTTAATATCGATCTTTTGTGTTCACATACAAAACTGATGCCATTAGTATTAGTTTATTATTATAACACATTTTCTATTCCCAATAAATACTAAGTATTAAACATTTAAATGAAGTACTTAATTTATTCCCAACGAATACCAAAACATACATTTAGGTACAGTTACAGAAACAATTAGAAGATTATGATCGTAATCGTAATACAATCCTTAACTATCCTAATTTCTTTTATACAACGCGATGGTTAACGGTTATCGTAACCTTGGTTTCTAAGCATTGCAGAAATAATGTTTAGAAAACACAACGAAGCCGTTGTCAATGTAGGGAAAAGGGGTGGGGAAAGAAAAGGGCACAATAAGAGTAGCGAAAGGGTAATTCGGCGACCAGTGCTCTCACTAACTTATCAAGTGCACATTAGCTTAGACTTATATTTTAATTAAATTAACACTACTACTTAAAATCCCATATAAAAGCCGATTTTTATTACTGACTGTACCTCATAGCATTTACCTTGTTTTGGGATTCGTATATAGGTGGTATTCGTTAGGAATAGAATAATTGATAGGGCAAAAAACAAATACCATTCGTATTCATCATCATCATCATATCAGCCACAAGACGTCCACTGCTGGACATAGGCCTCCCCCAATTTTCGCCACCGTTGTCGGTCGTTCGCCGCCCTCATCCATCGGTTGCCCGCCACCCTTATAAGGTCGTCGGTCCACCTTGTGAGGGGTCTGCCCACGCTGCGTCTTCCGGTTCTTGGTCGCCACTCTAAAACCTTTCTGCCCCAGCGGCCGTCAGTTCTGCGAGCTATGTGTCCTGCCCATTGCCACTTCAGAGAAGCAATTCTGCCATTTGTATTAGTTTTGTGGTATTAGAACGGAATAGATCCGAGTATCTATAAAAGCAAAGAAAACAATACTGCACTGAATAATTTGTACCGGTACGTTCATTAAAGATCTGATGGGGTTTTATCTACATAAAATTCAACTAAGCTATGTACGAGAAGAATGGTAGGTACTTTGAATCTGCAAATACTCTAAATCCATCATTATAAAATATAATATACGGCATCGTACTTTGAGATAAAATCTACCTAAATTTCAAATTACGTGCTGCGTAGCATTCAAATAAGGTTTATTTAAGGCTGTGTGGTAAATTGAATTCTCTTGTTAAATCTAAAATAGTTGTGTAACTTTTAAACCATTTTGGAGCAGTAGCTATGTCGCAGGCAAATTGTATAAATCCGCCGTTTACATACTGCCTCGGCAATTTGTAAACGCTCGCTGACATCGGCGTTATGTAATATGTCGAAGTCAGATTGGGTTAGGTTAGGTTAGAACTGTGACCACCCTGCGCACGAGCCGAACGAGCGAAGCAAACGGTGCCGCGGCAGCGGCCGGCGAGTGCTATAAACGAAATATATTTGTTCTCAAACTAGTTAAAATCCCCAATTAGGTATACACATTGCTGGTAACATATCCTGCGTTATTTAATATGCCGCGGCAGATTGTAAAAGGCGGGTTAATACAATTTGCCTGCGACAGCTTATGTTAACTAGATTTTGTTTTACCATTGACAGCTTAGATCATTAGTTCATAGAGTAAACACCAGAGGCGGTATTCATTTCTTATACAAATATTTAAAGTTATCACAGGTGAGACAAACACACGCTAAGCATGGCATAGCTACTGATTTATTAATTGCATCATTTAAATGGTGCATATTAATATCATACGGCTTCAAAGATCTGTGGATTTAAGCGCATTTGTAACATGAAGTGGATAGGCGACCGTATTCTAAAATAGGTGACTCCTCGCCTAAGTAAGCACTTATATGACCCCACATGTCAGGGGAACATTTATGGCAGTCGTGATGGATACTCTAAAGCCTGAGAAGTGTGCCTTATGTATATATCTCATTGTATATATATATATATATATATAAATTTTAAATGCGCTACTGATCTCGACAGCTGAGCTTAGTTTATATCAACACAATTGGAAAAAGCGCAAAGACTTTCATCAACATACCTACTCATGTTCCAAAGAAAGATTATGGCACAGACCCTCGTAATAACTACAGGCCAAGACTGAGCATTTCTGGATAAAATTGAGGTTTCTAGTCCGTTGTTCAAAACTTAATAAGTTTAATTGCATTACCTAACACATTTTAGTGTTACATAATCTAGTTATTGGAACTTTAAAAAAGATTACGTCGACATTTCTCATAGACGATTTCTTGCTTTTAATGAAGCTGATCGAATGGAGAAGTACCTTTATTTAGGAATACGGAACACTATCATAAACACGTCTACTGTAAAACATTCTATAAAGATAGTCATCAGCCACTTAGTGGCCATGATTAGACACCATAAAAACATGGCGTTTCATTATCATCATATCAGCCTGAAGAAGACGTCCACTGCTCGACATAGACCTCCCCCAATTTTCTCATCCAACAGCCCTCATCCATAGACGATGTTTATAGATATGCTAACGCCTATTTTCTATACCAGAAAAGAACCAGATACTGTAAGAGACTAAGAGAGTATTCCTTTAATCTCTAACGGAGTCTATCTGAAGAAGTGTTTGGAGCAGTCTGTCGAGTACGATATGATGTCTATACGTTTAAGAATGCAAAATATATTGCAAATAGAGTAAGGGTTCCAGTGAGTGAACATTTACGGAGCTGTGACGACTAGGCGACTTTAGGAATATACGATTAGAAATAAATGTTAAATAAGTCATAACAAACTCTTTTATTTATTAATATTTTATTCTATTATACATTAACAAGTAAACAGTATCAAAGTTAAAGGAGTTCTGAAACTTTATAGTTATATAGGCATTATCACAAAGCAAAATTTTATGTTAAATGTTAGACGATAGAACAAAGAATGGCAATGGATTGTTGAACATAGGTACTACATAGAATTACGCAAAATTATAATCTCCTCAAGCAAATGGTACTGTTTTTATTTATTTACTAGAAGACGATCTTTCACTAGCGCAAAGCGTTAGTGGTACTTAGTAGGGTAGAACCCTACTATCATTTTTGGGTGACTTCAGGCACAGAATTCAATACAATAATATAATAATAAATATTCATAATTGTTCCTTTTTTTAGGTACGAATAGGTATTACGTGTTTTATATACTAGTGTGAATATGAATCGACACAGCATAATTAAATGGCTAACAAAAGATCAAGGTTGTATTCAAAAGATAAAAGTTTTTGTTGTAATTCGTGACCAAACTTGAATAATGGCAAAAAATCCACCGTGTAATTGTAAATAGGCCCCAGAAACGTAAAGTGGTGTAGCAGCACCAAAGCAAAATTATATAACGAGTTAGTGGAATGAAAGGGTAAGTGATCGAGATAGACGGCAAGCCAGAACCAATGTACTGAACCAGTTCGAAGAATAGAAGGTACTTTGGAATTACGGTTGTTCTCCTACAAATAATATACCGTATATTATATTGATGAACGTGCGAACGACTATGCCCCGTGTTTTGGCTTTGATTTTGTAGATGAAGTGATGAAGTATCAAATAAAAAAAACTCTGAATCACACATTTTTTTGGGTGCTGTAGCGTTGTTCAAACGATTTTGTGTCAGATCTAGAAGTTTTGTAAAATATTTGGTGATATATTTTCTATTTTCTCATCAGGTAGGTCTTAGGAAATTGTAATTTTTTTTATTATTCTGTATCGCAAAAAATAAACAAAAATCACACCCAGACTTTCAAAGTCTACTCTAAACTTAAATATTAGCAGGTTAATATTATTAAATTATAAATTACTTAAACGTATAATAATATGTATATCTTGGTTATATTAATGCTTAAGTGTTAAGATTTATTCATATTATTATATTAATTAAATTAAATTAACAGAATAATATTGTAGTTGTACCTACATTATTGTAATCTATTGACTTATTTTTTTTATCTGCTTTTATACTATTGACACACTTTATTTTATCGTCGGACAGTTTATCTTGTTAAATTTAAAACATTTTTATTATTGGAGGCTAGCACAATACTTGGCAAGTTCATTTAGAAGCGAAGAAAACATCGTTAAAAAATCTGGACCGTAAACGATATAGTCTAAACAATTGAAAGTTCGAAAACAAAACCTATCTATTAACATTTCGTTAACTGAAACTATTAACACTAGTGACACTATTGAAGGCCAGTTATCCAGAAGAAAATACCAATCAATTTGCCTTCAATCTAATCTAACTAATCTAAAAAAACTAATCAGGGTAAAGCCATTAATAGAAGTAGACGAGAGCTTCTGTATGAGTACCTACATCAATTTACACGTAAATATGCAGAGTTAATTTGACTGCATTCGATAAAGGCTTTTATCAGATTCAATCCTTGCGAAATAAGAACTTGACTGGGGTAAGTATCCTCTTAAGTACCAGATATACCATAGGTTATAAGTACCACGACATTATGATGGTAACCAGCAATACAGGTATTAATGCGTTTAATTATACCTATTAACACTTAAGTGTTAATAATTGCTGTTTTGTTATGAAGTGGTGATTTTCCTTCGAGAATTTTTCGAACTAGTAAGCGCAATAATTCACTAACAAGAAGACAACTTTGTCCATCAATCCCTAGAAGTTTAGTTAGAAAAAGCTTAGTTTTAGCAGTAATAACCGGGCTATCAAATCTTTTTAAACCTTGAAAAATAGCACTAAATATTTAAATTAGTGGCATCTAAAATATTTTAAACCTTAAAAAACTGTATTATATCTACATAAACGCGTCATACACTGAAATAAGTTCCATCACAACATTAAGGCACCTAAACACGCCTATACAATGTTCATCAAGATACGGAACACTAAGTACGGAATAAAATTACTGAACAAGTCAGCCAAGGCCACCAACACATGCGGATATACCAAACTTAATATTCATGCGCTCATTTTGCTAGCCCAGCAATGTACAGGCCGGCTTATATTAGGCGAATGCCTTTACGAGAGTAATAGCGCTTATATTTGTATTAAAAAGTTCAGAATTGCACTAATAACACGCAAATACTGCTCACATGTTTTAATTTTAAATTACTCGTTTTGCAGCGACATCCTTTAAGAACTTTTAAATGCACATTAAACGACTAATGTAAGACATGAAACCAGCAAAAAGTAGATAAAGCTTCATGCTACGCACTTAGGACATCGTATATCGAATTTTAATAGGTATTATAAAAACAGGTTTTTTCAACGCATTAAATAATACTCAAGGCACTTAAAAATAATGCATTTTCAATTAAACAATTCGATCTCAATTTAGTTCTCATTAAATTTCAACAAAGTTACTGTCAACGTTTGACCGTAAAAATGTTTGACAAAGCTAGGATATAAAATATATAACATAAAATATCTGGTTTATGTACCCTATGTACTGTGAGTGAAACAGGACTGGTTTTTGGCATAGTTAGGTAATTTTATAAAGTGTAATTGTCCCACTATAGGATAAAGGCTTTCCTTTCTCTTTTCACAATAAAACAATCACCACTTATATAAAATTGAAATAAGATACAAATAAATTGTACCACGGACTGATTTAAGTTGCATATTAGCGAACATTATATCTGCATTTTGTCGGCATAAGAATAAAAAATGATATAGTGAAGTGATTTTAGTTTAATTAAATAAATTACCGGCAATTCCTCTGTGCTTAAGTATATACTTATTATATAATAGCAAAAAACCATTCACTCATTGACTCCTCAAAAAGTCGCCTAACTGCGAAGAATGTATTAAGTTTTTATGGGCTTCTGGAATGTTTATAAAAAAAAATCCTGCCCTTATTCTCAGGTTAGACAACATCTCGTTAGGTAACAAACGAATACGAGGAGAGTTTGTTTGTTTGTTTACGTCACATTGGAACGATGGATTGTTTTGGTTTTATATTTAGAGATAGCCGAAGGCAAAAAGTTATCGTCTACTGCTATAAATTATTCTATTTCCATAGATACTACCCTTTCCATACGGACAAGTCTTGGATCGACTGCTTCTGTTACTACTAAATGCCAAATTGTAATATAATATGACGAATCCATCCCAGAAATACACGAGGAATGTCATTTTGCAATGGCCGCCGGTATACTAAACAGTCACAAAACTGCCTTTTATAATGTTTGTGCGTTCATTTTCAATTATGTGATTAGTGATTACAGTAACGCAATACCATCACTAGGTTCACTTTGCTATTGAACGATGAGGCCATCACTTGCCTACACATAAGTAATCTAACGTACTTATAAGATATAAATCTATAATTATTAATTGTACTTCTGTGAAGATACAGATAATTTATTGCTAGGGCGATAATAAAATAATCTTTTGTATAAGATTAGATTTTTTTATTATATTTTAATGCATATTATGCAAATGGCGTAATGGTCTATAAATCTACCTCGACACATCACGCACCCAGCGTAATGTGTTTGATCGGCAAACAAATTTTACTGTATGACTAACATATAGAATCTGGATGTGCTTTGTACCCTCAAATTATATGCTTGTCTTAGTCCCAAAAAATATTTAAATTGCGCATAGATCAAGCGTGGTGGTGCAATGCTTATGAGTTCTATATGAGAAGAGGCCTCTCCCAGTAGGATAATTACGGGCTGGTATAATGACAGTAGCAGACCGATACATTAGACAAGTATTATTAAATTTATTTTATTTGAAGCGAATTAACCCTCATTACTCAGTGATGACTGATGACGTACAGTAGTGACGTGATGGCTGGCTACGGGTCTTATCAAAAGACTCAAAGTCGCTCAGAGGGCAATTTAGCGGGCTATGTTAGGCCTCACGACCGACCAAGGTGGTGAAAATTGGGGGAGGCCTATGTCCAGCAGTGGACTTCTTTCGCCTGATAAAATGATGATTATGAAATAAACCCTTAAGAAAGGAATCCAAATAGAAAATTCTCGATTTTCGTGTAGCACTGTGTAGCTATAATAAATAAAATGCTCGACATTGGTACGATAGAGGTAACCTACCAATTTGCATTTAAAACCTTTTTTACGTAATATCAAACCGGTATTCGAATTGTATTAGCCTAATTAAGTATCATCGATACTAAATAATATAGTGAAAGATACAAGAAACACATGGAAAGGCACTCAACGTAGTAACACACGCGCTAACTGACTTAGTATTTAATTACATTTTATTGCAAATGTAAAGAAAGAACTATTCTGATGTAATTGCATTACCCGGGCGCCACACATTGGCCCCATCGTTCAACGTAATTACTATGTTGTATCTGGAAAATAGCATTGGCTCAAACGTTGGAGAAGCGTTGGTAGTGTTTCAACGGACGAGTGCCGTTGAGGTCTTATAATAACTTGGCAAAAATGACGTAACTAGATGACGAAACTTAGAGAAAACAATTTTAACACGTTTACATGTCTTGTAGTTAAATTGTTTTGAATTAGTAGGTTAGTAGGTAGGTTCTGTATTCATTATTTTTTATTTATTATTTATCCTTTTCTGTTTAGTACCTCCATGAGTTAATGTACATTTTCCTTAACCTGAATGAAAAATGAACAGCGCCTCTTCTGTTTACTCTAAGAATTAAGTTGACATTTCCGCGAAAGTACACTGACAGAGCTTCTGTATGACAAGACGTGTCAATACATGCTAGTATTATGATTTATGCTCAAACAGTACCAATTTAATCATGTTAAAATAAAGACGTGTAAGTAAATCAGTTCCCATTCCCAGCAGCTTTTTTCTAGAAATAAATAAAATCAAATCAATTTTATGATACCCTTATTCTTAACGACGTCACACAAATCGTAAAGATAATGTCTTCATTATTCTAAAAACCTAATTACTTATCAGAGATAAGTAACGATTGATGCGTAGAAGTTAATGTAGAAAATTTGGTGTTTGTGTTATTATAAATGTCTAAAAGTATACTAAGAAAGAGTTTAAAAAAATTCAAGTGTGTGAAAAGGTATGAAAACCTTTGAATGTAAAGTCTTACTTTCTTTAATTTATAGTCTTGAAAAATTGTTTTAGAAAACTATTATCAAAATATTAAATACTCTCATCAATATTTATAACAGGGGTGGCGTCGTTTCTCTTTCACACTACGAAATATTCGGCCCCTGGGGTGAGGGGATGAACTGTTGCATGCATGTCCCATCTTACTCGTCTTTTAGAGGCCTTAAGTACTGTTAAGGCATCACGACATGAGTTTAATACATCAATATAATTACGGTGTATCATACTCGGTCTTACATCACAATGATCATCGACTCGTATCTGTCTGTTGCCATATAATGTAATAAACTAAACTAACAATTATATCATTATTATCGACAATCATTAATATTGTGTTACGTCATTGCTAAACAACAAAATTCATTGGACGTTTAAGCTAAAATTGTAAAAGCAGCGTAGTATAAATCTGTTATAGAACAACTTCCTATTGTGTGTGTAAGTGTGTAAGTAAGGCAGTGGCGTAGTGTTGAGCTATTATCTAACAGTGAAAGTGTGAGTGTGTGCGGTGCGGTGACGTAACGAGAGTCGGTGCGCGGGCGCCGCCTAGCCTGCCCGCCTGCGCCTGCCGCGCGCCGTCGACGCTCGGTTCGCTCCACTCTCACTGCCGAGTGCCGACGATTGATGCTGATTTTCAAGTAAACAACTAGGAAGTTCCAGGTGAACTGGATATTTATTAATTCCGTATTAAGTTTAAAGCCTGCTTTATAAGGCAATGTGTGAAATAACTACATTTACTTACAGTTGATGTTTAGATAAGCTGCGCGTTGAAGTCTTTTGACTTGCAAGACATGTTTGTACAATCACATTACATAACGTAATTGTACATTATTTACATAATAGATGTATCGTGATATGTGGTGCACCTGCTGTATTTGTGCCTTGTCATATTTTATGTATATTAATATTCGTGTTATTAGTGTTATTATTATTACATATCATGTGATCCAAATGATAATAAACGTTTATATTTAGTTTTCTCTGTCAATCGTGCCATTTATTACAAATTTAAACATTATAAGATAATACAGACAATTTGTATTCTATACCAAATTTATAGCTTCGCTGGTATTAAGTCACTAATTATTAGCATCACACTCAACACGCTATCCTCTGCTTTTATTGTTTAAAGTATGTCAATAAACAGAGAGTCATCTCTGGAGCTGTTTAACCGATTTCTTGACATTTCTATCACTAAAAGAAAGCTACAATATTCTAAAATCAGATAATATTTGTCACTCACTTCAGTAAAATTGAAAACAGATTCCAATTTTCAATTCATTTTAGTTGCCAATAGTTTTAAAGCATGTTTGTTTGAGTAGCTGTCGTTATAAGAGTGTTTGGTATCGTCAAGGTCTCCGTGCGCCTCGGTAGGTGAGGGTAGACGATGACAAAGCAGACTCCTGCGCACTGAAGTGGAGCACAGCCACGCACTACCCAATTTGAGCCGCCACCGCTACGCTCCGTTGCCCCCAGCTATTTTCAGTTTTACACTTTTTGTTCCAAGCCGAACCAAACTATAGCATAATGACTACAGCTTCTTATTACTAGAATTCAATTCTATTTCATTCAAAGTAATATCTTCTTTTAGTAAACTTCAACTGTGAGAGTTTCACGTCAATTACAATTGAATTATATATTACTGGAATGAGATTCCCGATAGACCTATTAATATTGTCTTCCGCTTTGCAAAGGCTCTAGCTTCTACTTTCACTATCTAATTAACTATGAGGTCCATAGTAGTCATCAGGATTCCAAAGAAGTTTGTCGCAGTAATTGGCATAATATGAATTCAATGAAACATTGTGGTAAAACAAATTTAACGTGACCTCAATTTTATTTATGACGGTATTAATAGAGGGGTCAAGCTATAATTTTAAGGCACCTGTAGATATGTTGACATAAATGACTTGCTACCATTACATAATATTCTTTAAATATCTTCTCCTCATTAATAAATACAAAAAAACGTGATACCAATTTACGATGTTTACTTGTCAGTAGAATGAATAATTACATCATAATACTTAATTTATGGGACAACAGCATTATTAATAATCATATTGACATCCTCAATGAAAAAGTTACGTAAAATTAGATCAGCGATTTCGCAACTTGAAGCTTTACCCCCATGAACATACTCGTAATATATGTCAAATATTTGCAAAAACAATATTTTGTCCTTAACCTCTTTTCCATTGAAAGTGCGTATTTTTATAAGGTATATTTTTTATATTTAGCTTTAATAATAATTAACTAGCACCTCATCTATTTATTTAATAATAGGTATTATTAGTGTAATCATTAATCTCAAGAGCCAGGCATAATCGACACGCGCTTGCATAAATCGTAAAAGAGGTAAATTAATGTTTAGAGCCCAAAGTCATTAAAGTTGTGGAATGCCTCAAGGTAGCTCATTTGGTCATTATCAATTTAGTTTATGAAAGCCCGAGATATAAAAAGGCCTGCAAAACCATAAAACTGTGTTTGAAATATAATCTATGCTATTATAAAAAGCGGAAGAGTTTGTTTGTATGTTTGTTTGAACGTGCTAATCTCTGGCACTACTAGTCAAATTTGAATAATTCTTACTGCGTTTGATAGCCCAGTTCATAAGTAAGATTATAGGCTATGTAACATCACGCTACTGGCGACGGGAGCAGAGCAGTAGCCAAAGATGTAGCTAAACGCGGGTGAAACTGCGCTGCAGAAAAACTAGTATAATAGATATTATGGTTGTGTCTTTACTTCATTGATCTAGAATTACATTAATGTAATGGATGTAATCCCAGACCATTGTTAACGAGAAAACCGCTCGCCGTACCTACTTATTTTAAGAACTTTTAACTTTTTCTTTCATTGTATTACTTAAGTATTATGTCATGTACAATAAGAAACTACTACCTATATAATATACCCCTTACTGTTCAATGTCTTATATGGTACCACCACGTAGTGACGCAACCAAAATCCGAAACAAAGCAAATATCACTATTGTGTTATTATTTAATAAAAAACGTACGTAAGATTATGTTACATGAATATAAATGTCAGCTAATTCATCTCTGTTACGCCTACGTTCATCTTTGTGAGAATTATAACGAGTTATAGGTACATTGCAACTTAACAACAAATATCGGATAAAGATTGTCATCTCAAATCAATAAACTTAACACTTTTTATCAGGCTGTAGTCTTCTCCTATTGAACTGTGAAAGAGCCCAAGGACTTTCACTAAAGTCCGATCATGAGCACTCTTCGTCTAACGTCTCTACCTTTGTTAAGTATGAATTATCATCATATTCTTCAACTATTTGGTAATATAGCCAGTATAACGGAATTTAAATGTGAAATCTGATTCTCTACACAAAAAATAGGTGATCCAGCAAGTCACGATTAGTAAATCGTTTCACCATAAATCTCCTTTGCCAAGTCGTAATAAAACAAGTTATGTACAAAGCCAGGTTTTGTGCATTCATCATATCAGCCAAAAGACGTCCACTGCTGGACATAGGCCTCCCCCAATTTTCACCATCGTAGCCGGTCGTTCGCCGCCCTCATCCATCGGTTGCCCGCCACCCTTATAAGGTCGTCGGTCCACCTTGTGAGGGGTCTGCCCACGCTGCGTCTTCCGGTTCGTGGTCGCCACTCTAGAACCTTTCTGCCCCAGCGGCCGTCAGTTCTGCGAGCTATGTGTCCTGCCCATTGCCACTACAGAGAAGCAACTCTGCGAGCCACGTCAGTCACTTTGGTTCGCCTGCGGATTTCTTCGTTTCTCAAACGATCGCGCAGGGAGACGCCTAACATAGCCCGCTCCATCGCCCTCTGAGCGACTTGTTAGCGACCACGTCTCTGCTCATTGTGCATTGCTATTACTTTATTTAAAAAAGATATAAGTAACTTCTTTATCTATACATATAATAAAATTGGAGTGTCTGTTTGTAATATTGAAATAACCGTTTTTTACTACATGTTTATGAATATATATACGGTACATACACAATACGGTACATATACAATTTTTGTCTGTCTGTCTGTCTGTCTGTCTGTTTATTCCGGCTAATCTCTGAAATGGCTAGATCGATTATGAGGGGACGTTTATTGGCAGGTATCTAATGTAATAAGGAGTAACTTAGGCTACGTTTATTTTAGAAAAAATCTTTTATAAATAATAATAATATGCGATGTAACCGACATTTACGCGGGTGGAGTTGCGGGCAACAGCTATTTATAATAAAAACAATTAAAACAAGCGCAAATATTCATACGTAATTAAGCCGACTGACACAGTCAAGGAGGGTAATGTTTTTCGAGCGTATGTATGTATGTATGTATATATGTATGTATGTATGTATGTGAGTACCTATGTCTATTTTTTTGGCACGCTCTCGTCCTAAATGGCTTGATGGATTTTAACGTATGTCATTAGATTCGTATTGATTGTAGGAGTGACATAGGGTATATAAAACTACAATGTAGCGTCAGCACAAGAAAGGAAAATGGATTTCGTTATTTTCACCTTGTTTTAGTCAGGTTAAATTTTGTTTTTTAATAATATATATATATATATATATATTATTAAAAAACAATATTTTATATTGCTTATTATCACTAATATTCAATCCTTGTTCCCACCTTCTCTCCAAAGAATATACACATAATATTGTACTCTTGGCATAGAATGGTTAAATAATGACTTAATTTTTACAATCTATTATTTATTTATTGTATAAGTTAGGAAACGACGTGTTGTTCGACCCACATTCAAAGTTGCCTCTCGTTCTATGTTTGAAATGTCGCGCAAGCGCAAGCGATGACCTCATCTAGATGTTACATCTTGACATTTAGGGGTACTCTATACCTATGTACATTATCACGTTTTATTTGTTTTATATAGCTTTTTCAACACAAATAACTCTGCTATTTAAGCTTAATATAAACACGCTATTATTGTAGAATATAAAACTGATACTTCGCTATGTGATATGCAATAAATTACGTCACTTTTGCGACGTAATATAATAACTCAATAAACAAAATTTATTATGAAGCCTGTGTTGAATTTATGAATAAATAAATATTATGTATGTTTAAAGTGAGAGAACAAACCTTCGGGCAATTTCCAGAATCGCTACTAGAACCTTCGAGTTTACTCATTAAGTTAAAAGATTTCACGACGTAATATAACTGCCTTCTATTTTGCTCATAAATTATCCATTTCTTCATAACCAAAATGGCAGAGCTTTAGAACAATTCAGAATTCTTTATTTACTTAGGATTACATTATTACAAGTATTTTTTTTTTACAATTTAAGTGGCTGACATACAGTCCACTTGATAGTACGTTGTTATCGTAGCTTATGGACATCTCTATATTCTTGAAGCTTTGCCTAATTTTTGGGAATTAAACACAATCTACTCGTTACCAACCGAAAGCAGAAGTTTTCACTTTCCTTCATCACATAAGAGAACCGAAAGTGTATTTGGTCTCCGGTTCTCTCAGTCGACTCAACGAAACTAATTACCTAAAGCAGATACTATTAAACTAGGTCGATCTAACATAATAAGTATAGAATCATAAAGTAGAAGTATTTTGACTATTTTCAGTTCTTTGTTCTTTTAATTATATACATCTATGATAATGATCTAATTAATTATTTTGTAGCTAAATGACTCAGAATCACGAGTCATACCTAAAGCATTCAATTAAAATAAAGTAAAATGCTTTGCAATTCAACAAAAACAAAAGACAAAAGGTGTGTCTAAACACCACAAAGTAGAACATCAATTAATTCAAAATGCTAAGGTCAAGTTACGTATACAACCTCATTTGTTACAATTTCGTCAATCATAATAAGTATACCGGAAGGCGAGAAGCGAGAAACTCCAAAGGAATAACAAGCCAAACAGAAAAGTCCAAAATTATGCAATATGTTGTCATGTGTTCTTGACGCAACGCTTGTTTTCTTGGGTCGTGGTAACTGTGCCGCGACCATTTCGGTCAGCCGGTGGCCCACTGAGCCTCGGCTATGACATAACCGAGCTTCCGCCACTTCGCTCAGTGAAAGGTACATTTTAACTCACATAAACTACCAACAACGAGTCTCGGATCGACGATTGAAGTTTTTATACTAACAAAAATAGTCAACAACTCGACACTTGGACACTCGTCAGTATAACAACGTGCCTACAAAAAATGAGGGGCTTTAAATGGCTGCCCTCAAAGGATACTTAAGTAACGTTTAACAAATTTATTATAATATCGTGTGCATCATGAAAATCATTAAACACAATAGTTTATAAGGCTAGATAATAGACTCAAATAGACTGGATATAAAAAACTATGATTATCTCTGTGGCTTAATGGTAACTCGTTGTAATTGGCGTATTAAGTGTAAAGGATTTTTCTGTGATACGTTCATTATAACCCAAACAGATTTTTATACTTCGGAGTTATGTTATAAAAAGTTAAGACTAAAAAGAAGGTATGATTATTATGTTATAAAGTATCTGTTATTTTTTTACCGGCTGCAATATTAGCACCATAGGTAGTAGGCTAAAGAAAGCTTTACAAAGATATGGTGGACAAATAGACATAAACTACACCCAAACTCACAAAACAAAAAAATTTTGTAGACCACACAATTTTTTTGTTCTAAACAGATCGCACTCCGCAAAACAGTAGTAGTTAAGGACCAGTCAAATTTACTGGTTATATAACTAACTATAAATTTCCTATTGTAATATTGTGTTGCAATCAAATACTTGTGTAGACTAGTTGCTATGTCACCGAATTGGACACTTGTCAGAACAAACAGGGCTTGTAATTTGTAACACGCCTAAGTATTGTCATTCCAAATTGTAATCAAGTATTAAACTTAAACTAGCGACTACTTTTACAATCTACACAGTCATATTCTTAGTGCTGACGCGCTGAGGTCAAACTAGTCTACAAAATGTTGAGTTTATTTCTATAACTAGTGGTCCAAATTCATCTATTACATAATTAGGACATGATTACATATTATACATATTTAAAGCATCTAATTTAACGTGACTGTTTGGATTCTATATAACACAGAGATCAATTTGAATTTGAATCTATTAAATGTTACACTGCATTTAGCATGTTTAATTTCGTTCCATTTATAATAAATTGACACTGTTTTGATGATTAGTTACGTATAATATCTTCGTAATTAATATAAAACGAAAGAACTCGGTTATACAGAGACCGGGTGGCAAAGCATGTTCACGGCCGCACTATTGTAACGTGAAGACTAGTGTGTGATGATAACATATAACATACAGAGCAGAAACGTAGTAATATCGGAATAAATTAGATTATTTATGTATCGTGGTCTTCAAGGCAACAAAGAGTTCATCCTAAAGAGCCGCGTCGCGTCGGCGCTTTGATCGCATTCAAGCAAGCAAAGAAGTAACTTTGCGAGAGAATACTTTTTACGAGAGCGATATTATTTCGCAACTTAGCTTGATAGAACTGATATAACTTATTTATTGCGGAATTAACACAATTAGTTGAAATTATTTTATAGTCGTAGTATTAATTACCGTAAAGTAACAACAAATTTTAGTCGTGTACTAATTAAAAAGGCGTTTGTAACCGCGGATGGAACTCAGGTAGTCTGAAATACAATGTAATCTAAAAATTATTTCGGTTAAATTGATTCAGATACACGAAATTCAAACAATTTTCCGGTGTTTAAATAAATGTTGTGCAAGCCGCGGTGAAAACACTATCAGTTTCTAAAGGAAATCTTGTGCCATGTTAAATTTGTTGCTATTATATCTGCCAAGGAATATATTATACAGTACTTAAGCACACGCGGTACGTACCAATATTTAGAAAGCCAAGATTTACGAACATATGTATCCATTGCAAATACAAACACATTTATATTCTTTAACATAATTTTATTTGATTTTATTGTTTGATGTCCTTAGCTTAGAGGTAACCAATCAGTCAATAACTATTGTAGCAACTCTTATTTTTAAAGCCAACTCTACATTTGTCTCAAATACGCAATTGTATACCGAAGAACGTAAATGGTTTTGTATATATAACCAGTGGTAGTGGATTCCAAACTCAATGCCGCAGAAAAAAGCATCAGAAAATGTAGATATGACAATTATATACAATTATGTTTGCATCCTTCGTGCAACATTGATCTTTAACGGTCAAATGGCTCAATAATTACATTAATTTATGAGAGTGCCACGTTCAGTGAGTGTTGATTATGGACTCCGTATCAAGCCGATGTTTATTGATCGAGCATGCACACTAAAGCTCACTGGAGAGCTATTGGACTACACACAGTAGTTCAAATATCTGATATCCTTGACTACAGCAGACGGCGATTGCAAGCATTAGTTAGCTAGAATAAATGCAGGTTTCAAAGCTAAAATAACAAGAAAATTAAGAATTACATTAAATTATTATTATTATTATTTATTAGGCGGCTATGAACTATTTATCTGCCATGCGAGGTCAACGGACGCTACTACATCGACTGTCAGCTTTGTGTTTCTTCGCATCACTTACCTACGCACCTATGCATCAACGCCTTTAAACGAACATTGCATATAGCATTTACATTTACGAATTACCGAGTATGTAATCATAAGCACGCATTGGCTGTGTAACTTAGACTTATTGAACCAAGATCATCAGCCTAACGACATCCACTATAGGACTGATTGTATGAGACTTGGGGTCTTGTAAAAAAGGTTTTTGGGATATCACGCTGCGCTTGGCAGGCGGATTATTTTTAGTAGGCACATTTAGGTCATTAACGTTGTTATCCGTTTCCTGGTATTCTCATTATCGCCATGGCCATGGCAAAGAGAAATTAACGATGGCCATGGGAAGAGATGGGTTCGTTTCATATTCTATTCTGCTGTTAGTATGGCTCATACAGAGTACCTATTGGCGATACCTGGAATTGGGATTCAAAACTCTGCTCCTACGAAATTTGCGTGGTCAGATTCGAGAAGAATCGAGATGTCTTCGCTGAAGATATTCTTAAGAACAGTATGCAGTATTCTCAAGCCTATCTCGATACTACACAATAATTAAACACAATGGAGCAATGACATCTCACATCAGGTTACGTTGAAATACCAAACGCTGGCTGATTGACAATGAGCAAGTATATGTGACCAGCATCGCATTATCTTACATTGTAACTACACTCGAATAAATTTGTGTGAGATATAGCATAATATAAATGGAAAATGGTATCGATATTAAGATGTGGTGGCTCATGAGCCTGAAGCACCACTGGCTGTCCCTAAACGTCAACCACACACTGACCTTATGTCAAATCAAAATAACAAAAACATTGTTACCTATTTGCAGTTAAAAGCAACTATTCTGCAGCGAATACAGTGCATTCTTTACAACATCTGTTAACTACTAACACAATACATAGGTAATGCCGTTATGACTTTGATCTTCTATGGGCTTAAAGTACATTTTCAGGCGAACTGCCCCAACAGAAAATGAAAAGCCTTCTAAGAGTTATCGCGCAGTCTTCTATCTATCCTATTCCAAGTCTCTTTTTGACTACTAGTTTAAATACATACCGTCAGTGATTATCTTCTGTGATAACTTAATAAGCCATTAATTACGTAATCTAATACAATAAAAAAATATATCAACATAGATACCTACTCGAAAGTAATATCAATTCGAATGCATCCGATACCTAAGGAATAATGCTAATGCTAAAAACTTTTTGTTGTAATACGGTGTATTCACTTAGAATTAAATTAGTGGGTTTAATGTAAATGGAGGTTACGGTCAAGGCTACACGACGTATTTAATTCTTGTTAGCATCATAAACGCTATAAGCCTTTTACTTTATATTGTTGTGAACACGTGATTGGTCTATAAATATCTCTAGATATTAATTAACTATTCGAATTTTATCTTGGCAATTTTTATGTAACCTAATTGTTGATGCTGACCTCATCAAGGGCTCAAGCCTTATCAAAGGATCAAGGGCTATTCGACTGATTAGAATATCACCCTAGAATTCATAATGGTAATAAGTATTTGGAAAGATCTGAAACGATCTGTGGGAAAAGCAGTGTAACTAAAGAATTTTCTGTATGAAACGAGATCTTTACGCTGAACTGGTATTATAATGACCTGGCACTACGTTTGAACGCTTCTACAGTTTTAATTGAAAATTCTATTAGTGGTCGTAATCATACAAATCAAAGGCTTATAACAGATTAATATAAATTAGGTTAATTTGCTGAACAGAACTTTAAATTGCTATTTTTAACGGGGTTCATACATAATAGCTAGGCTACAATATCATTATTTTATACAATGGTTACCACTTACGAAGTTATTATAAACTATACAATGTAGACCAGCCCCTATATCTGTCAAATTAGAGCTGACATGTCCTTGTTTGTTCTGTTCAAGGAATATTAGCCAGTCTTTATTTATTGTACGCAAGCACTGTAGTAATAATAAGATACTGTAATACTTTGAATTAAATAGGTTATTAGCTTAGTAACTACTTCGTACTATCACTAATTGCGTAGGTAACTATACGTACCTATGTTATGTAAGTCGTATTTTTTTTTCTTATGTTAGCCTACCAATGTGACTCCACTCTGCCTGATGGTAAGCAGTCAGTGGAATCCAGAAATGGTCTATTCCAAAAGCCATTATCTGAAACTGTTAGTATGGTGGTCTCAACCAATGGCGGCTCTATAGGATGCCTTTACACGCTCTGCTTTTGGTTTGATCGAATGTCCTTTAGGAGAGACTTATATTCTCAGCAGTGGAAGTCTATATTAGGCTGATGACGAATAAATATATATTCCACAAAGTTGTAGGGAATGACCAACTATTGTTATTTATTTACGTATTGGTAGGTATAATATAACTACCTATTAAATTAGTGAGTTTCATTGATTTTGTTTATTTTTCTATACTTATATTACTCATCAACTACAAAGAAATTATGTACTTACATAAATAAAACCTGTGTTAAAAGTTTGTTATTATTTACTAAGCAGGTTAATTTTAACATTTACTTTTGTGTTGTGTGTCATCATACTCATTATAGCAATGTTTACAATAATGAATATAAGTACATATCGTAATTTAATGTTTGATTACCTGACACTCTTAATTAATTAGTGAACTGTCCTTTGGGTCTAGATGGCGTTGTGTGTAGTTGTTGAAATATTATATTATTATTACATTTTCGGCAGAGTTAGGTCTATAATCTGTCGCAAGTGTGAAAATCTATACCTAGGTACTATTATATAAAGTGGAAGAGTTTGTTTGTTTCTTTGTTTGAACGCGCTAATCTTTAGAACTGCCAGTCGGATAAGAAAAATAATTGTTGCGTATGCGTATGGCTATGCTAATGGCAACGGGAGCAGAACAGTAAGCAAAGACGCCGGTGAAACCGCGCCGCGGCAAGCTAGGGTATTGATATACTTTTACGAGTTAGTTATTTAGTAGTTATTATAAATTACATACACGTTCACAACAGCATTTAAGTTAGTAGGTATAATGTAACATACAATCATACCTAGTATGTAAACAGTGCTATAAACAATCAGTGACATTTACAAGGGTTAAATTGAAAGTGACGCAGTACAAAAATAAGTGTATCAAGAAACAAAATGTATCAGTGAGCATATTGATCGTTTAATGAAACTAGATTGGGCGCAATGAAACAAGAGCCAAACAATCAGCATCCATCTGTCTGGTCCGATAGAATTTCTTCCGAGAACTACTCGAAATTGAACTTATTTAACCGAAAAGGAGTCAGCCAACAATATGTCAGAAAATGACTTGTGTTTACCAAAATACTATTTCTTGCCATAACTTCCTTATGACAAAAACATTCAATGCACAATTTAAAAGCAAAAATATAAGACACAACTAATTTTCAGCCATACTGAGGGTTCCCTTTCGCTTAAATACGTCCAATTGATACTTCAGTTGTAGAAAGCACTTTATCCAAATTAATTGGTTTTGACGAACGACATATTGCCCAATTCATGTCATTGCAACATTGTTGATGCATTTTTAGACAAAATTGATTTAGATTTTAAATTGGGTTTTAATTTGATAGATTGGCTGTCAATTTAAGGAGCTTACTACAGATATATCTAAGTAATATTATTCTATACAGATTTTGATATATTTAATTCAGATCCACTTTTTTGCATCCAATGATAGATCAGTCTTACAATTTGAACTTTGCTATACGAGTATATACTGCATTCTAAATTTGTTAAATTAAGATTTTTGCCCGACTGACGCGTCAAGGAGGGTTATGTTTTGCGAGCGTATGTATGTACTTATGTATGGATGTATGAATGTATGTATATATGTATGTATGTATGTATGTATGTAGGTGAGTATGTATGTTATTTCTTTGGCACGTTCTATAGCCTAAATGGCTTGATGGATTTTAACGTATGAGGTGTCAGTAGATTCGTATTGATTGTGGAAGTGTGTATAATATTTCAATGAAGCGTCAGTACGAGAAAAAAATTTCTTTCTTTTCACTTTGTTTTTAATAATATATATTGCTTATTGTTTTGAATTTGTTTTGTGTTTGTTTACCACTCACCACATTTTTAAAAATTACAACTTGATTTATAGCTGTGGATCTTGCGTTTGTAACAGAAGTTTACGTGCTGCCTTCTGCGCTATCGAGGCCTGTTACCCTAAGCCCTAGAATAATTACTAATAAAATAATAGAAGGCAATTGACTGTAACAAAAAAGAGCACAAAGGAGTTGGACACAAAATATACACATAATAACAACACAAGAGTCGTAGTGTTCCGGCTTATTAAGTACAACCCAAGCATAATAATAACATTTAAACTTATCAAAACCATTACTATGTATATTATACAGTTAGAGGATATACCACAAATCTCATTTAGATGCAGTATAGTTTAAAATTGAAGAAATGTGGACTCCACTTCAAATAATAAGAGATGTTTTTTATCGTAATGGAACTAGGGATAAAGTTAGTATTTATCACCAGCAGAATGAAACTGGAGATAGTATATGATCTACAAAAACGCAACGAATGCATTCCTAATGAATCTTAATTATATACAATTAGAAAATCAATTGTCAACGATAAATGATAAATATAATCAAATTGCTATTATCATCTGTTATCTCATCAACCTTCATTAGTTTAATTGTTCTGTTAAAGTCACAGTAAGATTAACATATTCTAGAATTACAGTATCATCTATCAGTATTAAAAGTCGATGCAATGTTCGTATAGCCGTGTTGAACACAATGACGCACTGGACTCGATCACTCGGCCAATTGAGTCAACGAGACGACCGTTATTGCTTATTATATGGCACGATATACCTATCATGGTTGAAGTTTGGTTTGGAATTCTATATGCCAAAGTATAAAGGTCTTGGAAAACTACATAGTATAAGTATAAGCCTGCCTAGTTTATATGAAGAGTAAAAAAAGAGAACTGGTTCCGAGAAAGGGTTCCGTCTTCAAATGTTTTTGATTCCGACAGAGGCATAATACCAGATGCCTGACGTTCAGCATTTAACATTATTAGATCTATATGGGTATCAGCCATAAGACGTTCACTAATGGGTATAACTTTAAACAAAACCTCTCACAAAGAAAGGAGATTACCAATCATTGTCACTACGCTTCACAGACGGATGAAAGATTACAATAAGATGATATTTGATATGCAAGTAACGCTGCCTTACCACGACAGTCAGATTAGTTGACAGAATGTATCTAAAGTTACCTAAAGAGTAGGTAATACTTTTTTTTTTATTTGGTCCTAAAACAGATGTTTAGGAATCAAATGAAAGCTACACATAAAGTCAGTAATAATCGTAAAAACGCAACATGATTCTGCTATCTAGACTAGAATAGTGTGTCACGCTAAGCAAAAAATATCTTATTGCATATTGTCTACAAACATTGTTAACCTGCGACTCTTTGATTGTCAATTAAATTGAACAGTATATTGAGTAATGGCAACGAGTGCTTACTTTCAATGTGACAAAATAAAGCTTTAAACACACAATATAAAAAAAAAATGAGCTATATCGATCGCGTGAATGCAAATCTATGGATTGGTAACGATACTTTTCGTTCAAACTAACTTAATGCTAGGCAATTTGATAACAAGTTAGTGATGATGAAATTACCCTTTAAAAAATGAGTAATAAGTGTTTGGAGCGCTAGCGGCCACAGATCGTGTGCATTAACTAGGGGAATGCTAAATATTCTCTCGATTTACATGGTACTACTCCATATCATGTGTATTTCAAGCTTTATGGTGATCACGACTGTGTATGATGATTTGTAACAAGGCCATGGGTGTCTCGTGACGTAGTGGCGATGCTTGCTCAGTCTGGATGGGGTCAATTGGTATCTAATTGTAGAGTCGAGCGGGCGGGCTGGACGAGTCGATGGCCCTCCTCCTTGCTGTTATGTATGTTCTTTTCGTGTGTTTATTAAAGAAAGTACTAAGTGATTTTCTCAGAAGTGCGTAAAGGTATCAAGTAAAAATATTAAAACCTATGATTTCTTAAGTCTTTACAAAAATAACGTTGCTAAGCCAACGCATTAAAACAACAACAAACGTAAACAAGTTCAACTCTTAGAAGTAAATCAAACACATTTTGGCACGTCTTGCTATATTTTTAAATTATATACAAGAAGCCAGGTTTAATTAGGTATAGTAACAACCTAAGTCAAGCATACGGCTCTTTCGGTGCACAAGTATACTGCTACTACTTAATATAAGGATGAGTTTTGTTGAGGAAATTTAAAGATCTCCACCGGATTATATCTATGTGTGTGTGTGTGTGTGTGCAGCGCGCCTACAACGGAAAATAGTATTGCTAGAATTTACCTATTCAGTATTTACGTCATATCTATAGACACTAAAAAATATTTATTATGTTATTAAGATGGCGCGACTGATAATGCTATCAGTGCTTATTATGTTTACGAATCAATTTGTAGTTAAACTGTAAGTACAATAACCTTTGAAACTAATTCATGTCGAAATAGGATTATGGTGGATTAATTATTGAGTGTCTAGAAGTTATTGATATCTAGTAAAACATCAATATTATCAATAGTTTGAATACGTTCACTACTGAACCTTCTCCTAAGAATTGTCACAAAGACGGACCCTGAGCTGTCTTTTCCAACAGCTCCTCAACTTATTTTGATCACTTTGTATATAATATAAATATTATATATAGGTATAATATGTAGGATATATCATCAGGTCAAATGCTGGTTCATTATTGTGCGAATTCTCCACACTATTGTTTGAAATATTCTCCAAATATATATATATAAATATTTGGAGAATATTTCAAACAATATGGAATTGATTACTGGTTTAAGACTATCAATAAGAGCATCAACAATAAATCATGAGGTGTAATCAACGCATTTACCATAAGACGTGCTGACTTAGTTCTGGGCTAAGAGCAACACAAATCTGTTTGTGGTAACCACAAAATTTGATTGTGTTTAATTAGGTGAATTAGTTATTACAAGTTGTGCAAAGTGCATTATTGGTATATAATGTTTACCTATTCAATTGCGAAGTACCTATTTTATTACAAAAGACTGAGGCTAAATATATACCAGAGCTTAGACTCCAAGTGTGGCCGCATATAGGCTTTTTAAGTCCATCCAAAGTTTATCTAAAAGAGATAGTTTTATTGATAAAACAGCTTATTGCCCCTAGGTACCTGATGCCGTTCTGGCTCGTAACATGTGGTGTGCAGTTAAGAATATTCTATCTACTTGGGACCAACGGCTCAATTTTACACCAATTTTGTATAAGTAAATAATAAGCCTAGTTAATATTACAACGAGCAATGCTCGTGTTCAATCGGAACGCAACACAGCGGCATCACTATCGGACACGCAGAGTGGGGTCGACGAGCTGTGATAAGGGCATATCGGTCCAACTCGGCCTCGCTCAACGACTCAACTCACACCATATATTCCAATTATTAACTTCAATGATAAAGAGCAATTTTAAATCGAAGTCATGTTCATTCAAATTGCGAGTATACTGTTGAGATGGTTGAATAATAAGCTAGGTATTTCAGAAAACTTTAGAATACGGCTGTCTTCTAAATTAAATAATACGCGTTTATGTTAAAATTTGTAAGAGATACTTACAATATATTTTGTTTTATTGCTAAGGTGCATAATTGTGTGCGGCAAGATGTTCTAAATTCCAATATAATTTCTGAAATTATATAAGTTAAAAAAAAATTTAGGTTTATTTGTCAAAGCGTGCAACCTACAATCTACAATCATTACAATTATTTTGTGATTTTTATTTGTTTTATTTATTCTAATACTTAATAGAGGCATCACTCTTTTTAAGAAGCATCTCTACAAATATATAAATAAGAAATAACTCACGTGCTATCCACCCGCTTCTAGTTCAGATTGATCAACAGGAATGTTTAAAAAGATTGTCTAGAGATTTACTTTTCAAAAAACATATAACAAAAACAGTGATAAAAAATTTTATATAAATAGTTCTAAAAACTGAGATCCATATCAGTTAGCGGAAATAACCAAAAATTTCGCAAGAAAAAAGGTAGGTACTTAGATTTTCAGTCTGCTTGGTCTATTGGCTTTATTGTTCACAATGATGGTCGACTGAATTTATGTAGATAAGTTAAAGAAGTTTAGAATGTACCTAATATTTGATAAACGACACCATACACACAAATTATGAGGCCAAATTTTAATATACTCACATGGCCACCCAAATGGTTGATAGGGCCATTGATATTGCTTAACTTCTGATTTATGCGTAAACAAGACCGTTGCATCAGTAGCCTTGTTTTGAAAACCACGAATCTTAATGTTTTGTATCTTCTTCTGATTATAACTCCGTTCATCTCAGTTTATTAATTGAATTGCTTTCTAATCTGTTTACGTAGGTTGTGTAGATAAAAGTGTGAATTGAAAGAAAAATTGATTTATTAAGCTATTTAAAACAATACCTTTTTACTAAGTAGGTACCTACCCTCAACTGATTTATAAGCGTAACATCTACAGGTTGTTTAAACACCAAAACCACCATGATGATTTTTAAAAAGTGAAGATCTAGATCGGTCAATAAACTGCTTTCCATGGTGATTATGATAGAAATTGTAATATAGTGAACGTTGCAAAAGAATTACCCGAAGAACTCAAATTGCCATGAAGATTGCTTAGGACAGAGAAATTAATATTAAAATGCTAGCAAATAGTAAGTAAGTTCCCTCGGGAAACGCTCAAGAACAATAATAATGCGAGATGTACAAACACATGTAAATGTTACAGAATAAAATATTAAATGCTGAACTGCACATGGAGTATACCTAAATGAGTAACAGTAGCCTTATTTTATGTAGCACATGTGATACGTGGAAACTTCCGACATGATAGAAATGTTAGCGAATCAACCCGTTAACCTAATATTTTATTAGTTAATAACTTTAATGATAACTGCAAAAAAAAATAGTTATTTTTCGAATACGCCCAGAATTAATAATTTCATAAATTGCAAACAATTGCACGCGATGTTCTCAATGTTACAGTTTGAATACCTACGTAATTGTATGTTGATATTTCGACAAACTTGAAAATAGTTGAAATGGATCCATGAACAAGAAATAACGAACTGTGGTGTTGTGAACGGAAATAGTAATAAGTATTAATAATATAGTCCCAGTATTGCGGACCAAACCGCACAACCCACTTTAAATTGATAAGCGCCATATTAATTAATGGTGCCGACGATAAGCTCATAGTAGGTAATAATATTATTTATCTGTACGAAAGGGAAAACAATCCGCATAATTTGGACACCAGATAAACTTGTTTATAAATAAGTTGCTGCCGACTGTTTCCTGGAAATGAGATTGACTTGTGATCTCATAATTTAACGAAACACAATAATCTTAAGCTGTTGCAGTACGCAATAACTAAGTACGAGTATGTAACTCACACATCATCAAATTATGTACCTACTATGCTGCAAGCACGCACATAACATTCGTTTGTATGACTTCCTCTTGTAATTACACTGAGTAAACTAAGTAATAATGTTAATAACACATTATGCAAATCGAATATATGAAATTAAGATTGGATACAGAATAGTCAAACGCGAATAAGCAAAACCAGTTTGAATTTATTTCAAACACGCACAAAGCCGGTCGGGCAGAATCAGTTGGACGTTATAAGTGGTATCGAAATGCCGAACGATCATATGTAATATCCGACTAGTCGACTATTTCGTTGGCAAAAAAATACAAAACATAAATGACTGCTCTTATTCTTTCCGTCCACACACGGCCGCGATTTATGTGGCAGTTTAAATGGCCAAGCCTACTGCAAGTTATACCTAAAAACATAACTCGGCAAATGCACGCTTTGTTCTCGTCCCAACTCTGCGGGAATCACTTTTTCTATTCCCTTTTGTTCTTAAATTATGTAACCTCGAAACTCTAACGAAGGACAAAAAATATTCGATGATGAATTGCTCCCTGGGTTGGTTTAATGATGTTCGTCGTAATGTGAATATCGATCTTGACCGACCGACACTTTGGATACGTGAAACCATGCAATAAATTTACATTTTCATTTCTTTTAACGTGCGATACGAGAGAACGGCAAAAGGTTTTAGTGCTCACGTTTATAGGCCAGCATCCCCGATCGTAAAGCAGCTCTCGCGCAGGCACGCTGCCTGTGCGCCGCACTCGCGTGATCAAACCGGTTATGGGGGTAACATTGTTCATTATTTAAATTAGTGCGTGCTGTTATAATTCGAGGCAAGCCATTCCACGATTAGGTGCTCAGGGCAATCGGGATTCGCTGTTTTAAACACTGTCTTTAACATTTTATACAAGAATGTGAATTGAAGTGCTTATGTTCTCGATTCAAATTTCATTTGAATTCATAGCCATTTTCGTTTAAGATTACGTTCATAAATTAATTACTTTATTTATTCATGTGTTTACAATATCATAGCTTGTACAAACTTGCTTATCAACCGGTTATTGTCACAAAAATAAAACAAAGAAACCGAGAAGTTTCCGTACCAGCGATAAGTTACGATAAACGCGCGCTGCAATGATCGCGTCATAGTATCAATACTTCCCAGTTGTAGAGTGTCAGTCTCAGGGGGGTATTATAATAAATGGCATGTGTGTATCACTGGCGACACTCTGTCGGTTGGGCAGCAGAACCGGTCTTAAACTTCCTCGTGAGCGATCTGCGTTATTGGAACTATTAGCGACTCGCCCAGCCAACGCCTTTATGTCTTGTCTGTCTGTAACTAACAGATCTTTACTTTCAATGCAATGAATTTTACGCGATAGTTATTTCTTTACTAAGAAACTTAATTTAAAATCAATTTGCAGGCAAATAACGTACATAAACGCTAGTTGAATCTACGTTTTTATTTATATCTCGACTTTATAACCTGATATTAATTATAGATAAAAATAAAAATAGAAGACAATATATCCATGGGGTAATGGTAAATTCCATGCAAAATTAAAATGACGTGTTAGTAGACGTTTATATACCTACTTAATTTTTATGAAGTTTGGTCCCAGGACTGCGATCAGCAAAGGTTCAAACCATCCTATCGCGTACCTACTAATACACGGATGCATGCAATTTTCGCTACATGATGGTCAACCAAATAAGTTGCAGACGGTACCTAAGTATTTTTATTATATTCTGAGTCAGTTGCAGACGGTGCTTAAATATTTTTATTAAATTTTGAGTAAACTTTTATACAAATATATCAGCAGGAAACTGCAATAATTAGCCACATGTGTAGCAACGTCAACGTCTAACAAACAACGTCAATATTTTGTAAAAAAAAATTTGTTCTCTATATAAATACCAGAGTCGCTGTGCATTTATACAAACCATTTTTTGTTTTGACTAGGTATTTTATTTGTTTCACTGCCACTGAGTAATACGCATGTTAACTTAACTCATAGTATAACTAGTAATCTACATTGCATAAGCCTTCTTTATATACAGCAGCGTCTCTAATCGTGTTCTTTATGATGGAAAAATACACAACGTGATTCTATCTACTTGTTAGACCTGCTTCCTTATTATTTTGAATTTACCTGTTGTTAGCTAACTGAAAAAAATAAACATAAGAATGCACTTCTCATAGCCAATCAAGGCAGTCGAGCCCACCACCTGAAAGGGCTTTAGCAAACCGATTGAATTTGGACGAAAGAAAGCTTCTTTTCATGTATTTATAAGTATACGAAAAGAGGCTGGTCAATCTCCAAACTCACCGCTTCAGATTTCATTTTTGTTTATATTAGCCTACCAAAGTGACTCCTCTCTGCCTGATAGTAAGCAGTCAGTGGAATCCAGAAGTGGTGGACACCATTCCAAAAGCCTAATACTTCTGTTATGGTGGCCTCCACTATGACGGCTTAGTAAGATGATTTTTCACGCCCCGCTTAAAGGATCCAGGATCATAATTAGATGGGAACACATGCGCTGATAAAGAGTATGAAGTGCTGAATCGTTTGGTTCGATAACCTTTAGATTCTAGTGTGAAAGGGTGACACTTCAGTCCCGAACGTGTCGTTCTAGATAAAAAGGGAGACGGTGAAATTAATTCAAAGAGCTATTCAGAACACTCTCCGTGGTAAAGGTGATAGAAGACGGTCAATGAATATAGTAAATATAGGTTACGTATTCACGAGGAAAAATGTCAAACAAGGATCGCCTGCACTATAAAAATAAATCAAGTAATAATTATAAAACAATCATGTCGTTTGATTATATTAAACCTCATTCTTCTGTCTTTATTAATGTACAGGTAAAGCATAAAAAAATCATTTAGGGGATGATTGACGCTGACGATACACATGATGCTAACAAAAACTGCTGACATAAGTTGGCTCAGTTGCAAGTTTTTATCATACGACGATAAGCGTCGCGTTTAATTAATATTAAAGAAGAATAAAATAGAATAATATAATTTAAAAAATGTCTGTTAAACCTTTCATTTTAACCACATTTTATATATTTTATTTGTATTATTTATCATCATCAGTCGAATTACGACCAATGTTGGATATAGACTTCTTCCAAGTTTCGCCACCTGGCAGCCATGGCCGTTCGTGAGCCTCCATCCATCGATAGCACTTTTTGTGGGATCTGCGGACGCTGTGTCTTCTAGTTCGTGATCGTCACTCTAAAATCTTTTCGACCTTTTTTATCATTGCAACATTAAAAACTCATTAACGACTTACCTAATAACTATAATGTAGTAATAGTTGAAAACTAGTTTTTGAAAGTGAAGCAAATCAATTACATAAGTTTATTAAAGACCATATAAACAGGTTATCAAAGATACCCCCTGTGTGGTTGCTTTTGCTATTTCCACTGAAGGGAAAACCTTCCATACTATTACAATAACCTGTAGTCGAACGTTACATATATGTACTTAATACTGCTGGTTAACGCTCTTAGTTGTGTGCAGCACTAAGAAGGTATCACATAACACGTTTGATAATAAATCTATTGTAGAAAGGTATTACCGCTTTGATATTGTGGAACAAGTAATGTTTATCGACAAGCGATTGTCACGTAAGCGGTAAAGATTAGGTGAATACTTAGTTACATATTACACCAATTAATTACAAGAATATATTATATTATTGTATTTTATCGAACTTTTGTTTAACAAGAATTATATTTTTCAACTATGTGCAATACATAATAATTAAATGTATGTATTAACAAATACATACATAATACATACCTACATATTTATTTAAAGAAAATGGCGAAAAGAGGCTGGTTAAATACTTCTGCCTACCCCTTCGGGGATAAACGGCGTGAAAGTAATATGAATGTATGTATTAAATAATAAATATCATCGCTACTACAATACTACAATTACTTGGTGTTTGGACTTAAATCATTTCTAATGATGAGAACTTTGCACCCATATGGGTTTTAAGTGCCATTACAGGTGACCATAGACAGTCGAGGGAATTCCCATGCCGAGCTTACTCATACGGTTCAATACTCCAAAATGTTTAGTACGTACAAAAATAATACCTAAGCAAGATTTAGGTCTACCCATCACTGAAAATCGTAAAATAAAATAATTTTAAACAAAAAAACCGACTTCATACGAGAAGGAAACTAAAAAGTTAAAAATAAGTTTACTTAGCAGAAAGTAATTCGTATTTTGATTTAGTTAATCAGAAATGATTTCATAAGTGTTTTATAATTTTGAAGTTGGTGCCAAGCAAATACTATAAGAACCTTACTTACTACAATAGCAAATTAAGATTGATAATACCTATAGGTACCTAGTTATTGTTTTACTTTTCCTTCCCGTTTGAAGTCGGTTTTTTTTTGTTTAAAATTATGTATTTAACGAACATTTGGTACAATAGGAACATGTTTTACCTATTAAAACATGTTCCTGTTGTACAAAATGTGCCCATTTAAAACATGTTCCGGTTGCACCAAATTTTTGTTAATAATAATCAAAAGACAAAGTTGTTAAATTAAAATTTCTTGTTAAAAATGTTAATCTCACTATTTTTGATACTTTTAAATTTTTTTACTTGCGGTTAGTGACTTATATCTATTACTCAGTGATCGATATTTGCTCATTTTTCATCCTCAAATCAGGTCATCATAGTTTAAAGGATGTTTAGTTCTTACTTTAAATTATAATAAAGATATTTTTGATTAGTTTGTGTTTTTAAATTGTATTAAAACACATTTGACCCTTACTACTTCTGTACTCAAGTGTACTTTATCTTAACTGCATTTCATAAAACACAATATCTGTGGCAAAAGCCTACTACTTATTTTTTGAGGTGTCGATTCGCACACCAATAAATTAACTTTGTGCGAATCGCCTACACAAAAAATATTATTATTTAAAAAAGTCAATTCGCATGTTTTGTGCGAGTTCAATTCGTGCGAATCGTCCAATAAGCTGAAAATTAAGAAGAATTGTATCACTTATTACAGCAACGAGGGTTTTTAATGTATTGTGTGTGTTGTGTAATAATGTAAACAATTAGAATTTAAAATAAACATCTCTTTCATTAGTAGTAATTAAACGAGACAGTGATCCAGTGGCAAAAAGTTATCTTAAACCGTTGGTGTTGCCGAATCATTGTAAGTTATAGCGTATTTTGTATCTGTAGGTGTAATAATATTCTTTTAAACGAGTTTTTAAGTTTGGCATGTTTTCAAGGCACGCGCGGGAGGCGGGATGTCGTTCCAAATACGAGAATTGGCAAATTTGAAACTACCACAGAACGCTGCTGTCTTATGTTGTGGAATGATAAGCAGATGCGACCGTTCCCTCATGCCGTACCAAACGTAACTCTGAGTCCAGTCAAGCTTATCGTTAAGGTATTTAGGTGTATCAGATTTTACAACCTCACACAATAGTGTAGGTAAGTGAAGTCTTCTACGATCTGTCATCTTCAGAAGCATTACCTGGTTTAAAAATGGCGTCACATGAGATCGGTGTAGAATCGTGTATCTAACAGTGACGTGCACATGCATTTTGAACCCGTTGAATTATTTTTTATGCGTCTGAGCAAACAAGGCCCGTATATTGTATCAACATAGTTGAGCTTAGACAGAACCAGAGACACACAACATAACTCGCAAGACTACCTATATATATATATATATCTATAGGACTATATAAAGGGACGCAAGCAATACAGCAGCTTGAGACGGTAGAAGCAGTTCTGAAAAACCTGGGCCAATGCGTTTCAAAGTGTAATTGAGGGTCAAAGACCAATCCAAGGTTCCTTACTTCTACTACCTGTTCCACAGGGATCCTCTTAACCTTCACACACGAACAGCACCTATTCATTTTACCAATGATATTTCTTGACTCCAAAACCATATATTTTGATTTGTTGGGGTTAAGTGCAAGGGAGTTTACTCTTGACCACTCAGCAACCCTGTCCAAGTCCTCATTCATCCAGGCCACAGCCTCCAGAATGAATAAATGTATCTACCTACACAAAGTACATTCTAATAGAAGAAATGTGTTTAGTAGTATTTATCCTGAGTTGTCATTGAGCCCAACAACTCCTGTTGTGCATCAGTCTCTCACTCTCACTTCTTTAAATAATATAAAGGAAAGTTGCTGTTTTCTTCTGCAGGTTTCTCAGCTTACTTCTTATAAAACATGCAGCGGCTTTTGATCTCTTACGTTAAGAGCATTTCTTTCGCAAGGTTTATAAGTTCATGCTGGAGCATGTATACATGTAAGAAAAGCCAAAAATTTTAATCATGTCGTAAAAAGCAATAAAACATCCACGTGCAAAGCAGGGTAAGTATCCAAACCGCAATGGCCAAGTATCCAAATAAGCTATTGTTTGGTAAAAGCTACCGTATAATCTACTGGGTTATCAGACAAGCATGCCTTGGTAACCTACAAATACATCAAAATAAACACATGGATTTAAGTAACATTTATATAATGTTGGTACCTATTTGAATACGTAATTTTGTTTAATTGGTTAACATTAACTAGTATGTATGCAGGGTCATAAAGCGACTATAAATGCTAGTGACCTTGAGCGAAGACACCTAATTTCGTTGAAATAACGAACAAAGGAGGTTCACACCAAAAAAAAGGATAAATCAATTTTCCATGAATCGGAAATTACGGCCTTCTTTAAAAAAATCGTGTGATTATCCTATAACTTTAATTTAAATATAATTTTGAAAATGATTATGCAACAAACGTAGATAACTGAAGCAATGTAATTTGCTTTATGTATGTAACTATATATTTATGTTATTTCAGTAGCGAAGCGTCACTTTGCCGAGGAGGGAAGCCGGTGGGACTAAAATACCTTGAGTTTCAGAAGGCCAGTTAGACTTTGAGTAGACACTCAAGCAGTGATAGGTATAAGGAGGTCAGGGCATATTTTAAAAGGGGAGCCGGCAGGAATCGTGTTATATGGACGCTTCGCCACTGTGTTATTTACTGAATAGTTTAAACGTGATCTTTAAGTCTAAATCATTAAAACTCGTAACATCGGCGGCGCGGCGCGCCTTAAATTTACCGGTCGTCTAGCGATAACAACTTACGATACGTCGATTTATTATAGCATCCAATTAGTAGTTCAGAACTATGCTCAACAATCGAACGTAAGCTAATTAGGTATATCCTTGCCGATAGTGTTTCATTAAAAATAGGCTAACGAGTCCATAATCAACTGTTACTGTTACTTTGTTGAGGAAAACCGACGTCGTGAATAATGCGTGTTTGTAGTAAACATAGTTCCTGACTACAGCGTACAATAGCAAATTATTCATCATTAGCTCACAATTGCCACCGTTGGCACAATCAGGGCCAAAGGGTAAGAACACTTTTGATAAGTCCACAAACCTACAATACTTCTTTTCTATACCTTTCAGTTGTACATTATTTAAACCGATAATTGAGTATTCTAATTTCAGGAACTACAGATCCTAGATATATTGCCGTAAAGTCGTACACTGTTGGGAATGATTGAGCTAACCATAACAAATAGAAGAAGGCAATGTCAAATACATTGTCAGTTATTAAAAGCTAAATAACTTCTATGCCGATCATTGTTTACTTATTATCTTTATAACGATGAATTTAACTTTATTATTTTGCCAACATAATATAGCGTTTAATTTTATTTAAACACATAGATTTAATAACAAAATAATATCGGCAACTACAACACGTTTGGCCCATGATATTGCAAGCTATATGTAGATACATATTATATGTTACCTATGTTACTTTTTACCTGATAGTTATCAGCACTTAACATACCCCTAGTTTCTGAAAGGCTGATCAACGAAAAGTTAACTAATTACCTGTTAAATCTCATGTGAAGTACACACATGTGTCACCTATATTTCATTTCATTTATCGCTTGAGCACTGTAAAACGATGCCTATACCTATACCCACCGCAGTGCTGAGCATTCACATTAAATGGTTGATAGCTGTAAGCGAATCATTAAGTAAAATACTGCATATAAACATTCAGTATCTTTGTACATTAGCGTTATATGATAAACTCGCAAGACACAATTAGTAATAATAAACTTTTTGGAATTCGGTAGGTTTTAGCTTTCGTAAAGACCAGTTCCTAATAAAAGCTGTATGAAACCAAGTCTCGAAGATTTTTTTGTACCGCGACTAAGTACCTAATAAAAACAAGCCAAGCGAGGGAATAAATCTGTTCACTGTTAACACTCAAAATGATCAGATATTAACACTTTGTCAATTTCAGTCCTCTCCTTCGACCCGTTAATATGGTGTGGCACTGACTCACTTAAAATTTTAAGTCGTGGTCTCCCAATAATGTTTTTTAATTAACACAATTTAGCAATAGATATAATAAATATGTATTACTTTAGCAGTCATACTCAGTACAACTTTACCAACAATTGAACTCAGCTTGTGCATATAGAAAAGAAAAACATGAGGTATTTATAAAAAACCAGTAAAATAAAGCACGTTTAAGCAGTATTAATGTACAATTTAATGTTTATGTATGTACGTTCATAACTGGTAATCAACTCATTATTGTCTTATTGGAAGTCTCCATGATAATTTGCCAGGTGTGTTGCGGTACTTGCGGTCCTTTACTGGCTGCCTAACCAACCAGGTAAACTGCACCAACAAGATTTATCATTAATTCTACAAGAAAATATTTAGCTTGTTAAAATAACTGATGTCGTACATCGCTCGATAATATATGCCCTAGGTTTATTTAAACTCAAATTGATTAGGAAAACTGTTTAAAATTGATGAGAAATATCTGCATGATTATGATCAAGAGTTTATCAATTTAAACCTAGATTAAACCTGCCTACTTAAATGAAATTAGGGCAAAAGGTGAAGTAAGCGATCTTTCATTGGATTCATATTATTAAAAAATGGACGTAAGCAGTATTAGTCATTATAATGACTGCGGAAACCAGTGTTTGAGACATCTATCGCCCGACCCAAATAAAATTGGTTTTCAGTTCGCCATAAAAAATATTTCTTGGGCTTAGGAAAGTAGGTAATATAATATTTGTTTTTTAATCTTGCTTCGGGGTTAGACAAGCCACAATAGCGATTATCACTTCAGGCTGCGTAAGTTTACGTATGATTCGACTTCCGTATTCATTGAGGCAAGGATTAACGCAACAACGTTTTCATAAACATTGAACAATATTGCGTGTTTTTTAATGACACAATCCGTTTACAAACAATAATGCAAATTATAACCGATTAACTTTCACGTTTCAACACGATGGAACTATTATTACGTACAGAATCTCCGATCAAGCGGATATAAGGTCAAAGATTTAAGAAATTGAAAATTAATTCATGAATAATTTACTGAAGCTCTTCTCTAGTTCAACAATTATTTTTGCAATAATCCAGGTTGCCTCCCAAATGCCTTATATATTTTAACCATATAACTATAAAATGTTGAAGTCTACTTGCTCGGTTTCGAGCCCTCAATCTCGTGCTTATCAGGCTAGTATTGCATAAAGTAGTGCATAAAGGCATTACAAGCACAGCAGATATCACAAGGTAGTTTACGTGCTGATTTGATATATGATTTATAATTATGCATGTACTTAACAATTTAATTATATAAATGCATCCATTACAAGACTTCTCAATTGATGCTGTAGCGATAGTAAGGAATACGGACTGAAAATCTTTAAAAGTTCCTCTGTTTTAAATGCGTTTCGTTGTACATCAGTGCTACCACACTGCGGGATAGATCAATACGGGACCCTCACTATTGTATAGTTCAAGTTGTAACTACAAAACGAACAGATCGATTGTGCTACTCGGTCATTGGTACAGGAGGCGATATATGATATATCCAAATAACACCGTTGCAACTGTTATCTCTTCTCAGAATATTATCGGAGAGCAAACATTCTATTATATTATGTTATTATAGTTTCCGTTTCTGGATAGATAACACAGATGATAATACATACTGAACTTAATTTTTTATAAGATCGTAAGAGTCGGGGAAGAGCTCTGTATTAAAAAGTTGGAGCAAATTGACATGACGGTGAAATGGATTTTACCAGAAGCCTGCACACAAACCATTGGCAAGGATTATGTAGGCAACGTTGTAGTAATTAGTATGATCATTGATCACTCATCATAATACAAATATGTCTAAAATATTTATCCGAATTTATTTCACAATAAATTTGTTTTGATAGCGGAGTCGAGCTAATTTTAATTCATAATGTAATCATTGAATATAAAAAATAAATAGGTAGGTAGGTACGTGAGTCGTCAAATATTGTTTTGGCTGGCATTAATCTATAACAACGTATTATATTGTTAATGCCGAAGCTTCATCTAACAGCAAATGTTGACTAAGCTAGTGTGTGACGAAACAATTACAATTTCTCGCATGGGTCTAATTGCGACGGATCACGTAAAGCCAGTGTTTTTTCGCACACATTAGTGGTGTGTGCGTGCAGTCGATGCACGATTTCATACACAAATGTAGTACAAAACAAGCGGCCATGTTGTAATTTAATCATTATTACACAATAGTAGTAACAAAGTAAGTATTGCACGTTTATTAAGAACTGTTTCAATCAACCAATATTCTTTAATTGAATGAAACATTTAACACTTAATCAAGTACTTTTACCAAAAACTGTAAACTGTAACAATTTTATGAACTAGATTTTGGTGTAATTAAATACTATTTTAATTGAGTGCTCGTAATATTCACGTAAGTAGTTCAATGTTTAGTTCTGGAAGCATGAGCGGTAGAGCGTGCTACATTATGGACTATTAGTACTATAACTTAACAACGTTAAATGACAACACGTTCAAATACGGAACACAGAATATTACGTAATCTAACACTCACAAATTCAAACACTTAGTAGTAAGTGTTCATTATGACCGTAATGATTACGATACCCGCCTTCTAAGCACAAGATTGAATTTGTAACCGAAAAGTAGCTATATTACCTTTCAAAGTCAAGTACCTACTCTTTAAGTTTTTCTTGATACAGTGAAGGAAAACATAGTAGAAAAACCTCTCTAATAAAAATATAGCATCAAAATCCTACAGATTCGATCTGTAGGATTTTGGATTTTGTGTCCGTATAAATAATTTAATCAAAACTACTTGAGACAATTGTATATTAAGTTACATTGTAAAATAACAGGAACCACAGTAGAAACACGTTTCCTGATCTACCAAATACGAACACAAGCACCTATTGAAAGTATCGCCGAGTATTGCCGGCCTCAGTTGGCCTTTTATCTTTTTTATTATTAATCCATTATGAACGCGTACAAGCTGCGAGAACCCGGCAGTAACCAGGAGGTCACCAGCGTCGCGAGGTAATCGTTTAGCTGCCCTTTACAAACTGTCGATACACCATATAAGGAGTGGTGTAGGGCTGACTAAGTACCTAAGGAAAGGAATGATGAACCTACGATTTTTGAGCTGAACTCATTCAAAATTATCATCTTGTACTAACCATCTGTATATCCAGATGTTGGCGGATTAACGTGAAACGTTTGACGAGGAAGCGTAAGCGACGAAATGACGTAGTTTACTGCCCAGATTTATATGGTGGACTTCACATTACGTCAAACGTATAAAATCAATGAAACTAGTTTCTTGTAAGTACCTCAGTATGCAAATTATTGTTAAATGTCAACCGCGAAATTACACATGAACAGAATAAATCTAAAGAAGAATATGTTAACAAGAAAATTGTTAGTAAGTGAAACATGTAAAATTGTAAACAACGGGTTAATTAGTTGTGTAACGAGTGATTAAACCTAGCTTTGTTTGCTTGATGGTAGTGAATGATAGGGGTAATATCACACGTGCTAATAGTGCTAGACTAACGTTCACGTTTTAAGACAACACGTAGTCTAACACGTGTCTAAGGAGATCTTATCATCGCACTCCGATCGCATGCTACAAAATAATATATTATTGCAATAAAAATTGTACCATGTTCTAATTCAGACACGACATGGGTTTTTAATTGTTTACGGACATCGACTTATTGTGGAATCAAATCAAACGAACAAAGCCTTTTTTATGTGAAACTCCACAATTTTATTTGTATAAAATACAGCAAGAAAACACTTGATCAGTCATGTAAATAAGTACCTATGTTGAATCATTATGTCCGTGACACTTATTTTCGTTGGAGCATGCCGAAAATCTTGATTCTTTCCCAGCGCACAATGAAGACAAGACTGATTAGATCTAGTAAATAACCCAACGAATGTTCATACATTGTCAACTATGAGCGTAAGCGGAAGTTGACGAGTATTGCCACTGTAGGAGTAACCGGGGGTTTGCTCTACCATGAGTTTGCAGTTTCTGTTTAATACTTTAAAAAAATATTTGTAAGTTTATGAAAGGCGTTATTGGTTGTTCATTCATCATATCAGTCCGTTATTATCCCGATGCAGAGAAAGGCCTATTCTCGTATAGAGAAGACATGAGCATTGATCGCCACGCTTGCTCGATGAGGATTGGTGACTTCAGACTTTTTTTTTGAAATTGTCAGTTTTTCCCTCACGACGTTTTTCTTCACCGTAAGTCGGTAAAGTAGGTAAATATGAATTTAAAAAAGTCACGCATTGGTACTTGCCTGGTTTCGAACCTCGACCTCGTGTTTTCAAATCGGTTGCCTTAACCACCATAACACCAATCACAAATCAAACACCACACAATTATAAATTGTCATTCATGTACGAGTAGGTATTTTACGAATTGTTTTAAAACCATAATAGAACTACTTATTAAGCTATGCAACTGATAAATTGACTATTTTGAACAATCAAATGACAAATATGCCATGCCAATATTATAAAATGACACGTCTAGTTTCCGTAAAGGTAATGAAAATATAGTGCAATTATCACGACAGATGAATGTGTTGGTAAGACTTAGAATCAGGCGTTACTTGGCGAAAATTGTAAAACAATAATAAATCTATTACATCACAATACCTACATATATAACTCGTTGATACATCAATGCACAAATTTAAGATTTTTTATTAATTATATTAAAATAATTATGGTCCTGTGAATAAAAAGATTGTTGATATATGTAATTGTATTTTTCAGCGGCCTGGCTGAGAATGTAGTAACGCGCGACGTAACCTACTTCCACGTATATTCCACTCTTCGCTTTCCACTGTCTGCAACAAGATCTAACAAATTATTATAATCATTAAATTTCATTCGCATGATATACAACTTCTGGATATAGGCCTTTCCAAAATATCTCAAGTTTGACCAGTCTAGAGCCATTGCCATCCATCGGTTGCCTACCACTTTTACCTTGCGGACGATGCACAAATATATACTTCATGATTTAGTAATTAATTATATAAATCTATCATTGTTCATATTATTATACGCAAAAGAGCTTACCTACATATTTGTTGTACACTCGTTAACATTTATTGCGCTATTTGTTATGTTAGGTTCATTACAATGTAAAACAATATTTTTTATCGGATATCGTTCTGAATTGCAGACTGCAATGTTCGATAAGTGATAATAACCGATGTACCCGCATACGTTTTATACTATGTTGTAAAACATTACACACCAACTGTTTAGACGTATTTTGTTATAAATATACGGCATTACAAACGTAATTAGTAATTACGTTACGTTATCTTTTATTATTTACGCATGTAAAATCTTTCCTGCTGTTTTTTTACGAGGGAAGGGTTAAATATAGGGTCGGATAATACGATTTGTTACCAATAAAGGTAGTAAATAGTAATATGGCTCGATTATTTAGTGAGACTGTATTTCTTGCAATATCAGAAATACGCGTATACTTGTGTAAGTATTCTACGCGCATGATATCGTTGTTGACCATAAATGAGGCTATATTATTATTATATCAAACTTTACGATCCATACCTAGAGATGTTGGGCTTTTGCATCAGTGATCTTAAAATAGAGAAAAGTGAACGGATTACCTGATCAATATTCTTTAGTTTAATTAGTACCTATTCAGACTTCGTGGGCAGGTAGACATGAGTCTACCAGCAACGTTGAAAATATAGGGAAAACAATGACACTTAAAAGTTTTTCTTTTATCAAATGTTACACAAATAAATAACCAACGCATATCGCAATCATAATTTATGAATGACAAACAAATCTGATAGTATGAACAATTCAGGTAAGGTTTTAATTTATTTGCTTGTACATACGTTGCAATATAGTATCAAATGTGTTGAAGTCACTATTGTTTGTTGTTCACTGATTAGTTTAAATAAATAAATAACCATAAAACACATAAGTCCTTATTAAACTGCTACTTTCAATAAGGAGTAGCCAAAGAAAACCAATATTTACACGAGGTATGCACATGTAATTAATAAACAATTGAATTGAACTTTTATTGAATGTATGTAGGTACTTAAAGGTAAGATTAATCATGTATTTGCAACAAAATTTGTGTTTTAGTTTAGCCAATGATTAAATTTTTTTTGTAAATAATTTAGATTACTTAACGATAAAGATCTCTAAAATATTTTAAATAAACCGGGGCCGATCCTGAGGGCGCCTCACAATCCTTTATTCTCGTTGAGTCACACCAGTGAGATGAAATGTCGAAAATTGGGGGAGGCCGATGTCAAGCATTAGACGGCTTCTGGCTAATATGATGATGATGGAACCTGAAAAGAGTCAACAACACAATCAATAAAGAATGAATATGCATTAGATACCCCATTTTACTCAGGTCGATGTTTAACAGATCCATAAACAGAAAAAAACTTAGCACCACAAAAATATTCGACAAACCAAAATGGCATTTTACGACGACAGTCAAGTGCTAAATCAACATACTGGGTTTCAACCAAACTAGAACTTATTTGTTTGGCACCAACTTCATAAGCCGAGCAAGTATTTTTAGGCTGCGGTCATAATTTAAAACTCGGTGTCTACATTAAACATTCAAATTATTTTTTCATTTCCTTTGGCCTTGATCGTTAGTTACCTGGATTCTTTTTTTAAGTCTTTTTATTACATAACATTACGTGGACAAAATAATGTTACATAATACATACTTAATAATATTATTGTCCCCGCAAATGACTCATAAAAATATGAGTACATATGTCTAGGTATTCGGGTATAAATGCTAAAAACAATCTCTTTTAATTTTACAGAATATTCCGTAGAAGAAATAAATAATAAAAATTCTTGTATGCAAATTAGACCATCTTAGTCATTACAATAAAATAAATGCATAAAAATTGTGACATGTCGTACTTAAATATGTTTGTGTATGTAGGTAGGATATAGGATAAACGTAAATTACAATGTCACCTTTGTTCTTTATCGGTGCACTAACACGGTTTAAGCTGCAATTATCAACATGCATAGTGAGCCAAACGGTTTTTCGAAGCCATTGGTAATTTTAAATACATAAAGACAACTATGTATTATTGTAGGTACAGCGAAGACGTAAAGCCTAAGGCCTATGCAAGGTAAAAACAATTTAGTAGTAATAGTTTTTGTGTGTGTTTTACTATTAAATAAATTAATAAGTATGATATTGGTATGATGCGTTTGTTACGCATCATTTTATTTTCTATAATGCAAAATATTTATTAAAAATTAATCTTTTCTGAGAATACGTCCATTGTGTAATCTATAATAATAATAAATGAGAGTAAAGTGTATTATAGATATTTTTATTGCTCATAATTCCCACGGTCACCAAAAATCGCTAAAAATTGGCTAGGTATGAGCCAGAAGGCGTAGGCGCAGCGTTGGCAGACCCCTAACAAAGTGGACCGACCTTAAGGGTGACTTCGTAAGCACTTAGTCTAATCTATACTTTATTTAAAAGTGAAGAATTAAAACTACAGTATGCCTAATGCCTACTCACTTCATTTCTACTAATGTATACCTAGATTTGTCTCCATTCTGAAACACACAAAGAAAAAAAGAGATTCTTTTTGTTCACAGACAACGTTTTAGTCACCTATTGTTTAAAATTTTTGTTCCCTTGTTTATGTAAAATCATTACGAAAGTTGCCTTTGGGTCAAAGGAAATCGTATTGTTAACTGCATTTGTCTGGCCTGTTTTACGAGTCACAAAATGTAAGTTTTATTATTGAAGTTAAAGGAAGTGATTGTTTAAAGTTTCGGGCCTTTCTAAGCTTTTTACCTACAGAGTTTCATTATCTTTTAAGAGTACCTTCCTCATTGTTTGAGCGTAAGAAAGGTTTACTACTTAAAATTAGAATCACCTATAGTTTTAAAACTAAGTCACATCAGATAATCATGTTAATACCTACTTAGGTAGGTACTGTGATTCTTTTACACAACGCACCTATCAATGTTGTTTGTAATTAATGTACTTAATTATTCATAACTACCTATAAATTACCTACTAGACCTCAGCACTGTGGTGCCTCAAGCCGCAAATAATGTCTACTAAATTAAATTTGTCAGTGACCATGATGCCGTTAATCTTTTTATACTAAAATGGCAGTCAGACATTGAATCGCTGCTGGTAAACAGTAAACGTGGCCCTATATTATGATTTTATGATCCTGAGAACATTGGAATTGTAAAAAAATCGCTATGCTAATCAGCTCTGCAAAATCAAAGTCCGTTTTTATTTGTGCGACTATTCAAGTATTTCCAAATTAATATTCTTTTAATGGTTTACCGTACATAGTGCTTATTATTATGACTACAAGTAAAGTCGTAAAAGATTGTAGGCACTTATTAAGCATTTGTTTAATATATTACTCTAAAGTAACGATAAACTTGTTTTGAAAACAAAAATAAGAACAGGCGCGTCACTAGTCTAAACTTATGACCTACCTATTGTTTAAATACCGGATAGAGCATTTGTAAGTGATAGCGAACCTAATGAAAATACATACAATTATCTTCACCTTTCATGGAACTGGTGACACAGACCTCAAAGTAGACGTCAGTCATTAATTTTGAAGTAGATAGGTAATTTAACAGGTTCCCTGTCCCATGTATCATAGATTCATAACAATTGAAATTCTATTGCGTCTCTTATTGGACAGCGAATTTTTTTTGTTTTTTTTTATATTAGCCTACCAAAGTGACTCCACTCCGCCTGATGGTAAGCAGTCAGTGGAATCCAGAAGTGGCGGACACCATTCCAAAAGCCAAACTACTGGTATGGTGGCCTCCACTATGGCAGCTTAGTGAGATGCTTTTTCACGCCCCGTTTAAAAGACCCAGGATCAAAATTAGATGGGAACACATGCGCTGGCAAAGAGTTCCAGGCTTTAATTGAGCGACAAAGGTATGAAATACTGAACCGTTTGGTTCGAGACCCTTTAGATTCCACTGTGAAAGGGTGGCACTTTAGTCCCGCACATGTCGTTCTGGATAAAAAGAATTAATTCAAGAATGGGTTAAAGTACATATAACACTGCAAGATTACCTGTCTCGCAAATTAAAGCAACGGTAGAGAAAATCGCAGTCAGAATACTAGGTACTGACATGGTTCTTTGTTCCTGCTGGTAAGTAAAGGTTACGAGTGCTCCTAAAAAGCAGTATTTCTCTGTACTGTAATTGCAGCGAAAGAGAGTAAGAGAGGTAGGTTTACCTGCTATGCTCTTGTTGCAGCTACAGTGTTTTATTTTGTTTTTAACTTTACGGTCATTGTAGCTTACCATGCTTCTGACGCTCCTACAAACGACCGTTGCCACTAAATATCAAATGAGCAGCATATTCGTTTGCTGCCATAAGCAATAAAAACCAAATGAGGCGATTGTGTCATGTATTAATTTCAAGGTTAAATATCAAATAATAAGTGCTGATTCTTGAATTATGTAAGCATAGGTATAACCTTTGTCAACATACACCTATCGCTAACTAGCAATGTTTGCACACAATGTATTATATTACCAACCAAGCGCCATAAGTTTAGGACTAAGCACTACGTGACCGTCATTTGACACTGACCTATTCTTTAATAAGACGGTCGTACGCAAACAACGTTTAAACACTGGGTTCCGTGAATAAATTAACCATTTATTATTTCACACACTACAATTATATAACTCACTATTATTTTCCTTTAGACAGCGGTTTTGCTTAAGGTCAGTTACAAATACCGTAAAAGAATTCACATATTTGCGATTGTCTGAATTTGTTGAAAATACTATTCAAATAAAAGTAGCGAAGGTAATGTAAGGAGTTACATTTTATGTAAAAATAATGTGCGATTAAAAACAGTTTTGATTTTAATACAAAGATCCCTAAATCTTTAAAGTTTATATTTCAGTTCGTATTACAAAATATTTCCCATGAGACTGACCCGGCAGTCAATCAGTCAAACCTGCCGGGTGGAATAAATAATTGAATTTACTTTAAACCCTTTAAAACCTTCCCTCTCTTCAAAACACAGCGTTACCACTACAGGATAGCCTTAGCATCCTGGGTATGGACGTCAATCGAGATCTTAACCCCAAAAACTCCATCGAGTGCATCATTAAAACCGCCTCCTGTAAACTCGGAGTTCTGAACAGGGTGAGGCGGTACTTCACGCCTGAGCAGATGTTTTCTTTTCACACAGGTTCGTTTCTGCGTGAAGTACTGTTCTCATCTTTGGAATGGCTCCGTACAGTAAATACTGGATGCACTCGATAGGTTGCAGCGGCGAGCAGTCTATATCATCGGAAGCCCGGAGGCCACTAAGACCCTTGAGCTTTTATAGCTGCGAAGAGACATCGCTCAATGGCCGTCTTCTATCGCCTTTACCACGGAGAGTGTTCTGCAGTTTCCACTGACTGCTTACCATCAGGCAGAGTGGAGTCACTTTGGTAGGCTAATATAATAAATAAAATCTTATATATAGACCATAATGAGTTATTATTTATGCAAAATAAGTGTATTGGTTACATTATCTTTGAGTACCACAAGGGACTCGTTCGACTTAATATTGGCACTTTCAGCGTTGGACCACTATGCCGCGAAGCTCGAGTTAGGATACAATTCCTTAAGCCAAAATATTTCGTTTGAACCACAGTTCAACCAAATAATAGTGAATGTAAAATTGACTTTAAGTGAAGGATAAAGGCAACAGATAGGTGGCTTATGGCCGGTTAAAAAGACGCTTGGAGGAGCTTCGGAAATCTTTCAGCGGATGATGAAGCTAGTCTTCGTCTTAACAATGTTCTAGGCCAGTCTGTTACTGTCCCACTGCCTCTTCTCATAGAGAGAAGGCATTAATCAATGTTAAAAGATTTTCATACAAACCAACCATAACATCATCTAACTACCTCATACAATTATTGTGATATTTATAATAAAGTAGACTCAATCTTGCAAACTGAATTAACAATGTAAGGCTCCAGGCTTGATTTGGATTCCGTGAGCTTGGTGTGTGCAACATAGCGCATAACA